>JAMPIV010020011.1:0-148868 GCA_024509875.1 Oreohelix idahoensis | reverse complement strand
TAAAAACAAGTGGAACAGAATGAAGCCAGCGCAATAAAAAAGTTATTACGCTATAGAAGAAAGACCCCCTTTTTACGCGGATAATATTATTTTGAAAGAGAAATACTGGGATATGTTGTCCACAACAGGAAAGACGGAGGGAAAACAAGAAAGGGAACTGCCGAGAGAGAGAGAGAGAGAGAGAGAGAGAGAGAGAGAGAGAGAGAGAGTGATGAGAGAGCCAGAGAGAAAGCGAGAGAGAGAGACGAGAGAGTGAGAGAGAGAGAGAGATGAGAAGAGAGAGAGATGAGAGAGAGAGAGAGAGAGAGAATGATACCAAACAGTTTGATATCATAGAATGGAAAGAAGTCAACAATATAAATTTATAGACAACACGAGGGACAGAAGGCAGTGGAGAAACCATAATCACATAGATCAGGTGTCGGCAACCGATCGATATATTGATCTACCGGTACATTCCACGGGATGGTTTGGTATATCTTTAAGATGTTGATTGGGGGGGGGGGGAAAGAGGTGGAAGAGGGAAGAAACTTTTAAGTCTGCCGTCGCCGCTTTAGTATGCGGTGTCCCCAGGTTTAAAGGTAACTTTCACAGCACTCATATTGATAATCCCTATAATAATAATAATAATAATAAATTCTTTAAGCACCAAACACGAACGGCGCATAAGGCAGAAACCAGTGCTCTCCAGGTTGTTCGTTGTGACGGCCACTCCTCTTAACTCTTGCACATTATTTAGGCCCAACGTTCTTCCTTCTCTTATTATTGTTCTTCTGAGTGTTTCTTTTGGTCTTCCTTTTTTCCTCTTACCCTCAGGAACCCAAGTGAGCGCCTGTAGTGGTATTCTGTTGTTTTGCATTCGTAGGACATGACCGATATAAGACCATCGTCTTTTCCTTATATAGTCCGACACATATTTAGCTAGCTAAATTTCAACTCTATTTGGGAATTGCATAAAAAAGCGATGTTGACTTTGTAGTGAAAGTAAGATACGTAATGTATTTAGTTCTATATTTTCATCGCTCTGTCACTGGGATTGCAAGAAGCAGATCGCTCTTCACAGATACAAGCTACATTAAGCTACAACGTATTCCAAATTCCAGATATTCTGAAACCTGAAAACAGGCAATATTTTACCATGATAGGTCTTTAGAGAGATCAGTGTTTCTGAAGTAGATCCCACGGAGCTTGGGTTGTCGACCGCAGACCTAAACCAACTGACATGATTAACCTAGACCAACTGACATGATTAACCAAGACCAACTGACATGATTAACCTAGACCAACTGACATGATTAACCTAGACCAACTGACATGATTAACCAAGACCAACTGACATGATTAACCTAGACCAACTGACATGATTAACCTAGACCAACTGACATGATTAACCTAGACCAACTGACATGATTAACCTAGACCAACTGACATGATTAACCTAGACCAACTGACATGATTAACCTAGACCAACAACTGACATGATTAACCAAGACCAACTGACATGATTTAACCTAGACCAACTGACATGATTAACCTAGACCAACTGACATGATTAACCTAGACCAACTGACATGATTAACCTAGACCAACTGACATGATTAACCTAGACCAACTGACATGATTAACCAAGACCAACTGACATGATTAACCTAGACCAACTGACATGATTAACCTAGACCAACTGACATGATTAACCTAGACCAACTGACATGATTAACCAAGACCAACTGACATGATTAACCTAGACCAACTGACATGATTAACCTAGACCAACTGACATGATTAACCAAGACCAACTGACATGATTAACCTAGACCAACTGACATGATTAACCAAGACCAACTGACATGATTAACCTAGACCAACTGACATGATTAACCTAGACCAACTGACATGATTAACCTAGACCAACTGACATGATTAACCTAGACCAACTGACATGATTAACCTAGACCAACTGACATGATTAACCTAGACCAACTGACATGATTAACCTAGACCAACTGACATGATTAACCTAGACCAACTGACATGATTAACCTAGACCACCTGACATGATTAACCTAGACCAACTGACATGATTAACCTAGACCAACTGACATGATTAACCTAGACCAACTGACATGATTAACCTAGACCAACTGACATGATTAACCTAGACCAACTGACATGATTAACCAAGACCAATTGACATGATTAACCTAGACCAACTGACATGATTAAGCTAGACCAACTGACATGATTAACCTAGACCAACTGACATGATTAACCTAGACCAACTGACATGATTAACCTAGACCAACTGACATGTTTAACCTAGACCAACTGACATGATTAACCTAGACCAACTGACATGATTAACCTAGACCAACTGACATGTTTAACCTAGACCAACTGACATGATTAACCTAGACCAACTGACATGATTAACCTAGACCAACTGACATGTTTAACCTAGACCAACTGACATGATTAACCTAGACCAACTGACATGATTAATGAAGAAGAAGAAAAAAAAAACGTTCGGAACTTGTAATATATTGCATGAGAGTTCGTCACACCTCCGAAAAATATGATGGTGATTGTTACTAATGCTAACATATATGACCGTGTAAAGAAGGCTCAGTATCTACATAATATGATGGTGATTGTTACTAATGCTAACATATATGACCGTGTAAAGAAGGCTCAGTATCTACATAATATGATGGTGATTGTTACTAATGCTAACATATATGACCGTGTAAAGAAGGCTCAGTATCTACATAATATGATAGTGATTGTTACTAATGCTAACATATATGACCGTGTAAAGAAGGCTCAGTATCTACATAATATGATGGTGATTGTTACTAATGCTAACATATATGACCGTGTAAAGAAGGCTCAGTATCTACATAATATGATAGTGATTGTTACTAATGCTAACATATATGACCGTGTAAAGAAGGCTCAGTATCTACATAATATGATAGTGATTGTTACTAATGCTAGCATATATGACCGTGTAAAGAAGGCTCAGTATCTACATAATATGATGGTGATTGTTACTAATGCTAACATATATGACCGTGTAAAGAAGGCTCAGTATCTACATAATATGATAGTGATTGTTACTAATGCTAACATATATGACCGTGTAAAGAAGGCTCAGTATCTACATAATATGATGGTGATTGTTACTAATGCTAACATATATGACCGTGTAAAGAAGGCTCAGTATCTACATAATATGATAGTGATTGTTACTAATGCTAACATATATGACCGTGTAAAGAAGGCTCAGTATCTACATAATATGATGGTGATTGTTACTAATGCTAACATATATGACCGTGTAGAAAAGGCTCAGTATCTACATAATATGATGGTGATTGTTACTAATGCTAACATATATGACCGTGTAAAGAAGGCTCAGTATCTACATAATATGATAGTGATTGTTACTAATGCTAACATATATGACCGTGTAAAGAAGGCTCAGTATCTACATAATATGATGGTGATTGTTACTAATGCTAACATATATGACCGTGTAAAGAAGGCTCAGTATCTACATAATATGATGGTGATTGTTACTAATGCTAACATATATGACCGTGTAAAGAAGGCTCAGTATCTACATAATATGATAGTGATTGTTACTAATGCTAACATATATGACCGTGTTAAAGAAGGCTCAGTATCTACATAATATGATAGTGATTGTTACTAATTGCTAACATATATATGACCGTGTAAAGAAGGCTCAGTATCTACATAATATGATAGTGATTGTTACAAATTCTAACATATATGACCGTGTAAAGAAGGCTCAGTATCTACATAATATGATGGTGAATGTTACAAATGCTAACATATATGACCGTGTAAAGAAGGCTCAGTATCTACATAATATGATAGTGATTGTTACTAATGCTAACATATATGACCGTGTAAAGAAGGCTCAGTATCTACATAATATGATAGTGATTGTTACTAATGCTAACATATATGACCGTGTAAAGAAGGCTCAGTATCTACATAATATGATAGTGATTGTTACTAATGCTAACATATATGACCGTGTAAAGAAGGCTCAGTATCTACATAATATGATAGTGATTGTTACTAATGCTAACATATATGACCGTGTAAAGAAGGCTCAGTATCTACATAATATGATGGTGATTGTTACTACTAATGCTAAACATATATGACCGTGTAAAGAAGGCTCAGTATCTACATAATATGATGGTGATTGTTACTAATGCTAACATATATGACCGTAAAGAAGGCTCAGTATCTACATAATATGATAGTGATTGTTACTAATGCTAACATATATGACCGTGTAAAGAAGGCTCAGTATCTACATAATATGATGGTGATTGTTACTAATGCTAACATATATGACCGTGTAAAGAAGGCTCAGTATCTACATAATATGATAGTGATTGTTACTAATGCTAACATATATGACCGTGTAAAGAAGGCTCAGTATCTACATAATATGATAGTGATTGTTACTAATGCTAACATATATGACCGTGTAAAGAAGGCTCAGTATCTACATAATATGATAGTGATTGTTACTAATGCTAACATATATGACCGTGTAAAGAAGGCTCAGTATCTACATAATATGATGGTGATTGTTACTAATGCTAACATATATGACCGTGTAAAGAAGGCTCAGTATCTACATAATATGATAGTGATTGTTACTAATGCTAACATATATGACCGTGTAAAGAAGGCTCAGTATCTACCATCTACAGTGTCTATGTTACTATTATTATGACCGTGTATGTTAAAGATTATAGTGTTTGTTTTTCCCAGATAATAAATGTCATAAAGTCTTGCTACAAGTGATCGGATGTACTGTGGGACCCATCAGACATGTAAAAGAGAAACAAACCAAAAACATGACGCAGAACTGTGGAGGCCGTGATGAAAAGTATGAACCAGGATGAGGGCACCGCAAGAAAGGATGACCATGGATCAAACGAACGAACGAACGAACGAACGAACTTTATTTTCAAAGGGTTAAGAATTGGGCACGTAGGCCCGTCTGACATTCTGCCCTTCCTCTCTCTCTCATCATGTATACTAATATCCTTTCATCCTCACATTTACTTTAAGCATTATTAAGGCATTTATCATTATAAAAGTAATATTACATTTGCAATAATCATCATAATTAAAGTGTTTTTAAAATAAAATAAAAATAATTTTAAAAGAACCAAGAAAAAAAAAAAAATAATAATAATGAATTTGAAAAAAATAAATAAATAAATAAAAAATAAAATTTAAAAAAATAAAATAAAAATAAAAAAAAATAAAAAAAATAAAATAAGAAAAAAACAACAACAAAAAACAATAACAACAAGACATAAGAATCTAATTCTTCGTACTGTAAATTAGTGATTTGAGACATATTCAGAGGTATGTTATGAGAACTTGTAAGCAAAATGGAGAGAGTTTATTGCTGACCTACAAGATATCACTACGTGTCATGGCAACTGATGTCATTGTACGTCTGTGGCTAATGATCTAAGAAGAAGATTCAGCAGGAAGAGAAGGCCGGGAAAGAAGTATTTGAAGGTTAAAAAAAAAATGACCTGGTGAAACAGCTTGAACGAGAGAGTGATTTCAAAACCACAATTTTCAGGAGACACTATACCTGTTTAGTTCTTCTTTAGTTGCAGTTTAAAAGAAAAAATTCCTGATGCAGGTTATTGAACAATCGTTTATAAGTCGAACGTTTACATTCACATTTCAATGCCTCAGTACAGTGGTTCTCAACGGGAGTCATATGGCACCCAGTGAGCCATGCCATATTTCTTGAGGGCCGCTATAAAATGGAAAAGTACCCTTTTTTCCAGCTAACAGCGACAATGCGGGGCGAGGGCCGCAGAGGTACATGTGTAACCGGAATGATGACGACATTAGTAGTTAGCAATTATCATCTAAGTTATTTTTAGTACACAAGTTATTACAGAAATTGATGACGTAATTATCACATAGCCTCTTATTGACATTTTTAATAAAGCCTTCTAGACAGTTACAGGAAATAATACGAGACCTGAAATGTCTAAACAGAATTAAATATACCCTCGAATAAAATGTTATACCATTTGCTTTCATAGTAACTTGTATAGTAACTGTGACGTAAATATGACATAGATGTAACTAGTGGACTATCCATCTTAACTAGCGGCTTAGCCAATGAAACAGATTATTCCAAAGGATATCCGGTAGACTGACAAATCACAATAACTTCCCCCAACAGTCTTAGAAACCAGATTTAGATATATGGACCGCCCAAACCCCTAGCAGGGCAGTACTCACCAATATTTTTATAACTTCATAGAGACTCAAACAGATGAGAATAATGGCTGACCCGACCCCTGGCCCTATGCCAGCCTATCAGACAGCTTAGGTGTCGTTTATTCTCTAACGAGTAATCAACAGAGATATTTTTCGAGGTTTTGATTACAGGACTTTTTTGGTAGTGAGTATGACCTTTTCCTCAGGTGGGTAAAAATCTCGATTAGTAATTCGACTTCGATACAAAGTAGACAAGTGTACAAGTATAACGTCCATTTGTTCAGAAAATTAGGGACCTCATATTGAAAAGACATTTCATATTGAAGAATTTATGCTATAGAAAAGAACTGGTTTATGAAGAAAAAAAAACGGATTTTAATGTATCTAACTGAATTAGCCATTTGATGTCAAGAGTAAATAGTAACAAAAAATGGCGTCACATTGAACTACAGTTGTATATTTGGAGCAATCTAATTAAAAGTTCCATTGATATTTATGCTACAGACTTTACTTCCCTACAAATAGAATTGTTAATTTGAATTACTTAAAATTCAGTGATCAAGAGACTACATGAGTACTGCCATTACTACTACATGAGCTACTGAAATCCGTACAAATGGCTCAAGTAAAATAACATCTCTGGAGAAAATCCAGTAAACACAAACTTGATATACTACCTACGTTAAAACAACGTCGGAAATTCTTCTATTCTGCCCTATATTCTTTCAACGGAGAATAGCTCCTAAATTACTGGGCACAAATATACATTGGCACAACACCAGCTTCTTAGTTGGTGTGTCAATGTAACACGCAACTCTTACTTATACAAATACACCTATCATTCTGTTCCGATCTTCTCAAATAATTTCAGATAGATAATATACAACTGCAAGAGAGAAGAAAAATACAACCGAACCAGAACCAGTTTTCCACATACTATCTGTGTGATAGTGCACACATGGAGACTCTGACGTGGGGATCTGACGTGGGGCTCTGACGTGGGCCATGAGCAGGTAAAGGTTGAGAACCCATGCCTTAGCGGAAACAGAAAATCACACAGACCATAACACCACACCCCCACACCACATCACACCACATCACACAACCACCACACCACCACTCCTACCACACCATACCACCACCAACACCACCGCCACCATCACCACTACCACCATCACCACTACCACCACTACCACCCCCATCATCACCACCCCCATCACCACTGCCACCACCAACATTATCATCATCATTACATGGAGCATGAAGACGCTTGTTTCAGATGGTCTCATTGAGGAAGCAACACGAAACTTTTGCAGCGATGATTGTTGTATCAATGTCTATTTCATGATGAGGTAGCCAGCCCTATACACCTTATCATATTAATCATCTTCTCTGAGGGATAAGTGATCCTATTCTTTCTGTGTCACCCCAGAGACCCCTGGAAACTACGCGAGACAACAGTCGAGTTATTGAGACGAAAATTCGTTAGAAACAGCACAACAGACAAGTAAAATATTCGTTACGTCGGAGGACAAGAAATGCTTGGCTTTCACAGGATTCTCAAGGGAGATTATCGAAATGATAGTAATTAATTCATAATGATAAACAAATAGTTTGACGCTAATCCCTAGATCTGTCTCACAAATCGATTGGGTGCTGATCGAGTGCGTCACTGCGACTGCGCCGAGCATATTTAACAGCACTTCAGATGTGGGCTCCGCTATAGCGTTTTCGTTGATGAGTTGTTAAAATACGTGGGTGGGGGTTTTAAAGGTTGTGAGAGAAACACGTATTTGTATACCTGGTTGTGTCATCTTGCTGCAGTCTAGCTGACTATAACATTTTGCTAAACATCTCTTGTTCCATTGGTACTTGTCTAGTTCTTGTCTAGTTCTTGTCATCAGCTCCGACTTTGGGATTTTGTCATACCATGTCAATCATTCTATTTTACGCAAGCACCTATTTGGTTTGGGTTGGTTTGGTTTTAAGGACTTTCTTCATTGCACACGGACAACTCTATCAGTGATCCGATCTCCTCCACTTAGATCACATAAGGAGGATCTCAGCACAGTGCACGAACTCTGTAAAACCAGCGAGAATCGTAGTGTGTGTATATATGAATCACACATTCTATAAATATTTTTGAGTGGGTAGGTTTCTAATTTTTAAATTTTGTCATTTTGCCGGTGCTGCGGCTTTATGGCTTACTCTTTACGGTTTCCAACTGCCGTGGGATTTTTAACGTGCGCAACTTGCACACGGGACCTCCTACTTTTTGCCCTTATCCGAGAAGGCTAGGCATCCAATCTCACTACCCAGGAGACCAGGTGGGAGTATGACATCATTAGGGCCACTGGTTCTGAAAAAAGATTTCCATAAATTATATTCCGTCTGCTGGGAATCGAACCGGGTACCTTTAGAATTTGAGGCGGACGCCATAATTACCTATTTATGAAAGTATATTGTACAAAGTGGAAAAACCCACGACTGTACTGTAAAATGTCACTGCTGTGTTAATTGATACCAGGCATGCTCCAGTCTACCCAGCGGTACTGTAAATGGGTAACTCACTCTAGTCCTGAGTTAGGGAAGGCAAAGGCAGCTGTAAGAAGTAGTTTCCCTCTGAGGCTCCAGGAGGAGCAGGCCCTTAACTTGGTCAATTCAACCGACGCAGGATGGTGTAAATATGGAGTGAGAGTGTAGAGTGTTATAAACGCGAATGATGGACTGTTCGTATCTTGACCAATCTAAAGCACTCATTCACTCATGTCTATAAGGCACCAATGCAGACTGCTGGAATCTTTTCATACAGTTTATTCAGACGCACATACTGGGACAGAACGAATAGATCATAAGTACATGTTGACACATTAATCTTCAGGCATGAATAGTAGATCCCATGTCATGGAACATTCAAATATAATGGGTGGTACAAAACAGCATTCAATGTTGTTATACATTATGGCCGCATCCCCTATCTGACTGAACGCGTCAGTAAAGGCGGATCGGTAAACAACTGAAGAGTTCGATGGACGAACCTTCTTTCCCTTGCTAAGTTCTTAGGTTGCTTATGTTCAATGTTTATATCATACTGTGAAACCACGATAAGGGGTTTTCATATAAATGAGATCTCCATGCCACTGTCCGAATAGTAAGATACACGACCCGTTCTCTGGACAGTGATCTATAATGATGACAGGAATACAAAAAATGGCCTCCTTCCCTGAGCTTTCGCTCACTCGCCCAGCAGAAGAATAATCATCAGCCAAAGTTGATTCAAAACTTGAATAAGTATAACTTTCCAGAGTTACCATACAGACCTTTTGTCAGAAGGTTACTTCATGAAGACATAAGCGCTGATGGAACCTGTCATCTACAACAATATCTAGTTAAACGACCAACGATGCACGAAAATACGTTGCTTCATCTAGGTCTAACCATAAGGAGATCGTCAAAAAGGGAGTGGATTTACCTTGAGTCCGAATAGTACATAATACAGTACATGAGGAGAGTCTCTAACATTATAATTTTGTAGAAACACAATCTCCTACTGAAGAAATCACTTCATAAATCATTTTCCACTCTAGAAAGGACCAACCCTGGAAATGCGTGACCAGCCATTGTAGGCGGCAATATCGGAACTCATCACGACTCGCCAAGACAACCAATACCTCCGCTAGAGCGGCATAAAGAATATAGTCCTGCCTACCCATACAAAATATACAATATAGGACTGAATCTACTTGCACTAATAATATGTAATACGTATGAATTCAGGCCATAAACATTCTAAGAACGATCAATCTATTTTCTGGCTATGACAAATGATGAATGCCAAAATATAAGTATTCTTACGCCCGATCAATATCAAGGGAGATTATCCATATAATAAAACGTATAAATCAAACATGGATTATCTGGCTTTACAAAAGAAAGCATTTTCGTACAAAATTAAATACAACGATATATTTTCCATATTAAATAGACATATCGTACATTTGTAATCTGTGCATTCAAAAATATGTATGCAACAGATTACCACACCCCCCGGGAAAAAGAAAATGGTACTTTTTTTTTTTGAAATACATCCAGGAGCAACATACAATAGGCTCACAACGCACGAATAACAATGCGCAGATGATAAGCATTCCAAACAAATGTAACGCCTAATGTAAGGCAAAGTCGTCATATAGCACGACCAATGAGAATCTATCTCAGGATTCAGAGAAAATTTTTCTCTGAGTATAAATATCTCCCGAGAGGTGTCACCAACGCATAACACAATACTGGCAATGCCACAATTTGTACAATAGTTCATCTTAGGTATCTTAACATTATGATCACCAAATAAGAAAAAATATCAAAAACCTGCGGTGAATATACATCAATGCACCGCTAAGTAGTGATACAGACAATGTATGATATAATACATATAAGTACATACTTTAACATAGGAAAAACTGTAGTAAAGTCAGACATGTTAGAAATCTGAAGATCTGACAGTTAGGTGGAATCATGTGGGCATCTCGATAAGATATCCGCCATCACATTTTCTGAACCACGGATAGCTCGCACCGAAAAATGAAAAGGCTGAAGAGCAATCGCGTATCGCGTTGATCTCGCGCTCTTCAGATTTTTAGTCTGAATAGCTGTAAGAGCTTTCTGGTCAGTCTCCACAATAAAATGCGCGCCAAGAAGAAATCTTTGAAGTTTAAGGATTGACCAAACCATAGCCAATAATTCACGGTCTAGGACCGAGTAATTTCTCTCTGCGGCATTAAGTTTTCGAGAAATATACATCACTGGATGCAGAGTTCCAGAGTACTCTTGCATTAGTGCCGCTCCAATCCCAGTGGATGAAGCGTCACTACGAAGAATAAATGTCTTATCTTTAGTAGGTAACACCAAGATAGGTGAAGTAGAAAACATCGTTTTAACCTTATCCAAAGAGGACTGACATTCTTGAGTCCAATTGACTATATTAGGAGACCCTTTCTTTAACAAAGAAGAAAGAGGTGACATAATTGAGGACAGATTCGGAATGAATCGTCCATAAAACTGTATGAGACCTAAGAGACTTCGCACTTGCTTTTTAGTCTTAGGCATAGAAATGTTAAGTATCTTACTTGTATTATGGTCTTCTGTTTTTAGAAACCCATGACCAACACGGTGACCTAAGAAAGATATTTCGCTAAAACCAAGAAATCCTTTAGATGGTTTCGCTGTCAGGTTATGCTCGCGTAGGATAGACAATAGTTCATTTAACCCGTTATAGTGATCTTTCCAAGTATTACTGAAAAGACAGATGTCATCAAGATATGCAATGACATCTGAGCGATGAGATAGGATTCGACGCATCATGCGTACGAATGTCGCTGGGGCATTCATAAGGCCGAAAGGCATGAAATTCCATTGGAATAGACCCCTTGGCGTCGAAAAAGCAGTAAACGGTTTGGCGTGTTCGGATAGTGGAACTTGCCAATATCCCTTAGACAAATCGAGTTTAGTAAAGAAATGAGAATTCGATAGTCTAGTAAGTAGCTCTTCAAGTAAAGGCATAGGTTCAGCATCAAATTTCGTCACTTGGTTCAATTTGCGATAATCAACGCAAAGACGTATGTTGTCTTTTTTTCGCACGATAACCATCGGTGAAGAATATGCTGATGTGGATGGTTCAATTATTTCCAACTCTATCATTTCATCCAACTCTTTTTCTACCTGTGCTTGAAAATGTATCGGGATAGGATACGGTCTGACTGTTATAGGATTATGGTCAGTAAGAATAATGTCGTGTTCAATGACATTAGTTCGACCAGGAATGTCAGTAAGGACATCCTGAAATTGTTGTAACATAGCAGAAACTTGTTTCTGTTCTCCTGGAGATAATTCGGGAGAAATCGCAACATCTTTCCATGACTCATTAGAATGAAGCGGAATCATTGGAAAAGGGAGATTCACATCTGAGAAACTCGTTTCCTCATCCTGTATTACTGACAGTGATGAGTAATGTCCATGTGGGACTGGTGAATCGTCCGTTGCCTGGAAAACAGGTTGTAAATAATCCGGACGTTCGTGGAATTCCGTGAGCATGTTGATGTGGAAGGTTTTATGCTTCCCATCAATATCGACAATATAGTCGATATCGGAAACTTTTGATATTACATCGTACGGACCTTTCCAAGAAATAAGGAGTCTGTTTTCTCTACAAGGTAGCAGGACCAATACTTTGTCACCTGGACAGAGTTGTCGCAAGCGTCTGGTCTTATTGGCAAATTGACTTGCCTTCTGTTTCGCAAATTCAGAAGAAGCAGTTGCCAATTTGCATGCTTCAATAATCTTGTGTCTAAGTGCAATGACATATTCATAAGAGGATTTTGTGTCATCGACAATATTATCAGCAGTTATGAGATCATGAAGTAGAGACATAAAACCTCGCGGTTTCGCGCCAAAGACAAGTTCAAAGGGAGAAAACCCTGTATGTTCATTGGCGACCTCTCTGTATGCAAAGAGAGCCGCGGGTAAAACGCTGTCCCAATCCTGAGGATGATCCTCAGTTATCTTACCTAATAGGTTTTTCAGAGTTCTATTAAGAAACTGTACCATGCCATTGGACATAGGATGATAAATACTACTCAGAGATCTTTCTATCTTAAGAGTTGACATCACTTGAGACATGGTATCCGATACGAGTTGGGTACCATGGTCTGACAATATTTCTCCTGGAAATCCTAGACGAGAGAATATAAGCCAAAGAGCATCTGCAATATCAGCAGTAGTTATGCTCTTCAGAGGGATAGCCTCTGGCCAACGTGTGCACATATCAACACACGTCAAGATATATTGGTGTCCTCTAGCAGACTTTGTCTTAAATGGACCAATGATGTCTATCGCCATTTTTTGAAATGGTCGAATTGGAATATCTGCAGCCTGAATAGGTGCAGCATGGCGTGGACCTTTGGATTTAACTTCCTGACATACCCTACAGGATCGACAATAGATCTGTATGTCCTTGTTCACAAACGGCCAAAAGAAAGACGCAAGAACTCTAGATTTAGTACGGGAAAAACCCCATATGCCCAGCACACTGAGAATCATGAGCGTGCTGTAAGATTTTAACTCTCATATTTTTGGGCACAAGAATTTGAGAATGAATGGACTTAGCGGAGTCTTGTACCATACGTACAAGTACCCCATTCTTCATCGTAATCCAAGATTTACGATTCGTGTCCTTATTCGATCACCTTTTGCTAGAGTAAAGAATTTCTTTAGAGTAGGATCATCTTCCTGCTGTTTTATAAAGGAATCATGCGAAATCTCCAAGAGATCACCTTGGTTCTGGTCATCATTATCTCCAGAAGGCGAAGATTGCGGCATGTTTAGAGCTTGAGCTCTAGTGACTACAGCATTTGCAGTATGCATATTATCACTTTCCCACTCGGCAATTTGTTGCGGAGTGCATTCTTTCGCACCATGAATGCGACCGACGATAAGATCAGCGATCGGATTCGGCAGAAGACATGCGTGCACATCTCCTGTAAAGAAGGGAGTAGAAATGTTGATAATGGCAGTGGAGTACTTCTCCAATGTGCCACCAAATGTTATGCATTTGATTATTTTGCCAGTGGCTCGAGAAGGATCTATAAGTGACTGCCTCACCCCAATGGTGGTGCACCCGGAATCAAAGAGAATTGAGACCGGAGTACCATCTACTAAACCATTATTTAATTTAAGAGCCCCTCTTCCATCATGCGCGACTGACGCAGGGAGAGCGGGAAGAGGATGACCACAGCTTAAAGTCGAAACTGTGGTTGGCTCGAATAATGTTTTGCATTGGGAACACTGAAATGCTCTGTCAAAATCGAAAGCAGAACATCCCACATTATTAGAGTCTTTCTTATCATTGGTTTGCTTACCGGCTTCATGAAACTCTTGTTGTGCAGAGTTAGCCTGGTAATGAGATTTACCATGTCTTTTGTGTTGTGATCTACCTCGATTATTGTTGCCTCTGTAATTATTATTCCCTCTGTTATAACCCCTGTTTGGGTTTGAGTCATAATGTTCATCATTATAATCATCATGCTCATTATAGTGAGAATCCCTGTAGGATTGATCCCGTTGTGTACAAGAAGGAACACCCTGGTAATTTCTATTATTACTTCCTCTACGGAAATTTCTATAGTTATGGCCACCCCTGTATCGAGGACTGTCAACCCGTTTCCAGAATTTAGAAGAAGAACCCTGATTTGGTTGGTTACCTTGGTTTTGATGATTACGCCAATTAACCCTTTTGTCAAATTTATTTTGAGCTCCCTGAAAGTTGTGTGGGTACTTGGGATTGTATTGTGTTGCTGAAGCAACCGGCATACCCTCTTTAATCTTAGTGTTGCTAAGAGTTACGTCCGGGTGTGCCGTAACGTATTGGTCACAATATTCTTGCATTTGTTTTAGTGTTTGTGGCTTACGCTCGTGTAGAAATTCAAGGAAATGTTTATTGATAGAAGACATGACCTTGTCTCTGAGCAACAAATCCATAAGAGCATCATATGTTTTCTCTATTTTGGATAATTCAATCCATCGTTGAAATGTAAGACGTATTTTCCCGATGAATTCTGAGAATTCAACCCCAGTCTCAGGTACCATTCTTTTAAACAACATGCGATAACCTTCCTCTGGTAACTGAAACTTCTTAATCAAGGCTGCCCTAATAACATCATAATTATCCTTGTCAGCCTCTTCAACCAAACATAGACTAGTGAGAGAATCGCCTGTTAGATTCTCAGATAATTGGTTAACATATTGCGATTTATCAACATTATGAGCCCGACAAGCACGTTCAAACCTCTGAAGCCAGAATGTTATATCATCATTGGCAGAATTGAATGTTGGTACCTTAACTTTGTAAGTAAAGGGTTTACTATTACCACCAGGTGCTTGATTAACATTTCTCATATTTGTTAATTTTAATTTCTCTAACTCAAATTCATGTTCTCTTATTGCTTTTCTTTCTTCAGCTTCCCTGTCTAATCTTTTCTGTTCAGTTTCTCTGTCTATTCTTTTTTGTTCAGCCTCAAATCTCCTTTCTTCTACCTGCATCTGCAATTTCTTTTGTTGAGCTTCAAATCTTTTATTTTCAGCAGCAGCTTCAGCTTCTCTGTCTAATCTTTTTTGTTCAGCAGCAGCAGCAGCTTCTCTGTCTAATCTTTTTTGTTCAGCAGCAGCAGCAGCTTCTCTGTCTAATCTTTTTTGTTCAGCAGCAGCAGCAGCTTCTAATCTTTTTTCTTCTTTTTGAAGCTTTCTCTCCTCTGCAGCAGCTTTTCTTTCCTCAGCAGCAGCTTCTAATCTTTTTTCTTCTATTTGAAGTTTTCTCTCTTCTGCCTTCAATACCATAGAGAATTGAGCAGTTGTCCATTCTTCTAATTCTTTGCCAGTCTTATCAAGGGATTTCCCTTGTGTAATAAAGTAATCTAATGTAGACATCCTGTCTTATTAAATCAGAAACCTGAAAAAGTAAATAAATTACCTTATTTCACTTTCATGGGAGACAAGTCTATACTATAGACTTAGTCTTAGTGAAAACCTTGTATGGTTATTTTGTTTATAATATAACCAATGATAACTTGAGTACCTGTGGAAAACAATATCTGTATATCCCAAACACTGTGGGAGACAAGCCTTACAAAGGTCTTGTATACTTCCTTAATGTAATCAATGATCACTTGAGTACCTGTGGAAAATAATATTTTCTATCCCAATCACTGTGGGAGACAAACCTTACAAAGGTCTTGTACACTTTCTTAGTGTAATCAATGATCATAAGTACTGGTCTGTACTATAATATAAGTGTATTCAACTATACCTCATATATCATATGTCAACTCAAGACATTACAAAGGACAAACAAGAAAAGACAATATGAAAACATTTGCAGAAATCAAATTAAATTAAATAGGAAAAATCAAAGAAAATGATCACAGAATCTGTGATGATAACTGCAATAAGATAACAAGACAAATAACGCCACAGTGTATAAATATAAATTGTGTATAGAAATCAAAAATAGAAAAGGGTAGACCAACAAATTACAAACAAATCAAAACAAACTAAAGAACAGAGGAATATTACAAAAACAACAATGAGTACAGTCTTCACAGCTAACACAAATAGCAACAGCTGTCGCAGCAAATTTTCAATCAAGAAAATTGCACCTATAGAAACGCACACATCAGACCCTCTATTACGTGGGATACTCTGTTGTGTGACACCGCCCAACCAAAACAACAACCCGCAGAGTACAAACAAATATCACATATAAACATGTAAACATAAATAGCATAAATGCATATAATATTATCAAATAGTATGGCAATGTGATGTGTTGCAGATAGAATGTGTTGCGGAGAAGGCTCAGTTGTACTGAATAATGGTACAGTAGTATGGTACTTTATTAAATAATTAATTCTGGCCTAAATCATTAAAGTTCAACACAAACTATGGCAGTGCAGGAGAATCCACTGTTTACTGTTCCTAAAAATCACAAGTAAGACTTCTCGCTTCAGTTGCACTGTACATTTCGCAAACACTGTCAAATATATGCTCCAACACTGATGACTGATGCTGTCTTTTCCAAACAAACTTGCTGTGTAACGCTGTATGTTCTATGGCCAAATGTCCAACGAAAAAAAAATGTCAACAAACGCTGACCTAGTTACTGTATACGCTGGATAGGATAGGTCAAGCTGACATCGACTGTATAGCTGTCCTACTGGTGTTGATGTGGTCAAACAAACGTTCTTGTAACTGTAAATGACTCTCAATAACAAGACTGCGAAGGCTGGACCCAGGAATCTGGCCACCACTGTACAAAGTGGAAAAACCCACGACTGTACTGTAAAATGTCACTGCTGTGTTAATTGATACCAGGCATGCTCCAGTCTACCCAGCGGTACTGTAAATGGGTAACTCACTCTAGTCCTGAGTTAGGGAAGGCAAAGGCAGCTGTAAGAAGTAGTTTCCCTCTGAGGCTCCAGGAGGAGCAGGCCCTTAACTTGGTCAATTCAACCGACGCAGGATGGTGTAAATATGGAGTGAGAGTGTAGAGTGTTATAAACGCGAATGATGGACTGTTCGTATCTTGACCAATCTAAAGCACTCATTCACTCATGTCTATAAGGCACCAATGCAGACTGCTGGAATCTTTTCATACAGTTTATTCAGACGCACATACTGGGACAGAACGAATAGATCATAAGTACATGCTGACACATTAATCTTCAGGCATGAATAGTAGATCCCATGTCATGGAACATTCAAATATAATGGGTGGTACAAAACAGCATTCAATGTTGTTATACATTATGGCCGCATCCCCTATCTGACTGAACGCGTCAGTAAAGGCGGATCGGTAAACAACTGAAGAGTTCGATGGACGAACCTTCTTTCCCTTGCTAAGTTCTTAGGTTGTTTATGTTCAATGTTTATATCATACTGTGAAACCACGATAAGGGGTTTTCATATAAATGAGATCTCGATGCCACTGTCCGAATAGTATAGTGGAGGCGTAAACAATTCGCTCCCTGTGGCAGTATCTGTTTGGGACTCAAAGCTGCTCACCTGTGGGAACATTTTCCGCATGTGCTGACAACACACTAAGTCCCAGGTCATTCAGCAGCGGATTCCCAAAATGTCACGAGTTTTTATTATATACCACCATAAACTATCTATCTATCTATCTATCTATCTATCTATCTATCTATCTATCTATCTATCTATCTATCTATCTATCTATCTATCTATCTATCTATCTATCTATCTATCTATCTATCTATCTATCTATCTATCTATCTATCTATCTATCTATCTATCCATCTATCTAACTATCTATCTATCTATCTATCTATCTATCTATCCATCTATCTAACTATCTATCTATCTATCTATCTATCTATCTATCTATCTATCTATCTATCTATCTATCTATCTATCTATCTATCTATCTATCTATCTATCTATCTATCTATCTATCTATCTATCTATCTATCTATCTATCTATCCATCTATCTATCCATCCATCCATCCATCCATCCATCCATCCATCCATCCATCCATCCATCCATCCATCCATCCATCCATCCATCCATCCATCCATCCATCCATCCATCCATCCATCCATCCATCCATCCATCCATCCATCCATCCATCCATCCATCCATCCATCCATCCATCCATCCATCCATCCATCCATCCATCCATCCATCCATCCATCTATCTATCTATCTATCTATCTATCTATCTATCTATCTAATCTATGTATTAATGTTTATTTTTTTTTATATTTATGCAGACTTTTTTTTTCATACATTTATTCATTATTATTATTATTATTCTTTTTTAATGTTAAAAACGTACTTTAATTATGATGATTATTGCAAATGTAATATTACTTTTATAATGATAAATGCCTTAATTATGCTTAAAGTAAATGTGAGGATGAAAGGATATAGTATATATGATGAGAGAGAGAGGAAGGGCAGAATGTCAGACGGGCCTGCGTGCCCAATTCTTAACCCTTTGAAAATAAAGTTCGTTCGTTCGTTCGTTCGTTCGTAAGATACACGACCCGTTCTCTGGACAGTGATCTATAATGATGACAGGAATACAAAAAATGGCCTCCTTCCCTGAGCTTTCGCTCACTCGCCCAGCAGAAGAATAATCATCAGCCAAAGTTGATTCAAAACTTGAATAAGTATAACTTTCCAGAGTTACCATGCAGTCCCTTTGTCAGAAGGTTACTTCATGAAGACATAAGCGCTGATGGAACCTGTCATCTACAACAATATCTAGTTAAACGACCAACGATGCACGAAAATACGTTGCTTCATCTAGGTCTAACCATAAGGAGATCGTCAAAAAGGGAGTGGATTTACCTTGAGTCCGAATAGTACATAATACAGTACATGAGGAGAGTCTCTAACACTATAATTTTGTAGAAACACAATCTCCTACTGAAGAAATCACTTCATAAATCATTTTCCACTCTAGAAAGGACCAACCCTGGAAATGCGTGACCAGCCATTGTAGGCGGCAATATCGGAACTCATCACGACTCGCCAAGACAACCAATACCTCCGCTAGAGCGGCATAAAGAATATAGTCCTGCCTACCCATACAAAATATACAATATAGGACTGAATCTACTTGCACTAATAATATGTAATACGTATGAATTCAGGCCATAAACATTCTAAGAACGATCAATCTATTTTCTGGCTATGACAAATGATGAATGCCAAAATATAAGTATTCTTACGCCCGATCAATATCAAGGGAGATTATCCATATAATCAAACGTATAAATCAAACATGGATTATCTGGCTTTACAAAAGAAAGCCTTTTCGTACCCAATTAAATACAACGATATATTTTCCATATTAAATAGACATATCGTACATTTGTAATCTGTGCATTCAAAAATATGTATGCAACATATATGTTAAAATCTATAATTTTTTAGATATATAAAATTATAGACAACAATTTAATGTAGGACATCTAAGAAATCAAGAAATAAGAGACCAATTTGCGGTCACAATATCCAGCAAACTCCAAGTGCTCCAATAGCTGGAAGATGCAGAGAATACAGAGACTATTGGCAGTAAATCAAAACGGTATGGAGTGAGACATGTGAAGAAATACTGGGGAAAAGGGAAAGACAACAAAAAGCATGGATAACAACAGAAACCATCAATAAGATAAAAGACAGGAAAAATAAGAAATCAAATTTAAACACAAGCAAAACCAGAAGTTCCAAAGCCAAGGCTCAAGAAGTGTACACAGAAGCAAACAAAGAAGTAAAAAGAAGTATCAAAAGAGACAAGAGGAAGTATATTGAGGAGTTGGCAAGAGAGGCAGAAGCTGCTGCCAAAGGGAATATGAGAGAACTGTATAACAGCACAAAGAAGCTAACGGGGAAATACAAGCAAACAAGTTGCCTCATAAAAGACAAGAATGGAAAACTGCTCAGCAATATACAAGAGCAAATGAAGAGGTGGACACAATATTTTGAGGACTTTCTCAATAGACCAGCTCCACAAAACCCCCCGGACATCCAGCCAGCAGAAGAAGAGCTACAAATTAACGGTGAAAGACCAACGAAGGAAGAAATAAAGAAAGCCATAAAGCTTCTAAGAGATGGAAACGCGACTGGACCTGATGGCATTTCAGCAGAGGCCATCAAAGCAGATATCGACACGGCTACAGGGATGTTATATAAATTACTTGGTAAAGTCTTGGAAAAGGAAGAAATACCAGCAGAATGGAAGGAAGGATATCTGGTTAAGTTGCCTAAGAAGGGAAATTTACAAGAGTGCATAAATTATAGAAGAATAATGTGCCAGGAAAAGTATTAAACAGGATTATCCTTGAACGATTAAAAGAGTCCATAGACAAGAAACTGAGAGATGAACAAGCAGGATTTCGACAAAACAGATCCTGTACAGACCAGATAGCCACTGTGAGAATAATAGTTGAACAAAGTCTGGAATGGAATTCACCACTATACATCGGATTTGTGGACTATGAAAAGGCATTTGACAGTGTAGACAGAGAATCACTTTGAAAATTGATGAGGCATTATGGAGTTACCCTGAAGATCATTAATTTAATAAAGAAAACATATGAAGACATGGCATGCAGAGTTCTTCATGAAGGACAGCTTACAGAACCGTTTGGAATAAGAACAGGAGTGCGATAGGGATGCCTCTTGTCTCCATTTCTTTTCTTACTAGCAATATACTGGGTTACGAGAACATCGACAACACACAACAGAAATGGAATCCAGTGGACTCTGACTAAGCAGTTGGATGATCTGGATTTTGCTGATGACTTAGCTCTTCTGTCCCATAACCGTAATCAGATGCAGGACAAATTAAAAACACTCGATGAGAGGTCACAGCAATTGGATCTGAAAATACACAGGGAAAAGACAGGGATAGTGAGAGTGGATGCAGGTGATGATAGCGGTGTTGAACTTGGGGAGGCACCAGTGCAGGATGTGGGGTCGTATGCGTGTCTTGGCGGCGGTATAGACAGGGTTGGAGGGACAGACAGTGGTGTCAAAGTGGGAATACAAAGGGCGGGAGGGGCTTTCATTGCATTAGGAAATGTATGGAGATCGGGAGAAATTGGATCCAACACGAGAATAGGAATCTTTAACTCAAATGTGAAGTCAGTCCTATTGTATGGCTCTGAGACATGGAGAACAACAAAGACAACTACCAAAAAAGCTACAGACTTTCATAAATGGGTGCTTGCGTAGAATAGAGGGATTAAAATGGTATGACAAGGTTACCAACGTGGAACTGATGACAAGAACTAGACAAGTGCCAATGGAACAAGAGATGAGAAGAAGACGATGGCGATGGATAGGACACACACTGAGGAAACCTGTTGATAGCATTACAGGGCAGTCCTTGTTCTGGAACCCCCAGGGCAAGAGAAGCAGAGGTAGACCAAGAAGTATATGGAGAAGAGAGCTGGAAACAGAGGTGAAAATGATTGTCGTGGAACGAGTTTTGTAAACACACTACTTTGTTAAATCCCTATGTCGAGAGCCCAGCCAATCAACGCACAGTTGCTGAGCCGGAATAAATTACAAGAAGTTACGCCAGGGAAAAAAACTTAAGCCCGTGGCCATCTTGTTCACGCAAGATACATGAGACTAAACCGGAGGAAACCAATCAGCTTGCTCCACCAGGAACCAACCGAAAGCTTTGCTTAAGCATTCACCTACCTATATAATCGGGCGAGATTTTATGCAAAGGCACGCAACCAGACACGACGCCAGAGATACCGACCGACTGAAGAGGAGAGAAGCTGTCACCCTTGATTTATTGCTTACCTGAGGGCATTGACCTGCAGCCTGCTTCGCTAGTCGAGTCAAAATCTGGCCTGTTTAAATCTTGGAGGGTTTTATTCGTGTCATAAAAACTGAGATCGTGGGTCGTCAATCCAGCTGCCTGGAACTCCGCAGGAGCATAGAGATTGCAAAGAATCTTCATCTTTGGTCCCCCTCAGTCTTGGGTGGGCTAAAGGAACGATCTTCAGCCGGTTTTGTGTCAACCAAACCAAGAACTTCTAAGAGATGAGTACACATTAGTACCATTTCTGTCAGCATTGTGAGCAAAAATTAGTGTCAGTGACGAGAAAGTGATTTAGCGTAGAAAAAGACAATAATAACAGCATAGCTGATAAATGTTATATACTTAATTAACAGCACAGCTGATACATTTACTATAAGTGATTAACAGCACAGCTGATATAAATTTGTTTCCTATAATTGGAAAACTTGTAATATATATATATATATATATATATATATATATATATATATATATATATATATATATATATATATATATATATATATATATATATATATATATATATATATATTTGTAAACTTACAAATCCATTACATTCCATTTTTCAACATTCACCCTTCAGCACAAGAGTAGATAGTGTATATAATAATAATAAATTCTTTAAGCACCAAACACGGCGCATAAGGCAGAAACCAGTGCTCTCCAGGTTGTTCGTTGTGACGCCACTCCTTTTAGCTCTTGCACATTATTTAGGCCCAACGTTCTTCCTTCTCTTATTATTGTTCTTCTGAGTGTTTCTTTTGGTCTTCCTTTTTTCCTCTTACCCTCAGGAACCCAAGTGAGCGCCTGTAGTGGTATTCTGTTGTTTTGCATTCGTAGGACATGACGATATATGACCATCGTCTTTTCCTTATATAGTCGGAGACATATTTTCTGCCTAGAGTCTTCTCTTATTTGTCGATTAGTCTTGAATTCTTTCCAACTGATGTTCATGAGTTTTCTAAGACATTTGTTCTCGAATGTATTCAGCTTGTTCTCCAATGATTTTGTTATTTTCCAACTCTCACAGCCGTATGTTAACACTGAGATAACATTTGAATTAAACAGACGAAGCTTGGTATGTATATTCAATGATCGTAATTTCCAAATGTTAGATAATCTA
This sequence comes from Oreohelix idahoensis, assembly GCA_024509875.1. Classification (NCBI taxonomy): domain Eukaryota; kingdom Metazoa; phylum Mollusca; class Gastropoda; order Stylommatophora; family Oreohelicidae; genus Oreohelix; species Oreohelix idahoensis. The sequence goes on along the minus strand of JAMPIV010020011.1, from coordinate 125,515 downwards.
TTGAAGGCGCTAGCTGCCAAAGCAATTCTAGTATGGATTTCTCTTGTTTGTGTCACCATCCTGAGTATTTTATAACTGCCTAAATAATTGAAACTTTCAACTTTCTGTAGTTTTTCCCCGTTCAAGATGATATCAAAGGTCTCGTTAGAAAAGTTCATAGCTTTAGTTTTAGAGGCATTTATTTGGAGACCAATTTTAACCGAGAGATGACACAAATTATTTATTGCTTCTTGGGATTGTCAGTGTATATACTAAATAAATAATAAGGAAATTGTATTTGAACGACTTGTCAGTTTTATCTTTGTTAAGTAAAATCTGTTTCCTTGTTTATTAATATCACAGTTAGTTACACAGCGGAGGTGGCACTTTATGTCGGTCTTCTCTCTACTATTGTTTCGAGATCAGAACATTCACAGCCGTAACTAATTTGTGATACCAGTAGTTCTCTCAGACACTGGGACTTCACCATTTTCTGCAGAAATTCTATTTCTGTAATTTTCAGTACTATTCTATAATAGGATTTTTTTTATCGTTTTCTTAGGAGGAGTACCATTTAGTACTCAGTAAATAGTTGATGCTCACAAAGTTGCACGGAAATTTTTTGTTCAATTAAATTAATTAAGTTTAATTATAATATTTGATATAGTAAATTTACATACCCTCTCTAAGTAACGCCATGGCTGATCTAGTGAAGTTCAAAACCTGCGATCATGCAGATGGGTAAGGAATTAAATATGAGAGGTGACGCTCTCACTCAGTATGTCACAACAGAAGTGGACAAACACATGGATAGGGAAGAACGAAAGTTGTAATTAGAGACAGAAACCAAAAGACTGGAAGCTGAAAAAGAAGCCAAAAGACTGGAAGCTGAGAGAGAAGACAAAAGACTGGAAGCTGAGAGAGAAAACAAAAGATTAGAAATTGAAGCCAAGAAATGGGAGGCTGAAAATGAGGAAAGGAAATTACAAGCAGAGAGAGACCATCAGTTGAGATTAAAAGAGCTTGAAATTCAGGCAAATACTGGCAATAATGGTGGTAGATCACCTAACTCTGAGAGTAGCTCCAGCCAGAGCACCTCAAGTGGGGCCATGAATTTTCATCTGGACCCATTTATTGACAAAGAAGACGCCATTGAGTCGTACCTGGATAGATACGAAAGACTTGCCACTACCTATGGCGTAGGGAAAGAAAAGTGGAGTCTTAAACTATCTCAGGGATTGAGAGGTGTGGCCTACGATGTATATTTGAAGCTCTCAAGAGATGACCAGGAAGATTATGAAATCCTGAAACAGGCACTGCTTGTGAGATATGAAAAGAACTCAGAATCATATAGAAAGAAATTCCGAACAGCTAAACTTCTTCCAGGAGAAAACTATCACCAATTCTCTGCTAGATTGGAAACCTATTTGGAAAAATGGAGTAGTTTAGGAAAGTGTCAGGATCTGAAGGAAATGATAATGATGGAGCAAGTGAAAGAGTCCATGCCTCAAGAAATGAGGAAGTTTATCATGGAACAAGGAGCAGAGAGATTGGAAGATATTGTAACTGTTGCTGAGAGATATCAAGCAGCTCAGGCAGAATTATTAGGAAATAAGAAGAAGCAGGGTGAAAACTTAAAATCATCACAAAACTATACCAAATATGAACAAAAGGACCCTACCACAAGGAACAAACAAAGATTTGACCAAAAGGACAAAAACCCTCTAAGATCGGATAAGACACCTTACCGGAAGGAAGAAAAGTGGTGTAAAACTTGTCTAATGAGTAACCACAATACTGCGGACTGCAGAAGGAAGAATCCTCCTCATCATGCTGCATGTCTTACAACAGGGAATCAGGGAATGAATGAAATGGCAGTAAGTCAAAAAGACTTACATCATCGCCCTGTCTGTGAGGAAGTGACCGTGAATGGCACTCAAGTACTGTGTTTATATGACACAGGTTTGGACTTTGATTCAGTTGTGTGCTCTTCTCTAGTGAGTCCTGACCAGATAACCACAGAAACAGTGGAAATCAGAGGACCGATCAAGGGAGCAAGAACCATGACACTACCCATAGCCCGAATCAACATAAGATCTCGCTACGTGGAAGGAAAAATCAAAGCAGCAGTGATGGACGACCCAATTTACCCTTTGATTTTGGGGTATAGGTATGTTTTCCTTGGAGAACCTATAAAACCTGTAGTTATGGCAACAGTCCAGACCAGGGAAAGCTCCAGGAAAATGGAGGAGAATCCTATCAATACTCACCCAGAAGAGATGAAAAAGGCTCAAGCAGCAGATAGCACCTTGAAGCCTTGTTTTGGCAAATTGCCTAAAGCACATAACCCTCTAGAGAAAGGAGACTTGTATATGAAGAATGGCCTACTATATAGAAAAGCTGGAACAGGACCTAAAGGGCATGGACAGCTTGTAGTGCCAAAATCTTACAGGGAGAAGGTTATGACACTAGGACATGCTATACCCTTCAGTGGACATATGGGAATAGGGGCCACTGGACAAAGGATAGCCTGTCACTACTTTTGGCCAGGAATTACAGAGGACATAAAAAGATATGTAAGATCCTGTCCAGAATGCCAAAGAGTAGTGTTACCAGTTGATTTTTCCCTTTAACTCTTATGTCACTGGGCGTTTCTGTGGATTCTCTAAAAGCTGCCCCAGGTTTCCTATAATACTCCTTTTGCGAGCTCCCCAAGTTGTTAGGGCTTGGTAATTATGAGTGTGTCGTGTGTAGATGGTAAACAACACTAGGGATATGAATAACACGACGCCACTTGTACAGCTCCATGACATTTAATAGAACATTAACATAAGTCCTGAACATCAATAATGTCGTTACGCATGCATTACATCACACTCAGGCTGACACTGCCTGTAGGAAATAACTTATAACAATACTTTTACGGACTGGCTGACCATCCACACACTAACAGTAAACACAACACGTTTTTATTTGCGGCATTCAACCCTCGCACGAATTCATTCACCATCCAGGTGTAAATCACTTATCCCAAGTGATTATGATTTGGCGGCATGCAACATCGCCATATAAATTCTACTCCAATATAACTTCCAGGCGGACAATACTCAACGCCTTACTCCACTGTAGCTCCAAAGGCGGGACCAACTCGTCGCCTTAATATGTTCTCCACGAACATTAACCAAAGTTCCTATGATTGGCGGCATGCAACATCGCCATATAAATTCTACTCCAATATAGCTACAAGGCGGCAATACTCATCGCCTTACTCCACTGTAGCTCCAAAGGCGGGACCAACTCGTCGCCTTAATATGTTCTCCACGAACATTAACCAAAAGTTCCTATGATTGGCGGCATGCAACATCGCCATATAAATTCTACTCCAATATAGCTACAAGGCGGACAATACTCATCGCCTTACTCCACTGTAGCTCCAAAGGCGGGACCAACTCGTCGCCTTAATATGTTCTCCACGAACATTGCCTCAAGTTCCTCCAGAACACTCCTAGGCGGGAAAACGTCGCCTATACAACAATATGTCAGACATAATCACATTATTCATAATCACTATATAATATCTTATCAGCATAAATGCCTGTACACTGGTACACATCGAAAAACCTCAACATCTCCTCAGTGCACTCGCTCGGCACACACTAACACTCAAAAATATTCTCTCCCAGAACACCCCAGCTAAACACATCCGTGGGGCTAACACACCGATAACTCTCGCTCATAGCTCAAAAATAGCTTAGAAAATTCATCTCACGTGGAACTCAGCCACCGTGAGAAACGTGCTGAATCTCGAAGATTCGCTTACAATACGCTCATACATTTTATAAATAAATTAACAGCTAGACAAAAGCTGTTCAAGTGGGATAACCACTATTATCTCTTGTACATCCCATACATATAACGATTACTGCCCTTGCTTAGATTTGGACTCAACAAGTAGCTCCTAAGCATAGGACTGCACCAGCAACACTGGGAGAAATGCCTATTATGGGAACCCCTTTTGAACGTGTTGCAGTAGATATTGTTGGACCCCTCACTAGGACCAAGAAGAGAAATGCTTACATCTTAACCTTGGTTGATACTTGCTCTATGTGGGGAGAAGCAGTGGCCATGTCAGCTATAGACTCAAAGCACGTGGCAGAGGCCCTGTTGACAATATTTACCCGATTAGGTTTCCCGCATCAGATATTGACTGACAATGGGTCTCAGTTTAAGGGAAAGCTAACACAAGAGGTATTCAGGATATTTCAAGCCAGTCACTATCATTGTAGTCCCTACCATGCCCAAGGGAACGGTCAAGTAGAGCGGTTCAATGGTACGCTAATTTCAATCCTTAGAAAGCTGGCGAGTGAAAAACCTGATACTTGGGATACATACTTACCCGCTGCACTATTTGCATATAGGGAAGTACCCCACAATTCAACTGGATTGGCTCCAGCTACATTGTTGTTTGGAAGACCAATAAAAGGTCCACTGGAAGCATTGCTGCGGACATGGACTGATGAAAAGGCAGAGGAAACAGTGACTTCCTCATACCAGTACGTCAACGAGTTGACATCTCGATTGAAAGCAGGTTGGAAACTGGCCAATGATAACTTAAGACAGGCCAGGAGGAAGCATGCTGCCTACTACAACAAAAAAGCAAAGGATAGGAACTGGAGGTGGGTGAAAAGGTGTTATTACTGTTGCCAAGCAGCAATAATAAATTGCAGATTGGATGGCAGGGACCCTATGTCATACTGGAAAAACTTTCCAGGACCAACTATAAGATTGACAAGAAAGGAAAGGAGAAGGTATATCATGTCAATCTTCTTAAAAAATACTATGACCAGGAATCATCAGAAGTTGCACATATCATGACCCTAGCCATTGCAACAGAAATGCACGGTGAACCACTTCACTCTATGGAGTATCCACTCACAACTACAGAGGATTTTGTTCAAGTAAATATTAGTGAACATTTAACTCCAGAGCAGAAGAAGAGGGTTCAGAAAGTGTTGGAAACCCATGCTGATGTGCTCACAGATAAGCCAGGTCGTACGAATCTGTTAGAGTACGACATGAAAGTTACCGACCCTACCCCAGTATGCATGAGAACATACCCTATACCCTATGCGAAAGCCCAAGCACTAAGGGAGGAAGTTGATTATCTGTTGAAGGAGAAAATTATCTCGAAGCCAGACTCTCCCTATGGCTCAAGTGTGGTGCTATTGAGAAAACCGAGTGGTGAACACAGGTTATGTATTGACTACCGGAAGCTTAATGCGATCACAGAATCTCAGGTGGACCCATTACCTGACACCAACCAGCTGTTCTCTACACTCAGTAAGGCTAGGTATTTATCAAAGGTAGATCTAAGCAAGGGATACTACCAAATACCAGTGAAACCAGAAGTTAGGAAAATGCTGGCATTTAGTACATCAGACGGACACTACGAGTTTAATGTACTACCCTTTGGGCTGAAAAATGCTCCCAGTATCTTTTCAAGAATGATGAGGAAATTGTTGGAACCTCTACACAACCCCCATATCACTAACTTTATGGATGACATTCTTGTTGCTACAAACACATTTGAAGAGCATATAGTAGCGCTCTCCATGTTGTTTGACAGACTGAGAGCCACTGGATTGACTGCACGTCCAACCAAGTGCTATATCGGTTGTAAGGAGTTGGAATTCCTAGGTCACACGATTTATACAGGTCATATGTCTCCTGACCCAAAGAATATAGAGAAGTTAAAGAAGGCACCCAGATCTCAAACGAAGAAAGATGTGAAATCATTCGTGTCATTATGTGGGTTCTATCAGAAGTACATACCCCACTTTAACTCTCTGTGTGCTCCATTAACTAACTTAACTAAGAAAGGACAACCTGACAAAATCCAATGGAATGCTGATTGTGAAAAAGCTTACACAGAGCTAAAAGCAAAACTCACCAGCAAACCAATCCTTACGCTACCCGATATCACACAGGAATTTGTATTAAGGACGGACGCTAGCAGTATAGGTATTGGTGCAACTCTCTTGCAGAAATCAAAAGCCCAGCCGGATGAACTTTTACCAGTCGCCTACGCCAGTAGGAAGCTGAATGCAGCTGAGTTGAATTACTCGACCATAGAGAAAAAATGTTTGGCTCTAATTTGGTCCATCGACAAATTTTCACCTTACCTGTATGGGACACACTTCATTGTCCAAAGCGATCACCAACCTTTAACTTTCTTGGCTGCATCTAAAAAGTTAAATTCGAAATTGTTAAGGTGGAGTCTGCTTCTTGCGCCTTATTCCTTTACCGTGAATTACATTCCGGGAAGAGACAATGTAGGAGCTGATTTTTTAAGTCGACACCCTATTACTATGGAAGGACAGACGCAAAAGGATTAGCTACAGCAGGTGTTTACACTTCAGCTATGACAGGTCACAGCTAGGAAAGGAGGGGGCTATGTCGTGGAACGAGTTTTGTAAACACACTACTTTGTTAAATCCCTATGTCGAGAGCCCAGCCAATCAACGCACAGTTGCTGAGCCGGAATAAATTACAAGAAGTTACGCCAGGGAAAAAAAAACTTAAGTCCGTGGCCATCTTGTTCACGCAAGATACATGAGACTAAACCGGAGGAAACCAATCAGCTTGCTCCACCAGGAACCAACCGAAAGCTTTGCTTAAGCATTCACCTACCTATATAATCGGGCGAGATTTTATGCAAAGGCACGCAACCAGACACGACGCCAGAGATACCGACCGACTGAAGAGGAGAGAAGCTGTCACCCTTGATTTATTGCTTACCTGAAGGCATTGACCTGCAGCCTGCTTCGTTAGTCGAGTCAAAATCTGGCCTGTTTAAATCTTGGAGGGTTTTATTCGTGTCATAAAAACTGAGATCGTGGGTCGTCAATCCAGCTGCCTGGAACTCCGCAGGAGCATAGAGATTGCAAAGAATCTTCATCTTTGGTCCCCCTCAGTCTTGGGTGGGCTAAAGGAACGATCTTCAGCCGGTTTTGTGTCAACCAAACCAAGAACTTCTAAGAGATGAGTACACATTAGTACCATTTCTGTCAGCATTGTGAGCAAAAATTAGTGTCAGTGACGAGAAAGTGATTTAGCGTAGAAAGAGACAATAATAGCAGCATAGCTGATAAATGTTATATACTTAATTAACAGCACAGCTGATACATTTACTATAAGTGATTAACAGCACAGCTGATATAAATTTGTTTCCTGTAATTGGAAAACTTGTAATATCTATATATATATATATATATATATATATATATATATATATATATATATATATATATATATATATATATATATATATATATATATATATATATATATATTATATATATATATAAATATATATATATATATATATATATATATATACTGGAGACGACAGGGATAACACAGACAGAGACAAACCTTGAACGGGTGGCCCACATGGGTAGAAGGCTTGGAATTAATTTGATGATGGCCTTTGTCCTTGGAGAGTTAAAAAAAAAGGAATGAATATTTTTATTAGATTTGTTTGGCCTTCATTCTCAATTCTCGTTTTTTTTAATCTCCGTTCTTGACACTTCTGCACTAAAATAAAATCGCCGTTGCCCCACATTTGTCTGTATTTCAATTAATCTCAGTATTTTAATTAAGCTCTCTGTTATGATTAAAATTCATAACGATTGTGTCGGTATAATAAGTAGCTCAACAGGGCTCATTGTTTGTTTATTTTATACGGAGTTACTTATTAATACAGAAAATGACGTCATGCCGATATGGTTGTTTGGCAGACGTGAAACTAAAAAAGCAGAAGTGAGGAGATTGTCTGCTGTCTTGGTCTTCTACCATTGTGTGTCATGGCGAATGGACGCATGTGTTTGAGCTACTGACTTTCATAGTATATCCCTGAGTTATTCCATCACAAATACATCAAGATCTTATGTGAGGTGTATCTAGTTATCTGCATTTACAGGGAGTATAGCTTCTCAGTGTCGAGTGTGAATATATATTAAAAATGTTGAGAATGAAAAGGACAGCGTTCCAAACATGAACGGACTGCCTAAAGTTATATCGACGACTGCATATTATATGCCATTGTATGTTGGCCTGAACTGTATTCAAATGGGAGCTGCGTTGCAGTATTAATAAAAATGTATACTGTCCACTTCGTCCGCTGTGGCTCATATAATTCTAATTGATGTTGGCTTGTTTCGGTGTCTAATACGTTTACTACCTTAGAAGTGAATTTGGCCACAGGAACCATCCTGTCATTACATTAACATATAAAAGACTGTCATGGAATATTCTAATCCACATATATAAATTATCAATTAAATATAAAGCCTAATAAATACATATAATAAAGAAAAGAGCAATGGTAAAATGACAGTGCTGTCACAAAGAATGTACTCGAAATCCCCCTTGTTTTCTGCTTCGTCTGCAAATTGTAACGCTTTCACGTTGATAGTAAAAGCTTACTGTATTATACCCGCTTTCTTCAATGAAACGTGTGCTGTATTTCTTGGAAAAACATTAAGAGGCAGACTGCGTAATGACCTAAATTTTAAATTCCATTCATGTCTTTTTCTACATTACGTTACCAAAACGAACGAACAGATGGACAAAAGGATAGCGAGAAGGGAGAGGCAGAAAGCCGAACATTAAACACGCGTCGCGCGATACACAATTACTACTATCACGTGTGTTAGGCTACAAGCACTAACTTTTTTTTTCAGACGGACAGTGATAAAATACACTACCCTTCCCCAGAGTTAGGTTTTAAAATCATAAAAAACGCTTATTAGGAAAGATAACAATAGATGGGTTTACGGTTGAAAACATAACAGTACCCAGACAGCATATCTTCGAAACAGGAGGTAGAAAATACATATTTTGAACGCAGCCACGTAGCTCTTTTAAAGTGGGAAAATTGGGTTCCTTAGGGCTTGCTGACAAATAATATGTAAAACGTTACGCCAATAGTCCAGGAATTAATAAATTATACCCAAAATAAAATAGTGAGGCTGCCTGACAGCATGAAATCATTTCTGCTCATAAAAATTTTTTATAACGTGTTTGAAAAAAACCTTACGTTACATAAATAGCCTACCATGTAAACTCCAAATTGATTGGAGCGCAACAAATGAAAGCCTAACCACGATTGGTCGAACTATAAATACTATCTTTCGTTGTTAGGGGAAACGGGAAAAGGTAACATTTTTTCAAACACTTGTCGAAACGTGGCTCATTGGCCAGTCTCGCTGATATACACACTTGGGAGCGTTAGTTCGAGACCACTTGTTTAAATGATCTTGATAAAGCAACAGTGCGTTGAAGCCAGCTCATAATTGTGTTAAATAAAAGCCTGGAACATAGGCAGATGGAAATTTGTGCCAGTTTGTGCCAGAATTCATTGCTAATCAACGTATCTGTGTTTATTCGTATGAATTGTGGGACAGTGGTCTTGATGGTACTGAGCAGCACCTAGTCAGAGCTTTGCTGAATCCAGTGTCGGACAGCATACTCCTTGGTCCTTTTAGCTATCAGTGAGGTGTCTCCAGAGCCCAGAGGAGAATTCGAGCAGAGGAGTCCTTTCCTGCCGCCATCACGCCAGATAAGCTAACTTGGCCAGCTGAGCTCAACATTATGTCCCCTCATCTTGAACTGACTTTGTAAAATTAACATTAAGAGGGGAATTTACTTGTCTTAAAATCAGGAACTGTGAACATCTCCAATACTAGTCCCTAAAGACAAACTATTGAAGTCATGATGACAAATACCAACAGAGCTTGAACAAAACAAAACCAGTATTACCTCATTTTACTACTACACAACTGACACACATAGAACATTTGTAATAATATATGTCACTACAATATTCATATTAAATACATTCTGTACATAACTTGTAATTTAAATTGATTGTGATTCCTGATTCCCTTGTAGTTGAATCAGGACACATATTCATTCATGCCAGTAATGAATACATATTGTTATTTGAAAGTTATCAGTGCCTCCTTTAAGATATTCTCATAGAGTGTTATATGTATGTGAGTGTCACAGTGTTGTCAAGAGTAGTGGATTACATTAAATTGTTTATCTGTCTGTTGTTGTGACTTACACTTCATCATACACATACCCTAGACACATAACGTAGCATCACACTAGTCCAGAATAATTCTGACTGAGATATATAGATATGTGGTAGCAAGTAAGGTTATCTATAATACACTACTCTTAATAGATATAGATACCTTCACAGCTGATCTCAGTCAGTACACTAAGTTCCCTATAAGTATTTATAACATCCCACTTCACCACAAAGACACGTAACACTCTCCCATTTTTAAGATTTGTGTCTTCATTTAAAAAAAGGTCTACTTTTAAAAATATTCTTTTTTTGAATTTATAAGTGACTTCAATTTTTCTCGAATATTTATTATGGAGATATATATATATCTGGAGCGTCCGGTTGGCTGAGTGGTTAGAGCGCTGGTCCCTCGTGGCAAAGGTCCCGGGTTCGAATCACGGTACCGACAAGCTCCAGTCAACCGAGCTGTAAATAGGAACCTTTTTTTTTTTAACTCTCCAAGGACAAAGGCCATCATGAAATTAATTCCAAGACTTTTACCCATGTGGGCCGCCCAGTTCTCTGCTCTTTGGGTTAGGGAAGGAAAAGGCAGCGAGGAAAGGACCTGGTCACCCCCCCCCCCACCTCTCGATGCTTGAACTAGTTTGGTGAAGTCTCTAACACTTCACTCCCCTACGACAGTATCTGATATGAGACCACCTTTATATATTTCTCAGTCGTTATTAGGGGCGTCGGGGTGGCTCAGAGGTATAGCGTACGCCTCGTATTCAAGAGGTACCAGGTTCGAATCCAAGTTGAGGGATTATAATTTATTGACATTTTTTTTCCAGAACCAGTGGTTCTAATTCCGTCATACTCCCCCCTGGTCTCATGGGTAGTGAGATCGGATGCCTAGCCTTCTCGGATAAGTGCGAAAAAATAGGAGATCCCGTGTGTAAGTTGCGCACGTTAAAAATCCCACGGCAATAGGAAATCGTAAAGAGTAGGCCATAAAGGCCGCTGTCCTTGCAAAATTTAAAAATTAGGAAACCTACCCACCTCAAAAATATTTATAGAATGTGTGATTCCTATAAACACACATTGGGATTCTCGCCGGTGCTACGGAGTTCGTGCACTGCGCTGAGATCCTCCTTGTGTGAACTAAGGGAGGAGATCGGAGCACTGATGGAGTAGTCTGTGTGCAATGAAGATGGTCCTTAAAACCAAACCAAACCAAACCAAACCAAACCAAGCCAAACCAAACCAAACCAAACCAGACCAAACCAAACCAGACCAAACCAAACCAAACCAGACCAAACCAAACCAAACCAAACCAAACCAAGCCAAACCAAACCAACAATCAGTAGCATTGATAATGGTAGATTTTTGTTTAATCAGCCATATTTCTCACAAGTTAATCACGTCTTTTTATTATTCTCCAGCTAGTGAAACTATAGATTACTAGCGTTTTAAGCGCACAATAACGGATTTTTATTGATTATTATTAAAATTATTGTTATACATAATATTTCTGTAATCGCTTGATTTGTTATGAATAGTAACAGAAGTAGAGGCAAGACTTAATATTTCATCAACTGAGCGCACGGTCAACACAAAAAAGTAACGTATGTTGTCATGTCAGAGTGGGACTTTAAATGCGTGCAAATAGTCAACTTTACAAATCAGTTCAACACGGAAAATAGGTCTTCTATAAATTTGTACCTGTGCTTGATGTACGGTGTCATCTGCTCCAGATCTTTCCATTTCTTTCTTTCTTTCTTTCTTTCTTTCTTTCTTTCTTTCTTTCTTTCTTTCTTTCTTTCTTTCTTTCTTTCTTTCTTTCTTTCTTTCTTTCTTTCTCTCTCTCTCTCTCATGCTTTCTTTCTTTTCATTTCTTTCTTTCTTTTTTTTCTTTCTTTTCCTTTCTTTCTTTCGTTCTGTCTTTCTACACTTTTCTTTCTTTTTTCTTTCTTTCTTCCTTTTTCTTTCTTTTGTTCTTTCTTTCTTTCTTTCTCTCTTTCTTTCCTTCTCTCTTCTTTCTTTCTTGTATTTATTTTTCTTTCTTTTTCTTTCTCTCCTTGTTTTCTCTCTTTCTCTATTACTTGCCGAGACCGACGCTGTGGTGAAGATAATAATTTATATCTAAGGTGCCCGGCGTCTGAATCTCTACAGGCTGGCACTAAGCCAGGTGACTTCCACTCCGAATGTGAAATATGAAATCCTCTCATTAAGTCCAGACCATCTAATAGCGGAGTTCCACACAATCTGCAACATGGCCACTCTATCAGCCACACAAAATCATCCGTTATGGTCCTCAAACTACTTACAGGGATTTTCAATTTGGTGGAGAATTTGGCCATTCAAAGATACATTTGTGGTATCTGAAATGTTATTCATTAATACTACCTCTCCATGGGGATTATAAGATCTCAACAAATTCACTCCAAGTCTTCCCATGAAGATCATTAATTTAATAAAGAAAACTTATGAAGACATGACATCCAGAGTTCTTCATGGAGGACAACTTATAGAACCGTTTTGGATAAGAACGGGAGTGAGACAGGGATGCCTCTTGTCAATATTTCTTTTCTTACCAGCAATATACTGGGTTATGAAAACATCGACATCACACAACAGAAATGAAACTCAGTGGAATCTGACTAAACAGCATGATGATCCAGATTTTGCAGATGACTTGGCTCTTCTGTCCAATAACCGTAATCAGATGTAAAACAAAATGAAAACACAATAAGTAAGTCTGAAAATACAAGAGAAACGACAAAGATAAATAGAATAAATTCAATAAATGATAACAAGGTCAGACTTGAGGAAACACCATTACAAAATGTTGAATCGTAAACATATCTTGACAGCAATAAGACAAAGTTGGACGGACAGACAGTGATATCAAAATAAGAATACAAAAAGCAGGAGTATCTTTCATTGCATTGGGAAACATATGGAGATCAAGAGAAATCGAGTCCAACATAAAATTGAGAATCTTCCACTCAAATGTCAAGTCAGTCCTATTGTATGGCCCTGAAACATGGAGAACATCAGAAACAACAACCAAAATGTTATAGACATTCATAAAGGGGTGCTTACGTAGAATATAAGGATTGAAATGGAATGACAAAGTTACCAATGTTGAACTGATGACAAGAACCAGACAAGTGCCAGTGGAACAAGAGATGAGAAGAAGATACTGGAGATGGATAGGGCACACATTGAGGAAACCTGTTGATAGCATTACAAAGCAGTCATTGTTCTGGAACTCCCAAAGAAAGATAGGCAGAGGTAGACGAAGGAACAAATGGAGAAGAGAGTTGGAGACAGAAGAGAAAAGGATGAGGAAGACGTGGAAAGAACTTGAGCTGACAGGAAGACTTGGCATGTGTTTGTTGAAAGCATATGCTCCTTGGGGAGCTAAAGGGTATTGATTGATTGATTAATTGATTGATTGACTTCCAGTCCTGTACCATCAGCTTAAAGTCTTTCCATGTCCTATTCACCACTTTCATATCGGTCTTCAATTATGTTTGCCTAGTGTTTTTCTGTCTCTGTGACGATAATTGTGTACGTCCTTCTACATTCTTCGTTCTATCCTGCATTACGGATATATTTCTTCATTTTTCGCACTCATCGTCCTATTATTTGGCATATTTTATGCACCTACATTCTCGCCTAGTCACTCCCAGACTTGGTGACGTTTCACCATGTAAATCGTAGTATTACAAGGAGGTGTGGCAGCGTATACAGCTATTTAGTCAGAAACATGCTATTATTTTAACCAAAGCCAAATAAAATACAGATTGGCATAAAACCACAATTTCCCCAGAAACAGATCATAGAATTGAAAAAAGGAAAAAGTTAACTCAATGGTATATTTTATCGAGGTTAGCGTAGCTTTCAAATGTCACCCGTGGACACGTGATCCTTTTTGGCCAATGATTGAGCTCAGATGGTTTTCCCCAGCAAATAATAGACGCTAGGATTTAGTCCTAATCTGTAGAGCGATGAAGAAAGATGTGTTCTTTTCAGCTCAATATTTCTTGTTCGAGAAATCAACAGAAGGTTGCTAAAAACTGTAATTTCTAGGACGATCATGTGTTAATATGATCATGTTATTTCTGACAATTTTGTAAGTGTGAACCAATTTTCATGCTTTTGATTGCCACGGTATTTGGCTATATCTGTGAACAAGTGCATGTTCGAAGATTGAAGAAAAAAAGAAACATGATACATCTTTTGGTGTATTCCTATTACACCTGAGGCAAAGCAGAAATCTACATTTTGTACCCATGTTGGCAGTTTCGCATGGAACGTGATGCCATTTGGACTTAAAGGATCCCCCGCGACATACATGTCACTAATGGACGAGGTTTTAAAAGGACTACAACCATTTGCCCTGGCATATATCGATGATATTCTAATACACACAGCAGGCACGATAGAAGACTATCTTCGTAAAGTAGAAACAGTGTTTGACAGACTTAGGCATCACCAGAAAAAGTTGAAGCTGGCGAAATGCGAATTTTTGAAAACAGAGACTAAATATTTAGGCTTCGTCATAAATAGCAGGATAACGCTCGACCTCATGTGGCACAACTCACCACCCAGTTCCTCGCTGACAACAACGTTCAGACCATTCCGTGGCCAGCCATGTCATCAGACATGAACCCCATAGAACACTTATGGGATGAACTCGACAGACGACTCCGCCAGCGAGACGTGGCTCCAGCCAATCTCCGACAGTTGTCTCTTGCACTGCGGGAAGAGTAGGCAGCCATCCCACAACAACAGATCCAACGGCTAATCGGATCCATGTCAAGGAGATGTCGTTCTCTGATAGAGGCCAGAGGAGGCCATACGCCTTACTGAAACGGAGACCTCAGTTGCAAAGAATAAAAATCCAAACCAAATTTAATGAACATCATTTCATTGTTAAAGTCTGAAAGTTTCTTAATGCCAAGATTGAAACATTAATTCCGTAAAATAAAATTGTGGTACAAGTTTGAAATTTGGTGTGCATTACCACTGCAATAATGTTGCGTTTCGTTTTTTGAACAGTATAGGTCCAGCATCAAAAGGTAGGGTGACCAGGTCACTTCCTCGCTGCCTTTTCCTTGCATAACTTAAGAGCAAAGTCAGGTACCCATTTACAGGTGGGTAGACTGAAGCTTGACGATACCGTGAACTGAACCTGACACCTTTGCCGCGAGTGATCAACTCTCTAACCACTCTGTCAATCGCACCCTAATGTTTATGTTCGTCTATTTATTTGTTTTATAAATCTACAATTGTAAATAGAATGTGATAGAAAAGAAGGGACACGAAACAAATAAATGTAACTGAAAGAAAGAAAAGAATAAGGATAAAAATAATTGAAAAGAAGACAGGGTGGTTTGGAAATACGTTCTTAGCATCGATGGATACGAGAATGTCAAACACGTCGTATGGGACCAAAAGACGCAACAATAGAGAATGCAGTCAGCGACCCATAGCTAGACTGCTTGCGTCAGGGTCAGCGAACCAGAGCTGACCAAGACCCTACTCCACTTCCACGTGGTGGTCCTGGAAACAGGCTGCATCACTGCAGTCTGGCTGAGAGAGTAGGGATCGAAGAGGTAAGGCAAACCCGGTCCCAAAAAATGCCGTGCTGAAGTCGGATGTGCCGGCCGAAAGGCGCAGATATCGCAGCTCCGCTGTAAACAGACACAACGCAAACAATGTCCTTTTCAGGACGAACGAGGAAGAAGAAGAAGAAGAAACATGTCGTATGTGCACATATATGTATCTGTGGCAGATGATGAACGATCCAACAAGTTTTATTTGTTAAGGGATAGACGTTGGACACTCAGACCTGTCTAATACTGTGTCTTTAAGTCACCCCGACCTCCCAACGATGGCGGGAAACAATTATGTTGTGCTCTTCCTGTTTCATGCCCTGATGACGACACTAAATTCTCCTGTGGTCATTTCCTTTTTGTTTCGATTATGCTTCAGAAGTAAGGAAACAGTGGCACGATAACATAGAAGCTGACACTGTGATGGACAGTGAGGCTTCAATGATTAAATATATAGATATGTATGATGAAGACACTTATTCATACTTACCCGAAATGCTTAATATAAATGCGGGAAATTCCAGATATTTTGTCCCCAAAAACCAAAAGAGATAGGCATATTTCTAACAATACATCCCGAGCCATGAGGTATATTGGGAACGAATGCGCGTTGTGTCAACAGACGCGCAACTTAGTTTCCCGACCGGAACGCGCCATAAAAAGATTGTAACTGTGGTGGGAAAAAAAGGACTAAAATACAGATAAGGCAATTAGAAGGTTTAATATGTTTAAGGGATATGACGGGGGTGTTTGTAATAATATACGTTTTAATGACGCGACGAGGTGAAATAATGATGTACATTTTAGTAACACGTCATGGTGTAGTAATAATTCAAGTCTTGGTAACAAAAGGAGGTTTAACAATAATATACATTTTAGTGACACGACAAGGTTTTGTAATACTATACGTTTGAGTGACACGAGGCGAGGTTTTGTAATACTATACGCTTTAGTGACACGACGAGTTGAAGTAACAATACAATTGTTGGTACCACAAGGAAGTTTAACAATATTCTTCTTCTTCTTCTTCGTTCACCCTCAGATGTCAACTTGAATAAGTTCAAAGAAAGCAGTGGTCAGCCTGAGGCTGTTGACATCTCCGTAGATTTTCTCCAGGAATGGTACTGGTGATGGCCATATGCGTTTTCTCTGTTCCTCATATGTTGGGCACCTTTGAAGCAGATGTTCGGCAGTCATTTTATCGGTGCCACAGTCACACTCATCAGTAGTTCCTATCTTTGTTGAATAGATGGTATCTCAATCTGTTATGACCTGTGCGAAGTCTGAAGATTACCACTTGTTCACTTCTGCTGAGCTGGTAATACGGATCATTTTTTGTGTGGCCTGGATGCTCTTCTTCCCATTTGTGCCTGTACCTGCGCTTGATAAAACTCTTGGACTCCTCATAGGTTATATTTGTGTCAAGTTGAGGAAGTTTTCCCCCCTTCCTTTGCCAATCTGTCAGCCTCTTCATTTCCAGGGATGTTGCAGTGAGAAGGGATCCACTGTATCACGACTCTTTTGTACTGCTGACATAGTCTGCGAAGTGTTAATCTTAGGTCATCCAGTTCAGCATTACTTTGACTTTTCAGCGTTGTAATCACTGACAGCGCATCTGAGAAGATAGCTACTGGTCTCTCTGAGCTTTCTTCTGTCATTAGAATTTCTGATGCAGTTTTTAAGGCCTCTGCCTCTGCTCTGAAGTTACTTGAATATTTCCCTGTTGCGACTGCTATCTTTTTTTGTGTGCCATTGCTTAAGCTCAGGAAGTCTCCTCCACCCCCATCTTCTGTTGCATTAGTTGCTGATCCATCTGTGTATGCATGAATCCAGTTGTTGCTTGGGTAATGTTTCTCTATATATTTTATGGTTAGGACTCTCCTTTCTGTTTCATTTTGGCTGTTCTTACTCTCAATACCAGGAACGTTTTTTATCATTTCAGGGAGCACTGTTGTTTCCAAATTGGTAGCTTGTGTGCAGTACATATTAGCGTAGCTGTTGATATTGCGTTTATGGGGTCTGCTCTCATCTTTGTTTTGACTGTCTCTACAAAGTTGCTTCGCTTCAGTCTTCCCCTTCCAAGTCCATTTTTTTCTTTGGTGCATTGGGTGGTCTATCAGCCTCCTGAATTTCTCAGCTTGTTGCTGGGCTCTGCTATCTCTTCTATCCTCCATAGGCTGGAGGTGAGTAATCTTTTCCAACTCTTTTATGGGTGTTCACTTCATGCCCCCTGTTATGATTCTCATTGCTTGGTTTTTGGTTCTGTTTATTTTGTCAAAGTTCGACTTAGCTGCCGTTGACCATGCTGCAATGCCATATTCTAAGACTGGTCTCACTCGCCCAGTATATTGCTTCTTTAGTACTCTCTCGTCTGCTCCCCAACCCGTGCCAGCAAGATTTTTCATGATTGCCATTCTCTGCCTTGCTCTTGTCCTGTTTTTCTCAATCTGGGTTTTCCAAGTCAAGCGGCGATCAAAGGTAATGCCTAGGTAAGTTTGAGTTGTCATCCAGATGTAGATTTTTCCCATTTAGCACCAATTTGGAGATCTGTGGTTTATTTGAGAGAGAAAACACTGTGAATGATGTTTTCCCTTCATTTATCTTTACTAGCCATGCCTTGGCCCACTCCTCCAATGATGTTAGGGCTTGCTGCATCCGTATGCTTGCCGTTGTGATATATTCCTCTGAGATCCACAGGGCTAAGTCGTCTGCAAAGGAGGCATTGTGGGTTCTTCTTGGAATATTCTCTGATATGTCATTTATATATGGGAGGAACAACGTGGGTGACAGGATTCCCCCTTGGGGAACACCCTGCTCCAATACCATCTTCCTACTGGTCGGTCCTTGTAGTTGGACTCTAGCCGTTCTATTCTCAAGATAGTGGCCGATACATTTGAACATTCTCCCACACACTTCACTTCTTTGCAGCTTGACTTTCAGTCCATCTTTCCACACTTTGTCAAATGCTTTTTAAAAGTCCACCCAAACCACCAGTATGTGCTTTTTTTTTTTGGAAAGCGTCCTCAATTTTCTGAGTTATATAAGTGATCTGGTCTTCAGTGGATCTGTGTTTTCTGAATCCTGCTTGCTGTGGGGCTAAGAGATGTTTTCCCTCTAGATGCCACATTAGTCGAGTATTAATAATATACATTTTAGTGACACGACAAGGTTTTGTAATACTATACGTTTGAGTGACACGACGAGGTTTTGTAATACTATACGCTTTAGTGACACGACGAGTTGAAGTAACAATACAATTGTTGGTACCACAAGGAGGTTAACAATAATATACGTTTTAGTGACACGACGAGGTTATGTTATACTAAACGTTTTAGTGACACGGCGAGGTTTTGTTATACTATACGTTTTAGTGACACGACGAGGTTTTGTTATACTATACGTTTTAGTGACACGGCGAGGTGTAGTAATAATATACGTTCTATTGACATAACAAGATTTAGTAATATGTTACAGTGACACAACAATGTGTAGTAATACGTTATTGTTACTCAACAAGTGTTAGCGGAACAATTTATTTGGTAAAAGTAAAGATTTAATAAAAAGATACATTGTGTCAGGAGAAAGTTCAACAACAAAGAAACAAAACATTTCGTACTTACATTTGCTACAAAATCATCTATGCTTGAGTAGTGTGTCCAAGAAGAAGAAGAATGTAGTGGGGTTAACACTGTTACTAACTGACTGAGACTGGTTAGCACGTGCCGCGTGCCGTTCCCTGGGGTCTCTGATGAGACAAAGACAGAATAAAACTACTACTCCCTCAAGCATGTCGTACAAGGCGACTAGACTGGTTGTGCATGAGGACGGCAACTTCATCATGTACCAGGTATACAAGCCTTACTGTCTGAACTGTGCAACCAGCGTAAGGTCGCCATGCAGTGGATACCGTCTCACTGTGAAATACCAGGAAACGAGAGAGCAGACCGACTGGCTAAAGAAGGTGCAGCAGACGAGCAACCGGATGTACCAGTTACGTACCATCAGAAGAAAATGATGATCAAATCAATCAGAAAGCCACCAACATCAACGTAGGACGACTACCAAGCTATGAACAGATCAGAACAAATTGTCATTCTGCGCATCAGAACAGGACACAACGGACTCCGCAGCCACATGTATAAAAAATTTAAGATTGGCAATTCAGCCATGTGTACATGTGGACGGTCACCCCAGACTGCAGAGCACATACTTCAAGACTGCCCCGAATATGATATATTGAGGCAAACCCATTGTCCCAGAGAAACAACACTGGAAGCAAAACTATACGGACCTTTGTATGAACTACAAAATACAGTGAAGTTTATACAAGAAACAATATTGCAGATATAGACAATACATTTCAAGCGAACGAAAGAAGAAGAAGAAGATCATGTAAAACACATTACTACAGAAACTACAACTACAAGAGAATGTAAATGCTTTATGCAGACTTCCTGCGAGCCGCAATGGTAGTTCCATGTTCCATGGGAAGCGAATTAAGAAATGATGATTGTGAAGTGAATATCCATGGATGCTCTAAACTTATCCGCAAACTTAGCGTTTATCAAGGCGTACAGATTAGGCGTTAAATCAAATATGTAGCAGGTTTTTAATAATGATGATGATGGTCATCTTCATCACCTTTTTTTCCCTTTGCGCTTCTTATGACGCATCGAGCCGCCACTGTAGCTGGACCCCTTGTAGAAAGCTTGCACCAGGCACTCACATGCTCTTGCAACAGTAGTTCATATATCAATTTGTTCTACATTCTGCGATTGCACGCCCCTTGCATTTTAATAATCCGATTACTTATTATCGTGTCACCCTCGCGCACAGCTTCCTGAAATCGATTTTGTCCTCATAACATGAGTGCAAATGTTCACACAATTTTCTTGTTTATTTTTTTTTTCTCAAAAACTAATCTAGAGTCTTTTTTAGCTAATGTCGAAGAGCATTATCTGTACCCTGTTTGTAGAAATGATCCAGGCTTAACACAATTTTGTCAATATTAAGATCTCTTGTCCACGTCCGTCATATCGAATATCCAAAGCTTTTAGAGCATCCACCGACTAGCCAAACGTGTCAGGATATCACGTGACGCAAATGGACGCATGCTTTGGGATAATTTTTTTTTTCATTCAGTGATGTCTCCACACGTTGTTGTGGTCATTATTATTTCTTTAAATAAGAGTGTCGCCTCGTTTTGGCGAGGCGCGCGCCGTTCAACCTAGACATATGGTCCGTCGTTTATATTAGGGCACATGTGCAAATATTAAAGGACCTTTGGGTCTGGTATAGTGATCATCATTAAGTGTCTACGGAGCACATGTCATCAGCAAGGTCATACCAAACCTTTATATAAATGATCATAGATTTCATATCTTTGCATAACTTTTTAATCTTTAAGTATATTTTCCTTCTTCGCCTCTTTTTTGTTCTTTGCAATTAAAAAAAAAAAAAGGGGGGGGGGGAAGAAGGGGTTTCCTCTTCTGTTTCTCTTACCCTGGGAATTTCCTTATTAAAGGCCTTTGATTGGCTAAGTTGAATCATCTGATGCACTTGCTTTTTTGTGACGTGTACACGTTATTAAAGTTTTTATTTTTCTGCAGATAGTGTCGATAGATCCGTGCTGAACCTCCTTATCGCCATCGACAACATACCTGGCAGGGTACTACTTTTTTGCTACCCGTTCGGGCTCCGGTTAACACACAGGATACTTACAGAATAGTTTGTATTTATCCATAGCCTACAGTGTGTCTATAATATTTGCGCTCTTTTAATAAGTTTGAATACAACTAAACACCTGATCAGAGATCAAATTTAGTGATCAAAAATCGACAAGACGAACTAACGAGTCAAAAGTATAACAATAAGCAGTAAATATTACAAGTTTAAAGATATGTTTCAGGCACTTGCGAGAAATGAAGAAGTAGAAAACTAGACAACAGGAAAACAACAGAAGTGAGTGGCTTAACTGAGAATCGAACCCAGGACCTTCCGAACAGCACCAACGCCTAGCTACGGAAGTGAATCACACTATCCTCCTTGTCAACGAAGCACTATTTTATGTGATGCCTAGCTGGCAAGGGAGTATAGTTGTTGCCTATCATATGTTGACTACCATTTTGTTGAACGTCATAATGTTGAATGGCGTTGAAGACATAGTATGGTGTCTGTAGTCTGGTTTGTGTAAGATGCAGATGTGTATACAAACAGTTATTATCACAAACAGGGCAATCCACACCAGGACGTCACATTAACTCACGATGGGTAAAGTCAATGAGATTTGCAACAGCTAGTGACGTTTTCTTGTATAATTTATTGTGGACGCCACATGACAAAATGTATACGCGAAGGTAGGTACATCATAGGTACAATCAAACAGTCATTGTTACAGCAACATAGTCAGTACAGCAATGGACGGTAGACAGCATCATAGTAAAGATGAATTACATGCATATCAGTACATCATAGGGCTGTAAATGTATTCAGGCGGAAATCTCCATCCCTTTCTATAACAGCTGGAAGATATCAATATGATAGGAGATCAAATCCTCTCTCCTAAATCTAACCTCAGCAAGACAGGGACGTCTTCTGAAGTGTATCAATAATGTCCTCAAAAAATCCTCCAAATTCCTTTAGTTATCCAAGATATCAAATCTGGAACAAGCAGTAAAGTTTAGCAGGCAGATAGCTCTTAGGACATGCATCCATCGATGCAGTAACAGCGAACATGATTCGTGAGCTGACGAAAAGCTTCTCATAGCGTAGACCCGCCTATAATCGGGCTACAAACAAAATGTCAATCTCGAAAGATATCGATAAATGTCAAAAATGTCATTACCTTTACTTCAGGAAATAAACATATAACTCACAGGCTTCCAAGCCCTAAGAATCACCACAGATATATCATCTCCGAAGGAACAATATGAATAGGACATTATTTCCTGAACAGTTTAAGCAAAGACGCTGGCAAACCAAAACGCGTCTTGCTTCTCACGCATCTGCCACACTCTCTGAATGTCGGGGCGGAACTCGTGCAAAAAAGCGATCAAGATCAGACATGCGCAGACAAGCGCGACTCGAACCGTGTTCAGCCAACTTACGAACCAAAGAATATTCTGGAGAACAATCGTACAGATTTGAACCTAATAAGGAAATGAATCTTGAAACATTGCGATTGTCAACTGTTTATAAGAACTGACGACCTGAGCGCTCCGTATATGGAGATGACTCAAAATCGTTCACACAAACTATCGGCAACTTATCGTCACACGATTAGACAACTAGTAGAAATAAAAAGTGACTACAATTACATGAGTTATTTCCCATGCATTACAAAATTAAATATATAGACAGTATAAGTTGCGACAAGTTTAGCGCAACAATAGTGTGATTCGCTTCCGGTGTATAGGGAGTATAGTGTGATTCGCTTCCGGTGTATAGGGAGTATAGTGTGATTCGCTTCCGGTGTATATGGAGTATAGTTTGATTCGCTTCCGGTGTATAGGGAGTATATTGTGATTCGCTTCCGGTGTATAGGGAGTATGGTGTGATTCGCTTCCGGTGTATAGGGAGTATAGTGTGATTCGCTTCCGGTGTATATGGAGTATAGTTTGATTCGCTTCCGGTGTATAGGGAGTATATTGTGATTCGCTTCCGGTGTATAGGGAGTATATTGTGATTCGCTTTCGGTGTATAGGGAGTATAGTGTGATTCGCATCCGGTGTATAGAGAGTATAGTGTGATTCGTTTCCGGTGTATAGGGAGTATAGTGTGATTCGCTTCCGTAGCTAGGCGGTGGTGCCGTTCGGAAGAACCTGGTAAGCCACTCACTTCTGTGGTTTTTCTGTTGTCTAGTTTTCTACTTCTTTATTTCTCACGGGTGTCTGAAACATACCTTTATGTGTGTAATATTGATTTATTGACTGTTTACAGGCCACGGGTTTCCCCTTTTTGTTTGTTCAAAAGTATAATAACAAAGATAAACAATGGTAATCCGGAAATTGTGACAGAACACATTTTATTATTTATTCATTTATTTATTTTTTAAGTTAAGACGTTTTGCTTCGATTTGGTGAGGTGCGCCCCGTTCAACATAGACAGAAGGTCCGCCTGTTATGTTCGAGCGCATGCCCAAAGATAAAAGACCTTTGGATCTGTTAGATGGTTATCAGACTAGAACAAATCTATCTGAGTAATAGGAAACAATTCAGAGTATTCTAAAAGTAGACATCTGATCATCAGAAGCTGCGCTTTTCGTCAAACAATCTTTTAGGTCAGTTTCATCTTCTTTATGCTCTAGGGGTAAAAAAAAAGGGGGGGGGGGAAGGGGTTAGGCCCATTTAGTTCATGACTCCAAATTGTCATCTTCCTGTGTTGAATTTAAAATTCCCAACGTATGAGGAACGAAGAAAGTGAACATGGCCATAACCACTACCATTCCTGGAAAAAAAAACTCCATAGATAGAGATGCTGACAGCCTGCAGCTGACCATTGCCTTCTTTGAACATATTCAAGTTGACGTCTGAACATATTCAAGGTGACGTCTGAACATATTCAAGTTGACGTCTGAACATATTCAAGTTGACGTCTGAACATATTCAAGTTGACGTCTGAACATATTCAAGTGACGTCTGAACATATTCAAGTTGACGTCTGAACATATTCAAGTGACGTCTGAACATATTCAAGTTGACGTCTGAACATATTCAAGTGACGTCTGAACATATTCAAATTGACGTCTGAACATATTCAAGTTGACATCTGAACATATTCAAGTTGACGTCTGAACATATTCAAGTTGACGTCTGAACATATTAAGTTAACGTCTCAACATATTCAAGTTGACGTCTGAACATATTCAAGTGACGTCTGAACATATTCAAGTTGACGTCTGAACATATTCAAGTTGACGTCTGAACATATTCAAGTGACGTCTGAACATATCCAAGTGACGTCTGAACATATTCAAGTTGACGTCTGAACATATTCAAGTGACGTCTGAACATATTCAAGTTGACGTCTGAACATATTCAAGTGACGTCTGAACATATTCAAGTGACGTCTGAACATATTCAAGTGACGTCTGAACATATTCAAGTGACGTCTGAACATATTCAAGTGACGTCTGAACATATTCAAGTTGACGTCTGAACATATTCAAGTTGACGTCTGAACATATTCAAGTTGACGCCTGAACATATTCAAGTGACGTCTGAACATATTCAAGTGACGTCTGAACATATTCAAGTGACGTCTGAACATATTCAAGTGACGTCTGAACATATTCAAGGGACGTCTGAAAGGGATCGGAGAAGAATAATGTTTAAATTGTCTGCGCTGGGAAAAGAACCCATCCCACCTTGTTCGTAGTTAACAAAATGACTAGTCGTTCATAGCTGTATCCATTCCGCCAACCAGAGGCTGTTAGGGAGGTAAAGATTTCGTTTAAAACAGACTGACAACCTGAGGGTTGCTAAATGTACCGGAAGTCAGGAAGTGTTGCTGATTCAATTTTCTGAACTACAGAACATCTTAAATTCGTTGTGGGTCATGAGCAGGAATAACGTCATTATTAAGGTATATCTATAAGGTAACATTGTTGGTCCAGTCGCTCTGCGCGTCAGGTTTTTTATGATGAACCATGGTGGGCACTGTTTATTGGCATGGTATAAATGACATAGTTCTAACCCACGGCTGTTTACTGGCATGGTATAAATAACATTATGTTAACCCACAGCTGTTTATTGGCATGGTGTAAATAACATTATTTTAACCCGCAGCTGTTTACTGACATGGTATAGATAACATTATTTTAACTTACAGCTGTTTACTGACATGGTATAAATCACATTATTTTAACCCACAGCTGTTTACTGACATGATATAAATTACATTATTTTAACTCACGGCTGGTCCCTGATATGGTATAAATAACATTATCTTAACCCACAGCTGTTTACTGATATGGTATAAATAACATTATTTTAACTTACAGCTGTTTCCTGATATGGTATAAATAGCATTATTTTAACTTACAGCTGTTTACTGATATGGTATAAATAACATTATTTTAACTTACAGCTGTTTACTGATATGGTTTAAATAACATTATTTTAACTTACGGCTGTTTACTGATATAGTATAAATAACATTATTTTAACTTACAGCTGTTAACTGATATGGTATAAATAACATTATTTTAACTTACAGCTGTTTACTGATATGATATAAATAACATTATTTTAACTTTAACATTATTTTAACTTACAGCTGTTAACTGATATGGTATAAATAACATTATTTTAACTCACGGCTGTTAACTGATATGGTATAAATAACATTATTTTAACTTACAGCTGTTAACTGATATGGTATAAATAACATTATTTTAACTCACGGCTGTTAACTGATGTGGTATAAATAAGATTATTGTAACTCACGGCTGTTATTGCGACCTAGTGTAGCTCCCACAGATTTATAAGGAAACAAATAAGGAATAGAACGACTGCTCCCTTAGAAATGTAAGAGACCATTAATACCTGGTTGTATATAGAGCTGCCAACCTTAACAACTTAAATAAGTTGTTACAGAAACCATGGGTGCAACAGTACTTGAATCCTCAAACAGGACTTCTTAACTTTTCTTTGTGTGTGTCACGGTCATCCTCGATTTTCCGGTGAAAGACATGGACTCCTTAACAAAAAATGTATATAACCACGTAATTAAAAAGGTAAATATATTTGAAATTTTACGTTATGTCTTTCAAATTGTCTGTTTGTTGGTCTCCAAGAAAAACAACAGTGAAGAAATTACAGACTTTCATAAACGGGTGCATTCTTAGAACAGAAGAACTGAAATAATATGACAAGGTCACTAATGTAGAACAGATGAACTGAAATGATATTACAAGGTCACCAATGTAGAACAGAAGAATTGAAAGGACATGACAAGGTCACAAATGTAGAACAGAAGAGCTGAAATTATATAACAAGGTCACTAATGTAGAACAGAAGAACTGAAATGATATAACAAGGTCACTAATGTAGAACAGAAGAACTGAAATGATATAACAAGGTCACTAATGTAGAACAGAAGAACTGAAATGATATAACAAGGTCACTAATGTAGAACAGAAGAGAACTGAAATGATTTAACAAGGTCACTAATGTAGAACAGAAGAACTGAAATGATATAACAAGGTCACTAATGTAGAACAGAAGAACTGAAATGATATAACAAGGTCACTAATGTAGAACAGAAGAACTGAAATGATATAACAAGGTCACTAATGTAGAACAGAAGAACTGAAATGATATAACAAGGTCACTAATGTAGAACAGAAGAACTGAAATGATATAACAAGGTCACTAATGTAGAACAGAAGAACTGAAATGATATAACAAGGTCACTAATGTAGAACAGAAGAACTAAAATGATATAACAAGGTCACTAATGTAGAACAGAAGAACTGAAATGATATAACAAGGTCACTAATGTAGAACAGAAGAACTGAAATGATATAACAAGGTCACTAATGTAGAACAGAACACTAATGTAGAACAGAAGAAGAACTGAAAACAAGGTCACTAATGTATAAAGAAGGATATAACAAGGTCTAATGTAGAACAGAAGAACTAAAATGATATAACAAGGTCACTAATGTAGAACAGAAGAACTGAAATGATATAACAAGGTCACTAAATGTAGAAATGTAGAACAGAAGAACTAAAATGATATAACAAGGTCACTAATGTAGAACAGAAGAACTAAAATGATATAACAAGGTCACTAATGTAGTCACTAAATGTAGAACACTAATGAAAAAAAGAAGAACTAAAATGATATAACAAGGTCACTAATGTAGAACAGAAGAACTAAAATGATATAACAAGGTCACTAATGTAGAACAGAAGAACTAAAATGATATAACAAGGTCACTAATGTAGAACAGAAGAACTGAAATGATATAACAAGGTCACTAATGTAGAACAGAAGAACTAAAATGATATAACAAGGTCACTAATGTAGAACAGAAGAACTAAAATGATATAACAAGGTCACTAATGTAGAACAGAAGAACTGAAATGATATAAAAAGGTCACTAATGTAGAACAGAAGTACTAAAATGATATAACAAGGTCACTAATGTAGAACAGAAGAACTAAAATGATATAACAAGGTCACTAATGTAGAACAGAAGAACTGAAATGATATAACAAGGTCACTAATGTAGAACAGAAGTACTAAAATGATATAACAAGGTCACTAATGTAGAACAGAAGAACTAAAATGATATAACAAGGTCACTAATGTAGAACAGAAGAACTGAAATGATATAACAAGGTCACTAATGTAGAACAGAAGACAAGAACAAGACAATAATTCAAGTGGAACAAAAGATGAGAAGAAAACGCTGGCGAATGATGGGACACGTGTTAAGGAAACCTGTTGATAGCATTACAGAATATATATTTTTTCTGGAATCCTCCGGGCAAGAGAGACAAAGGGAGAGCGAAAACACACAGAGAAGAAAACAGGAGACATAAATGGCAATTACGAGGAAGGGACGGGTAGACCTCGGGTGGGTGACACGGGAACGAGAACTTGCTTGAGTTTGTTGATGGCCTATGCACCCTGGGGAGCTGAGGAGTAATGAATGGAGGGCGTAAATAATGGTTAGGAAATTGAAACGGAATTAAGTCTAAGGGCGGTGCTTGTAGCTACAATTCTCGCCAAACTGACACTAGTCCGGACGTTTAAAAAACGAACAAACACAATTCGTGAAGTCAAGATAGTCAACACAGACTTTGGTCGCCATTGTTCTTTAAATAAATATTACACACACACACACACATAAAGGTATGTCAGGCCATCGTCATAAATAAATATTACACATACATAAAGGTATGTCAGGCCATCGTCAGAAATAAATATTACACACACATAAAGGTATGTGTCAGGCCATCGTCAGAAATAAATATTACACACACATAAAGGTATGTGTCAGGCCATCGTCAGAAATAAATAACTAGAAAATTATACAACAGAAAAAACAGAACTGATAGGCTCGCCGGAGAATCGAACACAGGAACATCCAAAAGGCAACACCGCCTAGCTACGGAAGTGAATCACACTATCCTCTCTGCCAATTAGGCACCACAAAAAATAGTGCTTTGTGGACAGGGGTCATTAACGCGATTTTCCACACGCAACACCGGATATGTACCTGCGGCGATTCAGCCTAATTAATAGCGAAATCACGTCTGCGGTCCGACTATTATACAGTATAGGTCAGATTACACAAGACAAAAACCTTATTCCTGTGTCTAGTAAATAATAGAAGACTGATAACAGTACAGGACAGAGGGTAGGTTTGGTATTGAATAAACATTTTAAACAAAGAGGAGAAACTCGAGGCCGGTAAACAGTGATTAAATAAATATTACACACATGCACAATAAAAATAAGCATCGGACTAGAATAAACAAAAAAATTCGAACACGATATTTCAGAAGAAAACAAAAACGTTTACAATAATACATGCATCATGTCACAAATAACGGTAAGTGGAACATTATAAAACAGACACTGGGGCCGTATAAAGAGCTATGGAGGATTGTAAAAACACTCAAACTTAAATGGCGTTGCATGCGTAAAGATCAGATCGATCTTCTAATACGATTTCTAAAGAGATCGCGCTGGAATAAAGAAAAAGCGCAGACCAAAGGCATGCTGGGCAAACAAAAATTCATATGTGGACAGGGATGCTATCCATGCAGCTTCCGTCACAAGATAGATAATGAACAAATCGTTAAATAGAAAGTTAAGGCAGTCCTTCTTGAAACCCCAGGCATAGGTAGAGATAAAAAAAAAAAAACACATGGAGAAGAGAACTTGACCTGATGGCACGTGACAGAAGGATTTGGCAATTGTTTGTTTAACTACTATGCTGCTTGGAGAGCTAAAGGGTATTGAATAAATGGACAGTTGTGGTTGCAAATATGGATAAAATACATACAAAATATATGTATATATATATATATATATATATATATATATATATATATAATATATATATATATATATATATATATATATATATATATATATATATATATATATATATATATATATATATATATATATATATATATATATATATATATATATATATATATATATATATATATATATATATATATATATATATATATATATATATATATATATATATATATACCAACGGGCTGATCACCCGTTTGCCAGTCACTTCGATTACGGAAACAACAGCAAATGGATTGATTTGCCGTTGCCCTAAAGACGCCAATAGGCGTGATGGGAAACAATGGCAAAGAAAACCTATCTGCTGTTGCCCTAAGACGCCACTAGGCGTAATGGCGACTGACTGCTTTGACGGTCGGTGGCTAAGGACGGAAGAAGAAGAAGAAGATATATATATATATATATATATATATATACATATACATATATATATATATATATATATATATATATATATATATATATATATAGTCACGTAGGTCTTTATGTCATTAAATTACCTACATCTTCTTCCTATTCTCTCACCCTAATCCTTTCATTTATATTCTTTTCATACTTGTTTTCCTGTATTTTTTGCATCACTCGGTTGCGAAAAATATTTTCTTCAGTATTTTTAAACTTTACCTGTTTCTTTCTCAAAACTGAGAATCGCGCTAGGACGATATTACGTAGATGTCAGGGCTGCAGGGCGTCAGAAGGCGTGATAAGTCGGTTCGCTGAACATCATTCTCACCGAGCGCGCGAGCTTCTTCTCGGCATAAGTCCCAGTGAGGTGTGATACTTTACATCTGCACCGGTCAGTATTCAGACATTTGTCTGAAAAATCCCCAAACTGACACGGCGCTCACTGTGGGCCATGGTCAGCTGTAGTGTGAAAACTGCCCTGCATTGGAGACAGGTTGTCTGAGATTTGAAACTGACACGCGTACATCTTGGTCAGTGGTGGCAGTTACGACATGTTAGGTGTTAAACGTATCGTTTAAGCCGGAAAGGGGAGAGAATTTCGTTCTACGAAATAATAGTTCATCCTTTGTCTGGTTTAAAATATTAACCCACGTTTGAAACGATTTCATTTCACTCAGTAACTTTGCAGTTAGACTAGAACAACCTTCGTTCGATTTCTAAATAATCTCTGTAAATAGAGATGGCCTTAGTTTGGTCGAAGTGGTTTAACGTTCTTAGTAATTCTGTGGTTGAGGTATATTAATATTATATATAATAGATATCTAGTTTTGTGAAGTGTTTAAAGCGTTAAATCGCTCATTTCATTTTAACTAGTTTCTTTTGAACTGAGTGCATAATTTATAAGTCTGTATTATTTTCTAGTGACGCATACAGTGGAAAGCAGAATAAATAATATTTCTAAGCTTAACAAACTAGTAGCTATAAGGAATTTAATTTAACGGCTAATATTCAGTCGAGAATATTTTTAACTAAACTTATAACGCTAGATACATCATTGAGTGTTGACGAAATACTTATGTATTTTCTAATTCATGATGTTTGATTTATTTAATATAACTTATTTTACGGGAAAATTTAAATATAAGTCAAGCGGTCGGCTTGCTATTTAAAATGTAAGTTATATTGAGTGCATATATGTAAATGATTTATATGTGCTTTTCTTTTTATACAGTGAAATACTGGGGGTGACCCGAACTTTACCAGCATTTAATAAGAGTTCATAATTGTGAAGAAATAGACAGTCCTTATTTTGAACCACGTGGGTTTCCCAAGTAACACTGATCTGACGGTGCAAGTTAGACAGAAATACTAATATCCCACTAACGGGTGTTTTCATAGACTGTAATGATCAATATTGGGCCTGTGAACCAGATCTTAATTTCTTCCATAAACTCTACGTAAATTTTCTGCCTGGCGGCGAGAATAATTACAATCTATGACATAAACTTTCCGACATTGTTGACAAGTGAGTGGGGAACCAAGATTTTTCTGTTTTTAAGAGAGGTTGTCCACCGGTCATCTTCCTAATTAAGGGAAACTTCGTGTTCTGACATTTTGTGCTCGTTTAAGCCTAATTCTTACCTCGTGAGTCAAGTGACATTAACTTTAGTCTGAAATAACTATCGCCTGAAGCAGACGCTCCCCAGATCCATTTTGATGAAACCAGCAAACAAATCTGCAGAGCTGGGATCTGTTTCATTAAACGACAGTAACAGATAAAGTGTGAGTGTCCAAGAGTTGCGCCAGCCGGCGAAACCACAACACGAGTGTAAGTATATCAGGGCCCTGACGAAAGAATCGAGTGAAAGTGACGGAAGGATGTTCGTTGTATAACACACTTACTTGTTATATTTGTGTTTTTTTTTCTTAGGCGAGATTTGCTGCTTAAGTAACGTGTTCCTTTAGAATAGATACTGCTGTCAAAGTCAGTCTATACCTTCAAAGGGGGACAATATTAGACCCTAACCACCTGCATCTATAACTCTTTGGGCCATCATCTGTCATCCTAACGGGGCTGTGGGCTAAACCTAGAGTTAAGATCATAGCGGGGCTATCACCCTTGTGGCATTTTCTTGATATTGTATGACTATGTGCATATGTTTTCCTTGATGTATTTTTTTTTGTTTTGGTGTTGTGAGAAGATTTTATAGATGATAAATAAAATCTCTCTGGAACTAATCAGCGTGTTGGTCAGCTCGTTCTAGAATATTTACATAAGTATTGTTATAGTTTTCCCAAGTCTGTGTGTCAAACTGTTGTCACTTTAAGACGTGTGCACGTGAGTGGTATGTTCATACATAGTAACATATGTTGTCAATAGTCTGTCTGACTCTTATATATATCTGTCGTAGAAGATAGGCCTGAGAGAGAGAGAGAAGAATCTTGTTTTCAGGGGACAGCTCTATTTGATTCGCTACCACTGCACTCTTGGGTAAAATCTATTTCTTTTTACTACTCTCACTGTGTATATCACATATTCTAATCTATTCAGAAGGGACCAACTCAAGTCTTAATAATCCTATCAAAAAATCTACGACATATATATATATATATATATATATATATATATATATATATATATATATATATATATATATATATATATATATATATATATATATATATATATATATATACATATATATATATATATATATATATATATATATATATATATATATATATGTCACTTCGATTACGGAAACAACAGCAGATGGATTGATTTGCCGTTGCCCTAAAGACGCCAATAGGCGTGATGGGAAACAATGGCAAAGAAAACCTATCTGCTGTTGCCCTAAGACGCCACTAGGCGTAATGGCCACTGACTGCTTTGACGGTCGGTGGCTAAGGACGGAAGAAGAAGAAGAAGATATATATATATACATACATACAGTCATGCGCCGTATAACGTCCGTTCGGACAACGTCCGACCGCATATACGTCCGTGGTCCCATAAGGTTATAATAGAGTTCAGAAATTCCGATCGTAGAACAGGACGAAGCGAACGTAACCGGACGTAGTGAAAGCAACAGCTTCCCGCACGCAACACGTGTATCTTATGTCTCTTGCATACAGTAGAAAGCGATTGCGATGCCAGGCGTATAATGGTACAGTACATATATAACCTATAATACAGTACATATGTCTTGATAGTCATAATAAACGCCTATGTTACTGGCCTACATATGTACCGTACTGTACTTACTATCGTTATTTTAATGTGAACTTCGAAAATACTTTACTGTGAAGTGCATCATGGCTCCCAAACGCAGCAAAACCAGTTCTAGTGATAGCAGCAGCAAGAGACAAAGGAAAAGTATCGATTCGGAAGAGAAACAGAAGGTAATTAAACATCACTAAGGTGGAAAACCAGTGAATGCCTTCGCTCGTGATTTGGGCATGTCGCACTCGACAGTCACGACGAACCTTAAGAACAAAGAACAAATTATCCAAGCTGTTAAAAGATCGGCTCCACTGAAAGCTACAAAACTTACGAAAATGCGAGAGGGACCTATATCAGATATGGAAACATTGCTAATGACCTGGATTGAGGACCAAATACAGAAGCGAATCCCTCTCAGCACGTTGACGATCACTGCCAAGGCATGAAGCTTGTTCGAAATGATTAAAGAAAAAGCAGGACCAGACTACAATATCGAGTTTAGTGCTAGTTCTGGGTGGTTCAAGCGCTTCAAACAAAGTTTTTCGCTGCATAATGTGAAAGTGAGTGGTGAGTCTGCGAGTGTTGATGCTAAGGCAGCAGAAGATTTTGTGGAAACCCTAGATAAACTAATTGTAGAGGGAGGTTATTTGCCGCAGCAAATTTTTAATATGGACAGTATTACCTTGCCAGATACAGTACATTAGCTGAAATACAGTACTGTATGTGTACAGTATCTTGGCTATTTAGTCAATATAGGTGCACTACAGTATCCCATATAACTTTGCTAAGTATAATGTATGGTGTTCGCACAACGTCTTTATAACGTCCTATTTCACAGAACGTATCGTGGACGTTAAGCGGCGCATGACTGTATGTATATATATATATATATATATATATATATATATACAGGCATACCTCGACTTTCGTCGCTTCGACTTTCGTCGCTTCGCTCTTTCGCCGGTTTTCAATTATAACCACGTTTCCAAATTTCGTCGCTCGCTTCGCTCTTTCGTCGCATTTCGTCACAACTGCGCGTCATCTTGTTTCTGTCGTCGTTCAGTCTTTGAATAGAAGTCGTTCGGTGTGCCCTGTTTTTTTCATCTGTCCGCATTGAATCTCTTATATTTGTGATTAAACATATTAATGTTACTTATTTTTGTGATTAAAATAACCAAACTATTCATGTTGTATTATTTTTGTGATTATACTGTAAACAGTTCGCAGTTATTTTTGTGATAACAGTATAATGGCAGTGTTCATATCGTGATTATAAGACACGTGTACAGTATTCATACTGTACTTTTTTGCGTTTAGGCCCTATACTACTTATTTTTGTGCTTTAATTATATTCATAATGGGTCCTAAGTGTAGTGACAAAGGTAAAAAAAACCCATAAGTACAGGACGCAATTGCATACTGGGAAAGGGTGGATCGGAATTTCGACAGAAGTTCAAAAGTAAATAGTGGGCTAGAACACCAAATAGCCTGTTACAGAAAACTTCTTAGGGAAAGGAAGAAGTGTAATTTCCTAATACTCGTGGCTGAACGCTCAGCAGTGAATTTGTGTATAATATTTGTAGTTTCGTACCATTTAGAGTTAGGGTTAGGATTAGGGTTAGAATTAGGGTTAACCTAATCCTAACTCTAAATGGTACGAAATTTATACATTATACACATATTCACTGCTGAGCGTTCATCCACGAGTATTAGCAGCAGAAGACATCAATAAGGCAAACGTCTTTGCTCTTCTTTTTCAAGACGCAACCGCCACAACCAACTTCAGTCACCCCTCCACGCTAACCATTCAGATTCCGAGCCATTAACATCAGCCCCAGCCCCTGTTAAATCTCCTTCAAAGTCCCCTTCTCCTGAAAGAATTAGATTGAGTTCCTCCAGTTCTGAAGCTGAGCCTCCTCAATTTTCTCCATCTAATTTTCTTAGTCTAGAATCCCCCTAAATTACCAACATTCAAAACTGTACATACTGTATATATTCATCGTCTACTTGCTCAAAAACGATTTTAAGGTAAGATGATATTTACATATTTTTTATTCATTAATTTACTTTCTTTATTCTTATGTTTATATCTGTTTATCTAGGTGTTGCACGCGTTCGCAAGAGTTATATAGTTAGTTATTTACGTTTTTTGGCGGCCCTAATACATTAGCAAGCTAAATAAAGGCCATGCTTCGACTTTCGTCGATTTTCGACTTTCGTCAGTGCTCTTGTCTCTAACCTGTCGAAAAAGTGAGGTATGCCTGTATATATATATATATATAAATATATATATATATATATATATATATATATATATATATATATATATATATATATATATATATATATATATATATATATATATATATATATATATATATATATATATATATATATATATATAAAGTATGTATAACTATACTCCCCTACGTCAGTATGTGTTATCGGACTAACTTAACATTTACCGTAAATATGAACATGCTGTCATGTTACTTATACAATATTTCATTACTTAGAGTTAATACTTGAAGAACGTGTGAGAAGACATTGATACAGTATAGAAGAAAGAACATCTAAATGGTTAAGCAGCTAGAGCTGCTAGAGCTAGAGTATATATATATATATACATACATGCTGACCTGGATGACCTAAGAGTAACATTTCACAAACTGTGTCAGCATTTAAAAATAGTTGTGATACAATGGATCATTTCTCACTGTAACATTCCCCGAAATGAAGAGGCTGACAGATAGGCAAAGGAAGAGGGAGAAAGCTACCTCAACTTCACAAAAGTAAAACTTATGAAGAGGCCAAGAGTTTTATCAAGCGCAGATACAGGAACAAGTGGGAAGCACAACATCCAGGCCACAATAAAAATGATCCGTATTACCAGCTCAGCAGAAGTGAACAAGTGGTAATCCTCGGACTTCGCACAGGTCATAACAGATTGAGATATCAACTATTCAACAAGTTAAAGATACTCATGAGTGTAACTGTGGCACTGATAAAATGACTGCTAAGTATCCATTTCAAAGAGGCCCAACATATGAGTAACAGAGAAAGCGCATATGGTCATCACTAGGACCATTCCTAGAAAAGCTCCACGGAGATGTCAACAGCCTGAAACTGACCACTGCTTTCTTTGAACATATTGACGTTGACGTCTATGGTTGAACGAAGAAGGAGACGAAGAAGTCTTCAGCAACTTTTTTTTTATGATGAGGTTGTCAGCCTCGACCACAACCTTATATTAGCCGCCTCTTACGACATGCTTTAGGGAACATTAGCTCTGTTCTTTCTTTGTCTTCTCAGAGACACCCAGGACTGTACAGTTTGGAGACAAGGATGGGGGGAGAGGGGGGGGGGGGTAACTTTATTTGTCAAATATGTCCTCCAAGGTTAATGAAAATGAAAGGCCATCTCAAGTAAGACAGGTCTTCTGCAATAGGTTAATGGGGTATGGTCGGTCTACAAGAATCCATTGTCAAAGTTCACATGACCAGATCAATAATTTAACACTGTATTTATTGCGTCATCACGTGAAATCGAGGAGGTGTTACTTCTACGGTGTGTGTGCATGTGTGAATATCTGTATGTGTGTAATAAGATAGCGCGGATGGGTGATCGATATGGATAAATATTTGTATCATAAACAAACTAGGAGATTATCTGAGTGTTTGTACGTGAGTGAGAAAGTGTATGAATTTGTAAGAGAGTCGTTGCGTGTATGTTTGTAACAGTGACAGACTGAGCGAGAGAGAGAGAGAGAGAGTTTGTGTGTGTGTGTGTGTGTTATCTGGTGCTATTCAGTGGAGAAAGGAGGGAAAGGTACATAAGACAAGGATGAAGAAAACGCACAGCTCACATGAATGAGTGAGTAGAGAGAAAAAGAAAGAGGAGGGAAAGAACAAACAATCGAAGGAACTTTATTTGCAATTGGTTGAGAGATGGGCCCGTAGGCACGTCTAATATTCTACCATTCCTTTCTCTTATCTTGTATACTTAAAAATAATGGTAGTCCCATAGCAGAATCTGCCATGCTGGATTGAAGTGTTAGAGACTTCACAATACTAGGTCTTGCTATTTTTATGACGTGGGATGACCAGTTTCCTTCCTCACTTACTTTTGCTTTTCCTAACTTAAGAGCAGAGTGAAGTACCCATTTACACCTGGGTAGACTGGACTGTGACGCTACCAGATTACGGTCCAGAGGGAAACGCTCTAGCTGTTTAACCATTTAGATGTTCTTTCTTCTATACTGTATCAACGTCTTCTCACACGTTCTTCAAGTATTAACTCTAAGTAATGAAATATTGTATAAGTAACATGACAGCATATTCATATTTACGGTAAATGTTAAGTTAGTCCGATAATACATACTGACGTAGGGGAGTATAGTTATACATACTATATAAACTTGTATTAGATCTCATCTTAAAAAAATGAAGTGACCTGTTGGCTTCCTCTCTGCTTTTGCCTTAATAGGTTCAGCAGTTTTATGACGTGTGGTGACCAATTCCCTTCTTCACTGCCTTTTGCCTTCCTCAACTCAAAAAAGTAGAGTCACGTACCTATTTATAACTAGTTAACTTGAAGTGTTATACTAGCAAAATTCGAACACGGTAATTTTGTCTCTAGAAGAATACAATTTTTAAAGTAAAATAAGGGGGTTGAAGTAACAAGAAGAGACATGGTCCGCAACCAGACGATACGTCAAGGCCTAAAAACCCAACCCCTGCAGACACAAGTAGAACAGTCCCAATTGAGATGGTTTGGCCATGTGTGCAGAATGGGAGAAGATCGGCTACCACGGCAAGCATGGGAAACTAAGAGCCAGGGATCCGGACCTCCAGGACGACCCAAAGTCCGCTGGGAGGACAAAATTAGACAATCTTTTCTTCTGTTTAGTGTTTTTTTTTTTAGTTGTTTTTAAATTTAAGTCAAATGTAATTGATCAGCTAATGACATTATCAGTTTGCGATAAACGAGTCCAGAGCACAGGAGGCGGATTTTATTATTCAGTATATTACATAGAAATTAATATATTTTTATTTTTTAAAATTTTGATAAGAGTTGTAAATTACATTTTTTTAAATGTAGTTGTCAGTTGTGTGTATGTCTGTGCACGCACGTGCGATAGTGTGTGTGTGTGTGAGGGGGGGGGAAGAAGTTTCAATTTTTCTATCAAGAGAGACAATCTTGTTGGAAAGAATACACCTAGATTATTTTCAGGTATCGCCCAATTCACTAATGATACAATACAAACAAAGAAAAAAAAATTAATATTAATTTCAATTTGATTCATTTTATATTTTTACGACTGATTATGGCATTGTCATGGGGAATACACAACTATTCCAAGTTTCAGAGCTATTTTTCATCTGGTAGTGATTGAAAAATTGATTGCAAGATTTGAAGGTGATAACAGAGTGTCATACGTTGCAAGTTAAAGAAAAGACTGTAAAAAGGGCTAACCGTTCTGCCACCTGGCGCTTATATTTACAGCATTCAATCGTAATTAAAGAAATTAATGAATTTAAAAAAAATGTGTTTTAGAAAAAAAGCCACGTTATTAGTAAACCGAACGGGACCCAAAGACGCAGCAATAGAGAACGCAGTCAGCGACTCATAGCTTGACTGCTTGCGTCAGGACCAGCGAACCAGAGCTGGTCAAGACCGTGCTCCACCTCCACGTGGTGGTCCTGGAAACAGTCTGCAGCAGTGCAGTCTGGCTGAGCGAGCACGGATCGAAGAGGGAAGGCAAACCCGGTCCCAAAAAATGCCGTGCAGAAGTCGGATGTGTCGACCGAAAGGTGCAGATACCACAGCTTAGGCGTAAACAGACACAACGCAACCACCGTCCTTTTCAGGACGAACGAGGAGGAAGAAGAAGAAGTAAACCGAACATAACAGCAATACATTAGATCAGTGGTGGCCAAGCTAAGGTTGGCTGAGAGCCAGATTATGGTAAAGGGTAACACCAGAGGGCCAGACCTATAAAATCCTTTAAAAATAACGTTCTGAGATTTAGTTTTACATATATAATGAACCACGTACAGAAAGCAACGGTAAACTACTTTACTGCACATCTGCCAAGACATGTATACCAGTCTTCGGACTGAAATTACTGTTAAAAAATATATATATAATGAATCTGTTGTTTTAATTATTTTGTAATTTGTAATATAACATGTCATTCGTAAACCGCTTCAGTGTTGTGTGTAGGTTTATGGTTCATAGAATTATTGCGGAGTGGGGACACTGCGTGACAAACATCACGAGGCAGTGTTGCCACTTACTTTAGGGATTAATTTTTGAAATGTCATGGCGATCTCAAGGCATTCTGAAAATGTTGCTGAGGATGCTGTGATAATGTAAGATTGTTTTATAGTTTTTAACATCGGAATTTTAGTACTTACTTACTACTTACTTAGTCGTTCCCCTTCTACGGAATTTTAGTACGGAAATTAAATTGATAAATAGTATATTCTTTGCTATCAGTGTCAAACATGGTGACTAACCAAAATACATGAGAGGAAAATTACATCCTGCGAGATGAGATGATTTAAAAAAGTCTTTCTTGTTACCAGTAGAGATACAATAAGAGGAGAACATCAGCAAAATTCTTCTTATCTTTTATGAGGCAACTTGTTTGCTTGTATTTCCCTGTTAGCTTCTTTGTGCTGCTATACAGTTCTCTCATATTTCCTTTGGCTGCAGCATCTTCTGCCTCTCTTGCCAACTCCTCAATATACTTCCTCTTGTCTCTTTTGATACTTCTTTTTACTTCTTTGTTTGCTTCTGTGTACACTTCTTGAGCCTTGGCTTTGGAACTTCTGGTTTTGCTTGTGTTTAACTCTGCTTTCTTGTTTTTTCTATCTTTTATCTTATTGATGGTTTCTGTTGTTATCCATGCTTTTTGTTGTCTTTCCCTTTTCCCCAGTATTTCTTCACATGTCTCCTTCCATACCGTTTTGACCTGCTGCCAATAGTCTTCTGTATTCTCTACATCTTCCAACTGTTGGAGCACTTGGAATTTGTTGGATACTGTGACCGCAAATTTGTCTCTTGTTTCTTGATTTCTTAGCTGTCCTACATTAAACTGTTGTCTATAATTTTGCATTGTTGCATATCTCTTGAGTTTCATTTTTACTTTGGCTATCAGAAGATGGTGATCTGATGCCACATCTGCTCCTCTGTATACCTTTACATCCTGCAATGATGATCTAAACTTCTTCTTTATGCATATATGATCGATCTGATTTTCTGTTCTATGGTCTGGTGATATCCATGTTGCCTTGTGTATTCTCTTATGTGGAAACATGCTTCCTCCTATAGCCAGTTGATTTGAAGCACAGAAGTTTGCGAATAGTTCTCCATTTTCATTCATTACTCCTAGCCCATGTTTTCCCATGACTTCTTCAAATCCAGTATTGACTGTACCTATCTTTGCATTCATGTCACCCATCAAATGGGAAACTGCTCAGCAATATACAAGAGCAAATGAAGAGGTGGACAGAATATTTTGGGGACCTTCTCAATAGACCAGCTCCACAAAACCCGCCAGACATCCAGCCAGCAGAAGAAGAGCTACAAATTAACGGTGAAAGACCAACGAAGGAAGAAATAAAGAAAGCCATAAAGCTTCTAAGAGATGGAAAAGCGTCTGGACCTGATAGCATTCCAGCAGAGGCCATCAAAGCAGATATCGACACGGCTACAGAGATGTTATATAAATTACTTGGTAAAGTCTGGGAAAAAGAAGAGATACCAGCAGAATGGAAGGAAGGATATCTGGTTAAGTTGCCTAAGAAGGGAAATCTACAAGAGTGCACAAATTATAGAGGAATAATGTTACTATCAGTGCCAGGAAAGGTATTGAACAGGATTATCCTTGAGAGATTAAAGGAGTCCATAGACAAGAAATTGAGAGATGAACAAGCAGGTTTTCGACAAAACAGATCATGTACAGACCAGATAGCCACTTTGAGAATAATAGTTGAACAAAGTCTGGAATGGAATTCACCACTATACATCGGATTTGTGGACTACGAAAAAGCATTTGACAGTGTGGACAGAGAATCACTTTGGAAATTGATGAGGCATTATGGAGTTCCCCTGAAAATCATTAATTTAATAAAGAAAACCTATGAAGACATGACGTGCAGAGTTCTTCATGAAGGACAGCTTACAGAACCATTTGGGATAAGAACAGGAGTGCGACAGGGATGCCTCTTGTCTCCATTTCTTTTCTTGCTGGCAATAGATTGGGTTATGAGATCATCGACAACACACAACAGAAATGGAATCCAGTGGACTCTGACTAAGCAGTTGGATGATCTGGATTTTGCTGATGATTTGGCTCTCCTGTCCCATAACCGTAATCAGATGCAGGACAAATTGAAAACACTCGATGAGAGGTCACAGCAATTGGGTCTGAAAATACACAGGGAAAAGACAAAAATAATGAGAATAAATGCAGGTAATGAAAACAGGGTTGAACTTGAAGAAACGCCAATACAAGATGTAGAATCATACACATATCTTGGCAGTAATATAGACAAAGTTGGAGGGACAGACAGCGATATCAAAATAAGAATACAAAAAGCAAGAGGAGCTTTCATTGCATTGGGAAATATATGGAGATCAAGAGAAATAGGATCCAACACGAAAATAAGAATCTTCAACTCAAATGTGAAGTCAGTCCTATTGTATGGCTCGGAGACATGGAGAACAACAAAGACAACAACCAAAAAGCTACAGACTTTCATAAATGGGTGCTTGCGTAGAATAGAGGGATTAAAATGGTATGACAAGGTTACCAATGTGGAACTGATGACAAGAACTGGACAAGTGCCAGTGGAACAAGAGATGAGAAGAAGACGATGGCGATGGATAGGACACACACTGAGGAAACCTGTTGATAGCATTACAAGGCAGTCCTTGTTCTGGAACCCCCAGGGCAAGAGAGGCAGAGGAAGAACAAGAAGTACATGGAGAAGAGAGTTGGAAACAGAGGTGAAAATGATGAGGAGAACATGGAAAGAACTTGAGATGATGGCACGTGACAGGAGGACTTGGCATGTGTTTGTTGAAGGCCTATGCTCCTTTGGGAGTGGAGGGTTATGAAATGAAATCAGCAAAATTGTAGATACTACATCCTGCTTCAAGTATATTGAGCGACAGAAAATGTAGTGGTTTGGCCACTTCATGAGAATATTTCCACTAAGCGTTTACAACAGTATGAAATCACTAATTACTATATGACGCATAATGATATGTTAACATTTACCCTGCCTGACTACTAAAATATGCAGGTCTGTTTTAGCTGATTAAAAAAAAAAAAGAAACACATATTATTCTGTTTGAAGTGAAATAATACAATGTACAAATTATAATTAAAATTATTGTACTGATGTTATCGTACGGAAGATGGAGCGGTCGACTTTAGACTAGAGCTGAACTTCAGGCGTGAAAATTAGTTGAAAATAAAATAAAAGTATTAATGGGATGGTCGTTGTAAGTACGATTGGTCGTAAGTCGCATACTCCGTAAGTCGTATCCGTCGTATTTCGCATAAGTCGAAAGTCGCATACGTCGTAAGTCGAGGGCAGGCTGTATTTCGCGAGCTTTGAGATAGTGGGGTGCGAGACTTCTTAAGATACTGTAAAACGGGACCTGTAAAAGATTACGAAGTACTGGTCTAAGATGTCCTCCACATATGACGTCACGCAAATTTAGCCATTTTTTAAACCCTGCCCCCTTGTTACATTTCGTCACAAAAACCCAGACCCGCTCTTTGTGACGTCACAAACCACTTACCCCCCCCTCCCCCCTCCCCCTCTTTTCCGCAGTTTGTGTGTGTGTGTGTGTATAATATTGAAAAGAACTGAT
Source organism: Oreohelix idahoensis (assembly GCA_024509875.1). Lineage (NCBI taxonomy): Eukaryota > Metazoa > Mollusca > Gastropoda > Stylommatophora > Oreohelicidae > Oreohelix > Oreohelix idahoensis. The sequence continues at coordinate 82,242 of JAMPIV010020011.1, read as the reverse complement.
GCAGTCGAGTGTAAATTAGTTAACTTGTGCAGAAAAAAATAACAATATTTGAAGTAAAGTGGTGTTTAATTAATAAGTATTTTACAATAACTACTTTGCTGGTCAAACGTTGCTCAATTTATTTAAAAATATCAATCATTCTGGCTTAATATAATTTCAGGCGATTTTTAAAAAAAAATAAGTTTTTACTTGTGTTAACGTTTCTTTAAAAATGTTATCACTTACAAGAAAATCCACAAAATGTAAGAGTTAAAAACTTAAGCTGTTATCTGTGAATTATTTCGCTTCGTTATCATTACCACACTTCACAGAAAGACGCTCCTCCGCTAAACGAACTAGAAATAGTTTTAAAAAGAAATGTTTAATTAAAAACAAACAATTTTAACAGTAAAAGGTTATAATAGTTATCCGATATTTCAGCTGAGATTATAATATTAAGATAAGTTGTCCACGAGAGAGTTTTTTTAATTATTGCAGATTACAGTAGATTATGAGGTTGTAGGGAAGAAAATCTATTTTGTACTAGACCTCATTAATGAAAGAACCGAACATCACTGATATTTTTGTGTGACGACACATTTTTCAAACACCCTCCCCCCTCCCTTTATCGTCACATTTCGTCACAAAATTTTAGACCAACCTCCTCTTTTTTCCCCTGGCTACGTGACGTAATATGGGGGACGACTTTTAAGGGAAGGTGTTAAGATAATCTGTGTTTTATTATACTAATATCTCAAGATCATAAAACGGCTTATCTATAGAATCTAAAATTTTTATAAATTATTCAGAAGTCTATTCTCAGCGCTTCCATTACCAAACTTTGTCGTTAGTAAAGACGGGGTTTGGGGAGAGGGGTAGAACTTTGGGATTTGACAAAGTAGCGTCACAGCAAATACTGATGCAGGGGAATGAGTTGTTAGAGATTTCACCTATTCTAGTTTCCAGCTTTATGAGGTTCAGTGATCACTGTCCTTCCCCGCTGCCGTTGCCCTCCCTAACTCAAGAACAGAGTCATGTACTTCATTTGTTACAGATGAATAGACTAGACCTCGTTTCGCTCATCACCGTGGTTTCATCTGCTTGTATCGCTCATTTGACGTTTTCCTCATCATCATAGACCTTTGTAGTACCTATATGTAGTTCTTGTCCTTGTTACCTGTTCGTAACTGTGGCTGACGAAGGGTAAAACCCGAAAAGTCCCTTGTCTCATGTGTACCTTTTACTTGTAAAACTGATTGCATACCATATTATTTTTTAATTTATAGACCTGAACTTGATCACTTTACATCGAAAAGCAAGTGCTCTAACCACTAATAAACTTGCATGTTTTGATGACAGTGAGGATAATGAGAAAGAAGCTGACCAAAATGTATTCTCTTTCGTGTCGTGTTTACATCTCGTAAATTTTATATCTGGATGCGATAAGAAAACAAGCGTAACAAAAATAAAGAGAACAAAAAATGTGTAAAAGAAAAAGAAAGATAATTATAAATGATCGTAAGAGGAAATTTACGAGGTTCTGGATGACGCTGGCTAGTTCATAAAGTAAAACAGATTGCTATATAAACGACTACTGAAAAATCACATGAAAACTTTGGTGAAGCTTTTCTGCAGTTACACCAGCTACAGTAGAATCTCCATGGTCCAAATGAAACATCAAGAAAATGAATGAAGGAAACAAGAGACACTGGGAGAAAATGAGAGAACATAAAAAAGACGAACGAGTTAATCAAAAAGGAACAAAACTATTGTAAGAATAAGACAGAGAGACAGTGTCAATGATTCAGTTATAAAACATGTCCTTCAATTATATATAACTAGGTCTTGTTGAGTTCGGACGAGTGAGAGTTGATGCGATAGACAGTCAGAGAAATAGATAACATAATGAAAGAGAACGAAGAAGAAAATAGAGAACAGAAGTTACCAAAAATATTGTCAGAGAGAGAGAGAGAGAGAGAGAGAGAGAGAGAGAGAGAGAGAGAGAGAGAGAGAGAGAGAGAGAGAGAGAGAGATGAACAGAAAGTGAGAGAATAAGAGAAAAAACGAAGGAATAAGACAACAAGAAAGAATAAGGAACAGAAAAAAATAAAATAAACAGTGACAGAGCGAAATGTAAAAAAAAAAAAAATTACGAGAGAGATAGTGAATATGCGATAGAACACGAGAGAATAAAAGAAAAAAGGGCAGAATAAGAGAAAATAAGGAGAAAAAAGTGATCGATGGAACAGAAATTAGTAAAAATATTTCCAGAGAGAGAGAGAGAAAGTGAGAGAGGAGAGAGAGACTGAGAAAAGATGTGATAGAAAATGGGAGATTGCGAAAAAAGGAATGAATAAGAGAATAGTTATTGTATCATGTGAGATTGTCTCTGTGAATTATTTATGATATACGTCAGTGTGTAGCGTTATACGTCAGTGTGTAGCGTACGCTCGTGGACGGTGAGGCCCGCACAGGGACGCCGACTTGGATGAGGCGCAGAAATTGATTTGAAACATAAAAATTATAAATAAATAAAAACATTAAAATGTTAAGAGAAATAGAAAAATGAGGCTGGGTCGACCCCGGAGCCGTTTGCGGTCAAAAAATTCCAGTCATCTTTATATGTCTATATTATTCCTTTTTCAAAAATTTCGCACTCAACTCATCCTCTGTAATTCATAATGAATGCAGAAAAAATGTCCTCCAATCAGATGTGAGAAACATAAATGTATTATGTTTTTGTAGAATGCTGTATCGAACATCACTAGACGCAATAACAGCGTCATCCAAAAAGAAACAGACCTTCATAAATTTGTGCTTGCGTGGAATAGAATTGAAGTGGTATTACAAGATGACTAATCTGGAACTGATGACATGACGAATAATGTAGACCTGATGACAAGATGACTAGTGTAGACCTGATGACATGACGACAAATATAGACCTGATGACAAGATGACTAATGTAGACCTGATGACAATATGACAAATGTAGAATTGATGACAAGATAACTAATGTGGAACTGATGACAAGATCACTAATTTGGACCTGATGACAAGATCACTAATGTGGAACTGATAACAAGATCACTGATGTAGAACTGATGAAAATATGACTAATGTGGAACGGATGACAAGAACCAGACAATGGCCAGTTGATGAAGAGATGACAAGATCACTAATGTGGAACTGATGACAAGAACTAGATAATGGCCAGTTGATGAAGAGATGACAAGATCAGTTATGTGGAACTGATGACAAGAACTAGACAGGGGCCAGTGGAACAAGAGATGAGATGTAGACATTGGCTATATATAGAACACATATTGAGGAAACCTGCTGATAGCATTCAAAGACAATCCTTGTTCTGGAATCCCCAGGGACCGGAAGGTAGACCAAAGAACAGAAGGATAAGAGACATGTAAAATGGTGATGAAGAAGACCTTGAACTGATGGCACGTGACAGGAAGACTTGGCATAAGTTTCTTGGAGGCCTATTCTCCTTTGGGAGCTGAAGAATGAGTGATGATGATTAACGATATTAGTTTATGGTCCCAGGGAAGCTCCCGGGGAGTCTCTGATGAGAAAACAAAAGAATATGCCTACTTCTCCCTCAGACGTGTCGTACATTGCCACTCTTATGAGGCTGTGTATGACACTGGCAAACTCACCATTAATTTAAGTTGCTACACAAAACATTACTACAAGAAAGAGCGAATGCCTGATGCAGGCTTCCTGTAAGAAGACCATCTACAATAGCGGCTCCGTGCTCCATCTATGAGGATAACATTAGTTTATACCACGTGACGTTCTCGGGAGTTTTTTTCTGGGAAGAAAAAGAACAACAAAAAAGGCTACTTTGCGGTAAGTTGGTATTATATAAATAGTTATAGGGGACTTAGTGTACTGACTGAGATCAGCTGTGAAGGTATCTGTATCTAATAAGTGTAGTGTGTTACAGATGACCTTACTTTGCTACCACATTTAGACCTCAATCAGACTTATTCTGGAATATTGTGATGACTACGTTGAATGTCTAGGGTTATGATAGTGATGAAGTGTAAGTTCACAACAACCAACAGACAGATAAACACTTTTATTAAGATCCACAACACTTTACAACACTATGACAAGCACATACATATAACACTCTAGAAGACTAGCTTAAGTAAGTCAAGGGTTAACTTTTAAATTATGTATTAGTTTCTTTCAATAATAGATATCGTGATCCAACTACAGAGTGAATCAGGAATCACAATCAAATGTAAACACAATGTTTATGTACAAAAATTATACAAAGGATCTTTGTCCTGACATATAATATTATTACAATATGTGTGTAGGGTTATGATGTAGTACTATGAGGTAATACTGGCTTTTGAAGCTAGGTTGTTGTTTGTCATCACGACTTCATGTGTTTGTTACTGGTGGAAATAATATTGAAGGGTTCACAGTTCTTTTTATTTGTAAAACAATAACTGTCCCTCTTGATTTAGTATTACTGTCAATTTTAGGGTGGGTTATACAAGGGTGAGCTGCTGTGGCTGACGAATTCTTAACTCATGTGTCGGCGGCAGGAAAACTGTCTCCTCTGCTCGCTTGCTTCTCAGTTATCTTGAAATACACCACTGGTCGATATCTTGGACAAGGAGTCTGCTGCCAGCCCTCTGGATCCAGCAAAACTCAGACCAGGTGCTGCTCTAATACTTCAGTACCACGGTCCCTGAAATAAGAAGGTTGTACCTCCTTCTTCAGAACTAATATATAATATATTTCCACACTGAAGTACAGGACATTACAAACACAGAGTTCAGCGCTGCAGGCCAACTGCTAACTTCTCATGTGACAATATACACCAGTATTCCTCTCCCTAATGGTTACAACGCCTCTGCAATTCCAGCATTAATTCCTTCTATACAATAGGATAGGTGTCATGTTGCAGTTATACTCCTCTCTGACAAGCTTTTACATGGTGGAGCAATATCTAGGCTTTGCCTTCTGTTTGCTACTGAACCACACACATACAGACACATTTTGTCATGTCATATTCAATTTTCATATATATATATATATATATATATATATATATATATATATATATATATATATATATATATATATATATATATATATATATATATATATATATATAGGAAATATGTCTAGCTTACCACAGTTCAAGGAAATATACACAAGTAACGTTGACTGGCGATGAATTCTGGCACAATTTCGATCTGCCTTATCCCAGGCTTTTATTAGAAAAATATTAGCTTGATCTCAACGCACTTGCTTCTCACAAAATTTATTTTCAAAACTGGCCCTGAACTGACGCTTCTATTTGACTATATCGAGCGTTCTTACCAATAAGACCAGGTTTACAAGAGCCTTTGAAAAAATTTTACCCATCCTACACGTAGCCATTAACAACAATAATAGTATTTGCAGTTCGACTAATAAGGTTTCGCCTTACATATTACTACAGCCAATCAAATCGTATCTAACTTGTTGGCCTCATTTCCCGTAAAGCAGTGTTTTTCAAACATGCCATTATGAGCAAATATGATCTTGTGCTGTCAGACAACCCCACTATAGTATTTTGGCTATAATTTGTTAATTACTAGACTATTTGCGTAACACATAACATATTCTTTGTCAGCAAGTCCTAAGGCACACAAATATATAAGTTTCATGAGGCTAAGTGGCTTCGTTCAAAATATGTATTATTCTAGGATAGTCGTGTATTTGTTTTTTACCACCCGTTCACTTCTATACCAAGGGATGTCTTCTGTACTGTCAGACTAATGTCAGGAGCTTAGACATAAATCAGTAGAATGTCAGGTTTCCCAATAAGAGCTTAAACCTGTTTTCAAAATCTAACCTCGTATCGTTAGTGTTTTTTATCACTGTTTAATTGAAAAAAATCAGGCCTGCATGCCTTTCGCGTGGGATTGGCGTTCCTCCGTGCATCTCTCTCTCTCTCTTCTAAGCCCGTCTGTCTTTTAGGTTAACGTAGTGTGTATAATGACATTAATGTAGTATTATATCTAGGTCATTAAGCAGTGTGATTATCAAGGTCGTCTAAGAAATACAGTACCAGTTTTATTTTTAGAAACGCGTGTATGATGCTGTAGCTTTTACTATCGTACGTGGAAGCGTTACAGTTATGCAGACGAAGTAGAAAAAGGGGATCTCTGGTTCAGCCATTCTGGCGTTCTACAAGACAGGCGTACGCTATTGTGAAAGCCCTGATCTTTCACCATTCTTCTTTCTTTTAATTTAATTACTTCGTTAGGCTTTACATTTATTTTCTAATTTATACATGTGGATTAGAATTTTTCACCACAAATTCTCCCAGACATCATATGTCAGTCCATAATTCTATATACACATAGAGAAATTTAATATTATTCCTGGTGATCACTGTGATTCTCATCACACGGATGGCGGCTTAGAAAATCAGCACCCATGTTAGTTTTTCCAGAAATATATTCTATGCTGAACTGAAATGGTTGCAAAAGCAATGACCATCGGAGTAACCTCGAATTTTCATGCCTAGTCTGCGCTAGAAAAGCCAGGGGTTTGTGATCCGTTTGCAACTTGAATGCCTTCCCATACAGATAAATATTGAATTTCTTGATCGCCCATATTACTGCAAGACATTCTTTTTCGCTAGTTGAATAATTTTTTTCAGCTTTATTCAACTTTCTGCTAACATATGCCACTGGTGTTAATTCCCCATCCAGTGAATCTGACTTCTGTAACAGGGTAGCGCCAAACCGATATTACTTGCATCCGTTCTCACAATAAATTCTTGACTTAAATCAGGTAATTTCAAAATAGGTTTGCTTGTGAGCTTTTCCTTCAATTCTTGGTATGCTAATTCACACTGTGCTGTCCAGGTAATTCGATCCGGATTTCCTTTGCGTGTCAAATCAGTTAACGGTGCACATATGGAGTTAAAGTTTTTGATATACTTTTGGTAGAAACCACATAATGAGACAAAGGATCTCACGTCTTTCTTTGTTTGTGGCCTCGGGGCTTTTCTTAGTTTCCATTAATTCTTGGGGTCAGGGGTCATGTTTCCCTGATGGACTGTGTTGTGGTAAAGTGGGATGTTAGAAATATTTATAGGGGACTTAGTGTACTGACTGAGATCAGCTGTGAAGGTATCTGTATCTAATAGGTGTAGTGTTTTACAGATAACCTTCCTTGCTACCACATTATAACTCAGTCAGAATTATTCTGGAATATTGTGATGACTACGTTAAATGTCTAGGGTATGTATATGATGAAGTGTAAGTCACAACAACAACAGACAGATAAACAATTTAATTTATTCCACCACACTTGACAACACTGTGACACTCACACACATTTAACACTCTATAAGACTATCTTAAATGAGGCACTGGTAAATTTTCAAATATAAATATGTATTAATTACTTTTCCTAATATTTGTGTCCTGATTCAAATACAAAGTGAACCAGGAATCACAATCAATTGTAATTACAAATTATATGTACAGAATTTATCAATATGAACCTTGTAGTGACATATTTTATTAATATTATCCTATGTGTGTCAGTTGTGTAGTAGTAATATGAGGTAATACTGGTTTTGTTTTTTCAAGCTATGTTGTTATTTGTCATCATGACTTCAAGTGTTTGTTTATCTTGGAAATAGTATGGGGAAAAGTTCACAGTTCCTATCAATTTAAACACTGTATTTTCCCTCTGTTTTATTATAAAGTAAAATTTTGAGGGGGGGGGGGGCATAATGTTGAGCTCCTCTGGCCACAGACGCTTATCTTTCGTGATGGCGGCAGGAAAAGACTCCTCTGCTCGATAGCCTCCCTGCGTTCTGGAGACACCTCACTGGTCACTATCTGGACCCAGGAGTATGCTGTCAGCCTCTAGGTTCAGCAAAGCTCAGACCAGGTGCTGCTCAATAACTTTAGGACCACGGTCCCACAATTCATGGAATAATACACAGTTACGTTGACTGGCAATGAATATAGCACAATTTCGATCTGCCGATGTCCCAGGCTTTTATTTAGAAAAATATGCACTGGCGCTCAACGCACTGGTTCTTTAGTAAGTTTATTTGAAAATGTGGTGCTGACCTAACGCCTCTGATTGACTATATTGGCGGGTCTAACCAATCGTGCCATGTTTACACAAGCGTTTGAAAAAAAGTACTCCTACTCCCGTTTCCCTAACAACAAAGAATCAATATTTATAGTCCGACTAATCGTGTTTAGCCTTACATTTACTTTCCGCCAATCAAATAGGAGGTAACATGTCAGCCTATTTCCCGTACAATGGTGGTGTGAAAATCTGCCACTGAGCGATTCTGATTTTGGTGTTGTCTGACATCCCTCACTATTTCTTTTGGCTATAATTTGTTAATTCCTAGACTATTTGCGTAACGTTTAACATATTCTTTGTCAGCAAGTCCTAAGGAACCCAAATATATAAATTTAATGGGGCTAAGGGGCTGCGTTCAAAATATGCATTTTCTTCTACCTCCTGTTCACTTCGAATACGATGTGGTGTCTGGGTACTGTAATGTTTTCAAACGTAAACCAGTATAATGTCATGTTTCCTAATAAGCGTTTTTTCAGGTTTTTTAAAACCTAACTCGTATGGGTAGTGTTTTTTTTATCACTGTCGATTTGAAAAAAAGCTAGTGCTTGTGGCCTTACACGCGTGTTAGGGGTGGCATTAATTGTGTATCGCGAGACTGTGGTAGTATTGCCTGCGTTCCGGCTTTCAGCCCCTCCCTTTCTTTCTATCCTTAGTCCATCTGTCTTTCGTTTATGGTAACTTAGTGTATAAAATGACATGAATGGAATATTAAATATAGGTCAGCTTGCGTATCTCAAGGTTTTTCTTAGAAAGGCAGTACACGTTTTATCGTAGAAAGCGGGTATTGAAGCAGTAGGCTTTTACTATCAACGTGAAACGTTACAATTTGCAGACGAAGGAGAAAACAAGGGGGATTTCGAGTACAGTCATTGTGACAGCACTGTTCTTTACCATTCTTCTTTCCTTTTATTAAATTTATTTGTTAGGCTTTACATTTACGTTTTAAATTTATATATGTGGATTAGAATTTCACACGACAAATTCTCCCCACTTAAAACAGACGTTATATGTCAGTCTATAATTCTATATACACATAGAGAAATTTATTATTTTTCCTGGAGTTTAGGGTGATTCTCATCACACGGATGGCGGCTTAAAAAATCCGCTCCCAGATTTGTTTTTTCCACTTATATACTCTATGCTAAACTCAAATGGCTGCATCAATAATGACCAACGGAGTAATCTAGAATTCTCATGTCTAGCCTGTGCTAGAAACGACAAAGGTTTGTGATCCGTTTGCAACTTAAATGCCTTCCCATACAGATAAATATTGAATTTCTTTATCGCCCATATTACTGCAAGACATTCCTTTTCGCTAGTTGAGTAATTGGTTTCAGCTTTATTCAACTTTCTGCTAGCATATGCCACTGGGCTTAATTCCCCATCCAATGCATCTGATTTCTGTAGCAAAGTTGCACCTAACCCAATATTACTGGCATCTGTCCTTACAATGAATTCTTGACTTAAGTCAGGTAATTTCAAAATAGGTTTACTTGTGAGCTTTTCCTTCAATTCTTGGTAAGCCATTTCACATTGTGGTGTCCATGTAATTCGATCTGGATTTCCCTTACGTGTCAAATCAGTTAACGGTGCACATATGGAATTAAAGTTTTTGATATACTTTTGGTAGAAACCACATAATGAGACAAAGGATCTCACGTCTTTCTTGGTTTGTGGTCTTGGGGCTTTCTTTAGTTTCTCTAAATTCTTGGGGTCAGGGGTCATGTTTCCCTGATAAACTGTGTGTCCCAAGAATTCCAATTCTTTACATCCAACGCAACATTTGGTTGGTCGGGCTGTTAAATTCGCTTCCCTAAGTCGATTAAACAGCATGTTCAGAGAGTCAATGTGTTCCTCAAATGTTTCTGTTGCTATAAGGATATCATCCATGAAATTTGTGATACATGGATTATTCAGAGGGTCCAATAATTTTCTCATCATTCTAGAGAAGACACTAGGCGCATTCTTTAATCCAAATGGCAATCTGTTAAACTCATAGTGTCCTTCTGAGGTACTAAAAGCTAGGTATGGTCTAACCTCAGGCTTTACTTGAATCTGATAGTATCCTTTACTCAGATCCACTTTTGAGAAATATTTAGCTTTATTTAGTCTGGCAAACAACTGATTTGTATCCGGCAATGGATCCACCTGTCCTTCTGTAATAGCATTCAGTCTCCTGTAATCTATACAGAGTCTATGTTCTCCAGAGGGCTTCCTTAAGTGTACAACACCGGAACTATACGAAGATTCACTGTGTGAAATAATTCCTTCCTTCAACAAATAGTCTATCTCTTCCTTCAAAGCTTTCTCCTTAGCAAAAGGAATCGAATAGGGTTTCATACAGACAGGTGTGGGGTCTATCAGCTTCATATCATATTCCAATAAGTTTGTATGCCCTGGTCGGTCTGTTAACACCTCTGCATGATTATCTAGAACCTGTTGTACTCTCTCTTTCTGAGTTTTCGTTAAATGTGTACTGATTTTCACCTGTGCCGCTGTCTCACAGGGGTGTAATGGATATTCAAATGATGAAAGTGGTTCCTTTTTCATCTCCATGGCAATGGACAAGGTCAACAAGTGTGTCTCTTCCTGATGTTCTCTTTCCAAATATTTCTTCAGGAGATTCACATGATAGATTTTTTCTTTCCCCTTCTTATCTATCTTATAATTTGTTCTAGACACCTTCTCTAGAACTGTATATGGACCTTGCCATCCAATTTGTAACTTATTCTGGCTACCGGGTAGAAGAAGCAGTACCTTCTCTCCCACAGCCAAATCTCTGTCTTTAGCTTTCCTGTTATAATAGGCAGCATGTTTCTTCCTGGCTTGTTTCAAATTTTCATTGGCAAGTTTCCAGCCAGTTTTTAAACGAGTGGTCAGCTCATTCACATATTGGTATGAGGATGTAATATTTTCCTCTGCCTTTTCATCAGTCCACGTTCTTAACAGCGCTTCAAGTGGACCTTTTATTGGCCTTCCAAACAATAATGTTGCCGGGGCCATACCGGTTGAACTATGGGGTACCTCCCGATAAGCAAAGAGGGCGGCGTGAAGGTACTGGTCCCACGTATCTGGTTTTTCGTGTGCCAACTTTCTCAGGATTGACATCAACGTGCCGTTAAATCTTTCCACTTGGCCGTTCCCTTGGGGGTGGTACACACTACAATGGAAGTGTTTGGCCTGGAAGATCCTGAAAACTTCTTCAGTTAGTTTCCCCTTGAACTGAGAGCCATTATCAGTCAAGATTTGATTGGGAAAGCCTAACCTTGTGAAAATTGTGAGCAATGCCTCTGCCACATGTTTAGAATCAATCGATGACAGGGCTACCGCCTCTCCCCACATAGAACAAGTGTCCACCAGAGTCAGAATGTAGCTGTTCCTTCTCTTGGTTCGGGTGAGAGGTCCCACAAGATCCACGGCAACTCTCTCAAAGGGTGTTCCCACTATGGGCATTTCCCCCAGAGTTGCTGGTGCAGTCCAATGTTTAGGTGCTACTCGTTGGCACTCTGGACAGGATTTTACATATCGTTTGATATCTTCAGTTATCCCTGGCCAGAAATAGTGACAAGCTATACGCTGTCCTGTTGCGCTGATCCCCATATGACCACTGAAGGGAATCGCATGCCCTAGTTCCAACACTTTAGTCCTATATGAAGTGGGAACGACCAGCTGTCCGTGACCATTGGATTCAGATCCAGCCTTCCTATATATCAGCTTGTTCTTCATATAAAATTCTCCCTTGCCTGGAGGTGTATGAGATTTTGGCAACTTCTTGAAACACGGCTTGAGTGTTTTGTCCTCAGCCTGTGCCTTCCTCATCTCATCTGGCTGAGTATTTATTGGATTATCCTCCTCCTTTTTAGACTGTGATCTGGTCTGCACTGTTGCCAATATCACAGGTCTCTTGGGATTCCCCAAGAAGACATATCTACACCCCAATATCAGAGGGTAGATTGGCTCATTTATCGCTGCTGCTTTTATGATTCCTTCCACATATCGCGTTTTCACCTTTATCCGGGCGACGGGAAGTGTCATGGTAGCTACATCCTTGGTTGCAGTTTGAATCTCCACTGTTTCTGTGGTGTATTGATCTGCCTGCACCAGGTGAGAACTCACAACGGAATCGTAATCTAAACCGGTATCATATAAACACCTTATAGTGACACCATTACAGATGACATCTTCACACACTGGGGGCTGGTATGGTTCCTGTAGTTCTGCAGGTTTGACCTTTTTTTCCTTTTTCCCAGATGTCATAGCAGCACAATGAGGAGGTTTCCTTCTACAATGGTCAGTGTCATGATTGTTCATCTTACAATTTTTACACCACCTTTTTCCTTGGTTGAAAGATTTTCTTTCATCATATTTCCTTTCATCGAATTGTGGGGTTTTATTTTTATTGCCATACCGTGGCCTATCAAACTGGTGCTTACCTTTGTTTTGATCTCTAGGATCAAATTTATTAAAGTTCTGTGGTGCCCTAAAATTTTCTACCTGTTTCTTTTTATTACCTGATACCTCTGCCTGAGCTGCTTGATACCTTTCAGCAACATTTAGCAACTCACCCAGCCTCTCTGCACCTTGTTCCATGAGAAACTTTCTCAGGTCTGGAGCCATGGACTCTCTTAATTGTTCTATAAGGACCATTTCCTTAAGATCTTGGGTTTTCCCCAGAGAAGTCCATGTCTCCAAGTATGTCTCTAACCGTGCAGAGAACTGGTGATAGGTTTCACCTGACAGTAGTTTAGCATTCCTAAATTTTTTCCTATAAAATTCTGCGTTCTTTTCATATCTTAACAAAAGAGCCTGCTTTAGCATGTCATAATTTTCCTGATCACCTCTGCTCATTTTGGCAAAAACTTCATAAGCTGCCCCACGAAGACCTTGAGATAACTTTAAGCTCCACCTTTTCTCCCTCTAACCCATATGTGGTAGCTAATAGTTCATATCTATTTAGATAGCTCTCAATATCATCGTCTTTCTCAACAAAATGATCTAAATGAAAATTCATAGCTGAGGTTGAGGCTCCCTGACTAGCAGTGGCATCAGAGGTAAAGGGACTGGCACCATTTTCAGGAGCGTGGCCTTGAAACTCAAACTCCCTTAGTCGTAACTCATGTTCCCTTTGTAATCTCTTCTCCTCCTTTTCTGCTTCCCTTTCTGCAGCTAATCTCTTTTCTTCTCTTTCTGCAGCCTGTCTTCTTTCCTCGGCTTCCAATGCTTTAGCCTCTTTGTCAGCCTCAATCTGCAACCTCTTAGCCTCAGCCTCAATCTGCAACCTCTTAATTTCTTTTTCAGCCTCTAACCTCTTATCTTCGGCCAACCTTTCAGATTCTAATTTTCTTTCGGCCTCTTTTTCTAATCTTCTTTCTTCCCGTTCAATATATTTGTCACATTCAGCAGTGACATAAGCAATCATAATTTGCCCGTCCATTCCTAACTCTTTCGCAGTCTGTACAGCAGCAGATCGAAATTTTGCCAAGTCGGCCATTGTCTAACATGCAATTGTAAACAATTCAATCTTTCAATAATTATCTAAGGACACTACAGGCACTGAGAGCTCAACCTTATTTATTTCCACCCAAGGATACCTTTTAATTCTTTATTATTCCCAATATATATAATAGGAGAAAGTTCAATATTCCGGACGAGCCCCCAATATATGTGGTAAAGTGGGATGTTATAAATATTTATAGGGGACTTAGTGTACTGACTGAGATCAGCTGTGAAGGTATCTGTATCTAATAGGTGTAGTGTTTTACAGATAACCTTACTTGCTACCACATTATAACTCAGTCAGAATTATTCTGGAATATTGTGATGACTACGTTAAATGTCTAGGGTATGTATATGATGAAGTGTAAGTCACAACAACAACAGACAGATAAACAATTTAATTTATTCCACCACACTTGACAACACTGTGACACTCACACACATTTAACACTCTATAAGACTATCTTAAATGAGGCACTGGTAAATTTTCAAATATAAATATGTATTAATTACTTTCCCTAATATTTGTGTCCTGATTCAAATACAAAGTGAACCAGGAATCACAATCAATTGTAATTACAAATTATATGTACAGAATTTATCAATATGAACCTTGTAGTGACATATTTTATTAATATTATCCTATGTGTGTCAGTTGTGTAGTAGTAATATGAGGTAATACTGGTTTTGTTTTTTCAAGCTATGTTGTTATTTGTCATCATGACTTCAAGTGTTTGTTTATCTTGGAAATAGTATGGGGAAAAGTTCACAGTTCCTATCAATTTAAACACTGTTATTTCCCTCTGTTTTATTATAAGTCAGATTTTGAGGGGGGGGGGGGGGAATAATGTTGAGCTCCTCTGGCCACAGACGCTTATCTTTCGTGATGGCGGCAGGAAAGACTCCTCTGCTCGATAGCCTCCCTGTGTTCTGGAGACACCTCACTGGTCACTATCTGGACCCAGGAGTATGCTGTCAGCCTCTAGGTTCAGCAAAGCTCAGACCAGGTGCTGCTCAATAACTTTAGGACCACGGTCCCACAATTCATGGAATAATACACAGTTACGTTGACTGGCAATGAATATAGCACAATTTCGATCTGCCGATGTCCCAGGCTTTTATTTAGAAAAATATGCACTGGCGCTCAACGTACTGGTTCTTTAGTAAGTTTATTTGAAAATGTGTTGCTGACCTGACGCCTCTGATTGACTATATTGGCGGGTCTAACCAATCGTGCCATGTTTACACAAGCGTTTGAAAAAAAAGTACTCCTACTCCCGTTTCCCTAACAACAAAGAATCAATATTTATAGTCCGACTAATCGTGTTTAGCCTTACATTTACTTTCCGCCAATCAAATAGGAGGTAACATGTCAGCCTATTTCCCGTACAATGGTGGTGTGAAAATCTGCCACTGAGCGATTCTGATTTTGGTGTTGTCTGACATCCCTCACTATTTCTTTTGGCTATAATTTGTTAATTCCTAGACTATTTGCGTAACGTTTAACATATTCTTTGTCAGCAAGTCCTAAGGAACCCAAATATATAAATTTAATGGGGCTAAGGGGCTGCGTTCAAAATATGCATTTTCTTCTACCTCCTGTTCACTTCGAATACGATGTGGTGTCTGGGTACTGTAATGTTTTCAAACGTAAACCAGTATAATGTCATGTTTCCTAATAAGCGTTTTTCAGGTTTTTAAAACCTAACTCGTATGGGTAGTGTTTTTTATCACTGTCGATTTGAAAAAAAAGCTAGTGCTTGTGGCCTTACACGCGTGTTAGGGGTGGCATTAATTGTGTATCGCGAGACTGTGGTAGTATTGCCTGCGTTCCGGCTTTCAGCCCCTCCCTTTCTTTCTATCCTTAGTCCATCTGTCTTTCGTTTATGGTAACTTAGTGTATAAAATGACATGAATGGAATATTAAATATAGGTCAGCTTGCGTATCTCAAGGTTTTTATTAGAAAGGCAGTACACGTTTTATCGTAGAAAGCGGGTATTGAAGCAGTAGGCTTTTACTATCAAAGTGAAACGTTACAATTTGCAGACGAAGGAGAAAACAAGGGGGATTTCGAGTACAGTCATTGTGACAGCACTGTTCTTTACCATTCTTCTTTCCTTTTATTAAATTTATTTGTTAGGCTTTACATTTACGTTTTAATTTATATATGTGGATTAGAATTTCACACGACATGTGTGTCCCAAGAATTCTAGTTCTTTACATCCAACGCAACATTTGGTTGGTCGGGCTGTCAAATTCGCTTCTCTAAGTCGATTAATCAACATGTTCAGAGCGTCAATGTGTTTCTCAAATGTTTCTGTCGCTATGAGGATATCATCCATGAAGTTTGTGATGCATGGATTATTCAGAGGATCCAACAATTTTCTCATAATTCTAGAGAAGACACTAGGCGCATTCTTCAATCCAAATGGCAATCTGTTAAATTCATAGTGTCCCTCTGAGGTACTAAAAGCTAGGTACGGTCTAACTTCAGGCTTTACTGGAATCTGATAGTATCCTTTGCTCAGATCCACTTTTGAGAAATATTTAGCTTTATTTAGCCTGGCAAACAACTGATTTGTATCCGGCAAGGGATCCACCTGACCTTCTGTGATAGCATTCAGTCTCCTGTAATCTATACAGAGTCTATGTTCTCCAGAGGGTTTTCTTAAGAGCACCACACTGGAACTATACGAAGATTCACTGTGTGAAATGATTCCTTCCTTCAACAAATAGTCTATCTCTTCCTTCAAGGCTTTCTCCTTAGCGAAAGGAATCGAATATGCCTTCATACATATAGGTGTGGGGTCTATAAGTTTCATATCATATTCCAATAAGTTTGTATGCCCCGGTCGGTCCGTTAACACCTCTGTATGATCATCTAGAACCTGTTGCACTCTCTCCTTCTGATTTTTCGTTAAATGTGTACTGATTTTCACCTGTGCAGCTGTCTCACAGGGGTGTAATGGATATTCAAATGATGAAAGTGGTTCCTTTTTCATCTCCATTGCAATAGACAAGGTCAACAAATGTGTCTCTTCCTGATTTTCTCTTTTTAAATATTTCTTCAGGAGATTCACATGATAGATTTTTTCTTTCCCCTTCTTATCTATCTTATAATTTGTTCTAGATACCTTCTCTAGAACTGTATATGGACCTTGCCATCCAATTTGCAACTTATTCTGACTACCGGGTAGAAGAAGCAGTACCTTCTCTCCCACAGCCAAATCTCTGTCTTTAGCTTTCTTGTTGTAATAGGCAGCATGTTTTTTCCTGGCTTGTCTCAAATTTTCATTGGCAAGTTTCCAGCCAGTTTTTAAACGAGTGGTCAGCTCATTCACATATTGGTATGATGATGTAATATTTTCCTCTGCCTTTTCATCAGTCCACGTTCTTAACAGAGCTACATATGGACTTTGAATATTGTTGACCTGTTTTTACAGGTACCGGTATGGTCTCTTCCACTAGAAGCACTGTAGTGATGATTTTTCTTCGCAGAATCATCATGCACAAAACGACCGATACCAATTTTTTTCTTGGGGCTTTCTCCCCACTTAGAATTCTTGATGAGAGATTTCCTCTCTACATCTTCTTCCTCCAGTTTACATAAGTCCGATTGAGGGATTTTCGGCTTATCCTGGGGTAAGACATCTTTTTGCACTCTCTGCATAGTGGCCATTGTAAAACAGTCAATTGAAGATTGTCCGTGAAAAGGGGCTTCCCATTCCACTCGGCCCACTTTATTATTCTTTCTATTGTCAGGCCTACGTTTGCCCAATGGCGTGTCCAGGTCCTGATCAATGTTCCTACTTGTGGGTGTTCCCTCATGTGCTATGCTACACCTTTCTACAAAATTCTCAATGTCCCACCTTGCCTTGGGCCAATAATAATTGTGAGCTACCTTTTAGATGATGGTACCTATTTTCTCATGGTCCCCATCGTTTCTCACATGTAAGCTCCTTATTAAGTCTGCCCTATACCTTTTAGGAAGTACCAGCTGTCCCTGACCTTTGGATCTAGTTCCGGTCTTCCGGTATATCAGTTTGTTCTTCATATAGAAGTCTTCTTTTCCTGGAGGTGTGTGACAATTGGACAATTTTCTAAAACAAGGCTTGAGGGTCTTATCCCCAGCCTGCGCCTTCCTCATCTCATCTGGAGTGGTATCTATCAGAATATCCTCCTCCTTTCTAGAGGTCGACCTGACCTGAAGGGTGGCCATATGCACAGGTTTCCTTTTACAACGGTCAGTATCATGATTGTCCATCCGACAATTGGTACACCACCTCTTTTTTTGGTTGAAAAATTTTCTTTCATCAAATTTCCTTTCATCGAATTGTGGGGTTTTATTTTTATTTTCATACCGTGGCCTATCAAACTGGTGCTTACCTTTGTTATGCTCTCTATGATCAAACTTATTAAAGTTTTGTGGTGCCTTAAAACTGTCTACCTGTTTCTTTTTATTACCTGTTACCTCTGCTTGAGCTGCCTGATATCTTTCAGCAACATTTAGTAACTCACCCAGCCTCTCTGCACCTTGTTCCATGAGAAACTTTCTCAGGTCTGGAGCCATGGACTCTCTTAGTTGTTCTATAAGGATCATTTCCTTAAGATCTTGGGTTTTCCCCAGAGCCGGCCATTTCTCCAAGTATGTCTCTAACCGTGCAGAGAACTGGTGATATGTCTCACCTGACAGTAGTTTAGCATTCCTAAATTTTTTTCTATAAAATTCTCCATTCTTTTCATATCTTAGCAACAGAGCCTGCTTTAACATGTCATAATTGTCGTGGTCATCTCTGCTCATCTTGGCAAAAACGTCATAAGCTGTACCACGAAGCCCTTGTGATAACTTTAAGCTCCACCTTTCTCTCTCTAACCCGTACGTGGTAGCTAATAGTTCATATCTATTTAGATAGCTCTCAATATCATCGTCTTTCTCAACAAAATGATCTAAATGAAAACTCATAGCTGAGGTTGAGACTCCCTGACTAGCAGTAGCAGCGGAGGTAAAGGGACTGGCACCATTTTCAGGAGCATGGCCTTGAAATTCCAACTCCCTTAGTCGTAACTCATGCTTCCTCTGTAATCTTTTCTCCTCCTTTGCTGCTTCCCTTTCGGCAGCTTGCCTTCTTTCTTCTGCCTCCAATTTCTTCTCTTCATACTGGAGCCTTTTAATCTCTGCCTCCCGATCCGCCTCCAATGCCTTAGCCTCTTTGTTAGCCTCAATCTGCAACCTCTTAAGTTCTTTATCTGCCTGTATTCTCTTATCTTCGGCCAATCTATCAGATTCTAATTTTTTTTCAGCCTCAAATTTTCTTTGCTTCACGCTCAATAAATTTGTCACATTCAGTTGTGACATAAGCAATGATAATTTGCCCGTCCATTCCCAATTCTTTAGCAGCCTGCACAGCAGCAGATCGAAACTTTGCCAGGTCTGCCCTTTTCTAACAGGCAAATTTATGCAATGTTTAACTAAACAATTTTATCTATGACTAATTATATTAAGGACAACCACAAGCACTGAGAGCTCAACCTTATCTATTTTCCACCCAAGAATACCTTTTTAATTTTTATTATTCCCTGAAGTGAACTCCCCCCAATATATGTGCTAGGAGAAGGTTCAAAATCCCGGACAGGACCCCAATATATGTGGTAAGTTGGGATTATATAAATAGTTATAGGGGACTTAGTGTACTGACTGAGATCAGCTGTGAAGGTATCTGTATCTAATAAGTGTAGTGTGTTACAGATGACCTTACTTTGCTACCACATTTAGACCTCAATCAGACTTATTCTGGAATATTGTGATGACTACGTTGAATGTCTAGGGTTATGATAGTGATGAAGTGTAAGTTCACAACAACCAACAGACAGATAAACACTTTTATTAAGATCCACAACACTTTACAACACTATGACAAGCACATACATATAACACTCTAGAAGACTAGCTTAAGTAAGTCAAGTGTTAACTTTTAAATTATGTATTAGTTTCTTTCAATAATAGATATCGTGATCCAACTACAGAGTGAATCAGGAATCACAATCAAATGTAAACACAATGTTTATGTACAAAAATTATACAAAGGATCTTTGTCCTGACATATAATATTATTACAATATGTGTGTAGGGTTATGATGTAGTACTATGAGGTAATACTGGCTTTTGAAGCTAGGTTGTTGTTTGTCATCACGACTTCATGTGTTTGTTACTGGTGGAAATAATATTGAAGGGTTCACAGTTCTTTTTATTTGTAAAACAATAACTGTCCCTCTTGATTTAGTATTACTGTCAATTTTAGGGTGGGTTATACAAGGGTGAGCTGCTGTGGCTGACGAATTCTTAACTCATGTGTCGGCGGCAGGAAAACTGTCTCCTCTGCTCGCTTGTTTCTCAGTTATCTTGAAATACACCACTGGTCGATATCTTGGACAAGGAGTCTGCTGCCAGCCCTCTGGATCCAGCAAAACTCAGACCAGGTGCTGCTCTAATACTTCAGTACCACGGTCCCTGAAATAAGAAGGTTGTACCTCCTTCTTCAGAACTAATATATAATATATTTCCACACTGAAGTACAGGACATTACAAACACAGAGTTCAGCGCTGCAGGCCAACTGCTAGCTTCTCATGTGACAATATACACCAGTATTCCTCTCCCTAATGGTTACAACGACTCTGCAATTCCAGCATTAATTCCTTCTATACAATAGGATAGGTGTCATGTTACTATTTGGCAATCCCATATATGCCTATGCAGTTATACTCCTCTCTGACAAGCTTTTACATGGTGGAGCAATATCTAGGCTTTGCCTTCTGTTTGCTACTGAACCACACACATACCGACACATTTTGTCATGTCATATTCAATTTTCATATTATATATATATATATATATATATATATATATATATATATATATATATATATATATATATATATATATATATATATATATATATATATATATATATATAGGAAATATGTCTAGCTTACCACAATTCAAGGAAATATACACAAGTAACGTTGACTGGCGATGAATTCTGGCACAATTTCGATCTGCCTTATCCCAGGCTTTTATTAGAAAAATATTAGCTTGATCTCAACGCACTTGCTTCTCACAAAATTTATTTTCAAAACTTGCCCTGAACTGACGCTTCTATTTGACTATATCGAACGTTCTAACCAATGAGACCAGGTTTATAAGAGCCTTTGAAAAAATTTTACCCATCCTACACGTAGCCATTAACAACAATAACAGTATTTGCAGTTCGACTAATAAGGTTTCGCCTTACATATTACTACAGCCAATCAAATCGTATCTAACTTGTTGGCCTCATTTCCCCTAAAGCAGTGTTTTTCAAACATGCCATTATGAGCAAATATGATCTTGTGCTGTCAGACAACCCCACTATAGTATTTTGGCTATAATTTGTTAATTACTAGACTATTTGCGTAACACATAACATATTCTTTGTCAGCAAGTCCTAAGGCACACAAATATATAAGTTTCATGAGGCTAAGTGGCTTCGTTCAAAATATGTATTATTCTAGGATAGTCGTGTATTTGTTTTTTACCACCCGTTCACTTCTATACCAAGAGATGTCTTCTGTACTGTCAGACTAATGTCAGGAGCTTAGACATAAATCAGTAGAATGTCAGGTTTCCCAATAAGAGCTTAAACCTGTTTTCAAAACCTAACCTCGTATCGTTAGTGTTTTTTTATCACTGTTTATTTGAAAAAAATCAGGCCTGCATGCCTTTCGCGTGGGATTGGCGTTCCTCCGTGCATCTCTCTCTCTCTCTCTTCTAAGCCCGTCTGTCTTTTAGGTTAACGTAGTGTGTATAATGACATTAATGTAGTATTATATCTAGGTCATTAAGCAGTGTGCCTATCAAGGTCGTCTAAAAAATACAGTATCAGTTTTATTTTTAGAAACGCGTGTATGATGCTGTAGCTTTTACTATCGTACGTGGAAGCGTTACAGTTATGCAGACGAAGTAGAAAAAGGGGATCTCTAGTTCAGCCATTCTGACGTTCTACAACACAGGCGTTCGCTATTGTGAAAGCACTGATCTTTCACCATTCTTCTTTCTTTCTATTGAATTACTTCGTTAGGCTTTACATTTATTTTCTAATTTATATATGTGGATTAGAATTTTTCACCACATACTTCTCCTTCGTCTAATATCCGGCTGTGCTTGGGACTGGCTGCCTCATCATGGACAAAGAAATAACCGCTTCAAGAGCCCATGTACGTTTTAAAAAAGTGATAAAGTAAAGAGAAAAGCTGCAGTTGTAAAAACGTGCTCGACAGGGAGTGAAAATGAAAATTAATAAATAAAATGCAATCAGTCAGGAATGGGATGTAGCAGGGCCATGTTAAGAACGCTATGGTTAATTTAAAAATCTAAAGTAAAGTTTACAGTAAAATAGAATTAACACAAAACGCCTGGAACCCCGAGTTGTGGAGATACTCAGTCGCAAAAGCCAGCCAGCATTCCTGAAAGAAACATCCAGAGATTCCTTTTTATCACCTATCAGTATTGAAGGAATTTGTTAGGTTCACGCGCATTGAATGTCACGTCATCACACGAATAGAGTGTGCTCGTGCGCAGAATTTCCCGCTCTTAATCTGATAAATGCAGATGTGAGACAACTCCGGCTCTCGTCCAGTTTATTTGAGTTAGACAGATCATATCTTGTCCAGAGCGAATTTTCACGGACAGTAATGTGGGTAAAAATTAATCGCAGTCACATAAATATTCAAGTAAGACATTTTAAGTGGCGCCCGTGGGTTACCGGCGCCAGATAGGGAAACAAAAAAAAGTATAAGCCATCAGTGGACAACCCTGCAGCTGTGGGATCTAGCTTAGAAACTATCAACTCTCTAAAGACATACTTTGATGAAGAGATGCATATTTTCAAGTTTCAAAGTATTTGTAACCTCGAAATATATACAGTCTATATGTACATTTTATGGCTGCCAAACGATCTGCTTCGTGTAATTCCATCTTGCACTGGAACTTGGCAAGCATGTTGTTGTTGTTGTTTAACTAGGGCTTCTGAGCTTCTCACTCTTTTGCAGCCAATACCAAGTTGAAGACTCCTTGGTATTATCTACACTGTAGATCTAGGCTTTTCCTGTGGCTTTTCTGCCATTCCAAAACGTGTTGAGTTGAAGTCATGGGCTCCAGTTTCTCCAGCTTGGCCTGCATTTAAAGGGTCATCACATCTGGTCCCAAGCTAGGAGGAAGAAGCGTGTGTCATTCTGTGCATTTCACGCCATCCAAGGGTACTCTCCAAATATGCAGAGCTAAAATACTATGCTCTGCTTATGGGCTCTCCCAAGGAATTGTCACATCCTGTACAGAGCCAATTCTCAGCTCCCCCCGCCTATCACTGGGTCCATAGTGAAATCCTCCTGCATGCAGTCAACCAGGTCAAAGCCAAAGAATTACGTCTGGGGCTCAAGTGACTACTCCAAGCTTAGTGTGCAATGCTGGGGTCTCAACAAATTTCACCACAGAGGGAATTCCTGTTAGTGTGTGAATTATTTGAAGAGTCAATGAGGGTGTAATTAGCCTCACAGACAGAGATTCACTTCCACATTATGTATATTGTAGTATTGTGCATAGCTGGTGGTCATATAAGGATGACTCCAGATATGACTCCATGCATGGCAAGCATGTCGTAAAAGGTTACTGTCGTAAATTATTCTAATCCCCATATATAAATTAAAACGTAAATGCAAAGCCTAACAAATAAATTTAATAAAAGGAAAGAAGAATGGTAAAGAACAGTGCTGTCACAATGACTGTACTCGAAATCCCCCTTGTTTTCTACTTCGTCGGCAAATTGTAACGCTTTCACGTTGATAGTAAAAGCCTACTGTGTCGCTGCACGCTTTCTTCAATGAAACGTGTACTGTATTTCTTGGAAAAAAACCTTGAGATACGCAAGCTGATCAATGACCTAAATTTAATATTTCATTCATTCCATTTTATACACGGCGTAACTAAAAGACAGATGGACTAAAGGATAGAGAGAAGGGAGAGGCAGAAAGCAGGGACACGTGCAACACTAAACACGCGTCGCGCGATACACAATTGCTGCCATCACGCGTGTAAGGCCACATGCACTAACTTTATTTCAAATCGACAGTGATAAAATTCACTACCCATACCAGAGTTAGGTTTTAAAATCCTGAAAAAACGCTTATTGGGAATTATGAC
Organism: Oreohelix idahoensis; assembly: GCA_024509875.1. NCBI lineage: Eukaryota > Metazoa > Mollusca > Gastropoda > Stylommatophora > Oreohelicidae > Oreohelix > Oreohelix idahoensis. Next base: position 58,387 of record JAMPIV010020011.1, on the reverse strand, counting down.
ATTATACCGGTTTACGTTTGAAAACATGACAGTACCCAGACACCCTCAAGTTTGGAAGTGAGAAGGTAGTAACAGCACGACTATCCTAGAAGAAAATGCATATTGGCTCCATTAAATTCGTATATTTGGGTTCCTTAGGTTTGCTGACAAAGAATATGTAAAACGTTACGCAAATAGTCTAGGGATTACCAAGTTATGGCCAAAATAAAATAGTGGGGGTGCCTGACAGCATGAAATCATTTCTGCTCATAAAATTTTTTTATAACGTGTTTGAAAAAACATTACGTTACGGAAATAGCCTACCATGTTAACTCCTATTTGATTGGAGCGCAACAAATGAAAGACTAAACACGATTGGTCGGACTATAAATACTATCTTGTGTTGTCAGGGGAAATCGTAAAAAGGGGTACTTTTTTTGAAAAGATGTGTAGACGTGGTGTGATTGGGTAGAGCTGCGAATATACTCAATTCAGAGCGTCTGTTCATTGCCACATCTTGTAATAAACCTACTAAGAAGCAGTGCGTTGAGCACCAGTGTATATTTTTTATAAAATAAAGCCTGGGACATCGGCAGATCGGAGTTGTGCTATATTCATTGCCAGTCAACGAAACTGTTTATTATTATTTCCATGAATTGTGGTAAGCTTGAAATATTCAATATTTTTAAATGAAAATTGAATGTAAATTGATAAATTATGTCTGTATATATGTGTGGTTCAGTAGCGAACATGATGTAAAGCCTATAGTGCTCCAGCCTGAACAGAAGGTGTCGGAGGAAAGTAAAACTGCATGGAATGGCCAAACAGTACACTGACACCTAGATTATTAACTAGAAAGAAATAATGCTGGAATTGCAGAGGCGTAGTAACCATTAGGGAGGGAAATACTGGTATAAAGTATTTCAGATGAAGCTGACAGTTGGCCTAACGCTCTGAACTCAATGTTTGTGATGTATTGTGCTCAGTGTAGGAATAGAGTATAAATTAGTTCTGACGTAGAAGGTACAACCTTCTTGTTTCAGGGACCGTGGTCTTAAAGTTATTGAGCAGCACCTGGTCAGAGCTTTGCTGAAGCCAGAGGTGGACAGCATACTCCTTGGTCCATATAGCAACCAGTGGGGCGGCTCCAGAACTCATTAAAGTAATCGAGCAGAGGAGTCTTTTACTGCAGTCATCACGCAAGATAAGAGAGTGTGGCCATGGAGCTCAACATTATGTACCCCATCTTAAAATGATATTGTAAAATAAAATTAAGAGGGGAATTTAATTGTTTTAATACCAGGAACTGAGAACATCTCCAATAATAGTTCCAATAGAAACAAACTATTGAAGTCATGATGACAAATACCAACAGAGCTTGAACAAAACAAAACCAGTATTACCTCATATTACCACTACACAACTGACACACATAGGATACCATTAATAATATATGTCACTACAAGAATCATATTAATAAATTCTGTACATATAACTTGTAATTAAAATTGATTGTGATTCCTGGTTCCCTTTGTATTTGAATCAGGACACATATACATTCATGACAGCACTGAATACATATTGTTATTTGAAAAGTTATCAGTGACTCCTTTAAGATATCCTCTTAGAGTGTTTTATGTATGTGAGTGTCACAGTGTTGTCAAGTGTGGTGGAATAAATCAAATTGTTTATCTGTCTGTTGTTGTTATGACTTACACTTCATCATACACATACCCTAGACATATAACGTAGTCATCACACTATTCCAGAATAATTCTGACTGAGGTATACATATGTGGCAGTAAGTAAGGTTATCTATAATACACTACTCTTATTAGATATAGATACCTTCACAGCTGATCTCAGTCAGTACACTAAGTCCCCTATAAATATTTATAACATCCCACTTTACCACAGTTACTAAGAAGGGTTGTACATGAGGCCGCTACCTCATACTGTAGAAACGTTAAGCTACACCTCATACTGTAGAAACGTTAAGCTATAACAACTTCGACAACAAGGCCTTTCAAAAATGGGAATTTGGGCTGAATAGAAGGATTGAAATGGTTGGATAAGATCACTAATGATGAACTGATGGGAAGAACTGGGCAAACAAAATTGGAACAGGAGGTGTGGGGAAGACCCTGGAGATGGATAGGCCACACATTAAGAAAACCAGTTGATAGTATTACAATCTTGTTCCTGCTCTGCAATTCCGAGAGTAAGAAAAATATAGGGTGACCATTAAGCAAACGAAACGTAGCCTAACAAGGTAGTCCGTGTTTTGGAATCCTTAGGGGAAAAAGAGGTAGCGAGAGAGCAAAAAGTACGCGAAGAAGAGAAATGGAGACAGACTTGACAGTTGTAAAGAAGACATGGAAATATCTTGAACGGATGGAACAGGACATGAAGATAAAGTGTCAGACAGTGGGTCAATAGTATCATTCGATATAGGAATCGTGCAATGCGTAAAGATGCTAATGTTCATATGGAATCAAATTAAACTTGTGTATGTGGATCGATGAATTTGGATATTTTGATGTCGTTGGGACAGTTGGCCAGTTATGCGTTTGAGAATGTTTTGAGGTAGCTTCAGCTGTGACGAAACTCTGTAGTGTAGGGTATGAATAATAATATAGGTCCCAAGTCCCGCTGAAGCTATCTCACCCTTTATCTTCCATAAGGACACAATTCTTATATCATATATTCAACTATAAGTTCCAGTGGGAACGCATTCCATAACTGCAAGACATGCAGCGTACACGTCGAATATGCACAGCGGAATAAAAAAATGTCGCTAGGCCAAACAAAGGTACTTCATCTGCGACTTACGCAAAGCGACCACAAAATGTGCCAACACTTGTGAGCACTACATTTTACTTCAATTATGAAACTCACATGTGGCGTGCAAAAGACATTCGCCACAACCACATCTTCCTGTTCTGTCCCATCAGCTCAAGATCTGTCCATCTCTTTTCCACCCCCTTCATGTGTGTCTTCAGTTCTTTTCTTCATGTGTTTCTTGATCTCTCTCTACCTCTCTATATCCTGAGGATTCCAGAACAAGGACTGTCTGCTAATGCTATCAACATGTTTCCTCAGTGTGTGTCCTATCTATCTCCAGCGTCTTCCTCTCATCTCTTATTCCTCTATCACTTACCGGGTTCTTATCATCAGTCCCACATTAGAGATCTTGCCACACCACTTCACTCCGTCTATTCTACGCAAGCACTATTTTATGAAAGTCTGTAGCTTTTTTGTTGTTGTATTTCGCTGTTCTCCATGTTTCAGATCCACACAGTATGACTGACTTCACATCTGAGTTGACGATTCTGATTTATATGTTGGATTTGATTTTTGTAGACCTCCAGATGTTTCCCAATGCAATGACAACTCCACTTGCCTTTTGTGTACTTTAAAAAAAATATTATTTCGCTGAAGAAAATTTTAAATCACAAAAACTTCGCTCTCATATAATCAAATATAATTATATCATGCACCTGGCGGTCTGTCTCAGGCTTCAGCCACCGCCATAGTTTCCCTTCAACTGAGCTGGTAAAGGTCAGGCTCTCAGTCTGCTTCTATATTTAGCGGAAAAGACGTTGTGCCATAGTTTACAGTTGGTATGTGATATCTGCGCCCTAGGTCCGGCTCATCCGATTTCAGCAAGAATTTTAATTCTGGGTTGCTTTTCGAAGCCCTTGGCTGTCTACCGCGGTAGGCGGTTTTTTGGAACCGGATTTTTGGAGAAGTTGCCAAGACAGGACATGTGGAGCGGAGTGGTGGAGACAGGTCGTGTAACAAGGGGCTACATGAGATTAACAGGTAGAGTAGTGTTCTTGAGAGACGATAGAGGAGTGTTTAAGACAAGAGAAATAGAGTGGAGGGATTGAGACAGCGGAAATAGAGTGGAGGGATTGAGACAAGAGAAATAGAGTGGAGGGATTGAGACATGAGAAATATAAAGGAGTGATTGAGACATATTTCTCATGTTGAGTGGAGGGATTGAGACTGGAGAAATAGAGTGGAGTGATCGAGACAGGAGAAACAGAGTGCAGTGATGGAGACAGAAGAAACAGAGTGGAGTGATTGAGACAGAAGAAATATAATGGAATTATTTAGACAGGAGGAATAGAGTGGAACGATTGAGACATGAGAAATAGAGTGGAGTGATTGAGACAGAAGCAACCGATTGAAAGTTTGAGACATGAGAAATAGAGTGGAGAGTTTGAGACAGCAGAAATAGAGTGGAGTGATTTAGACACGAGAAAAAGAATGGAGTGATTGAGACATGAGAAAAAGAATGGAGTGATTGAGACAGGATACGCAGACAGGAGTGATTGAGACAGGATAAATAGAGTGGAGTGATTGAGACATGAGAAATACAGTAGAGAGTTTGAGACAGGAGAGATAGAGTGGAGTGATTGAGACATGAGAAATAGAGTGGAGAGTTTGAGACATGAGAAATAGAGTGAAGTGATTGAGACGAGAAATAGGGTGCAGTGATTTAGACAGGAGAGTGGAGTAATTGAAACAGAAGAAATAGAGTGAAGTGATTGAGACAGAGAAATAGAGTGGAGAGTTTGAGACAGGAGAAATAGAGTGAAGTGACTGAGACAGAAGAAATAGAGTGGTGTGATTGAGACATGAGAAATAGAGCGATTGAGACAGAAGAAATAGAATGGTGTGATTGAGACAGGAGAAATAGAGTGGAGAGTTTGAGACAGGAGAAATAGAGTGGAGTGATTGAGACAGGAGAAATAGAGTGGGGAGTTTGAGACAGGAGAAATAGAGTGGAGTGAATGAGACAGAAAGAAATAGAATGGAGTGATTGAGACAGAGCACATATGGTTTTTAGACAGGGTTAGTGTAAAGGAGATTAGAGATTTGGAGGTTAGAAAAAGTTCAAAGAGTTTAGGGAGAAAACAAGTCATACAGAACAAGAATAGAGTTTAGCTAGAGTGAGTTTATGGGAGATTAGAGTTAAGGGGATTAGAGAAATATACAGAATATATAAAGAAAAAGAACTTATAGAGGGGAGGGAAACAACTTAGCTAGAGTAAGTTTAGTGGAGCTTACAGATATAGAGCTTAGAAAAAGCATTTAGAGTTTAGAGAGAAAATTAACTTATGAAAAACAAGGGGATAGCTTAGCTAGAGGGAGTTTAGAGGAGCACAGAAGAGCTTAGAAGGGACTGATACAGCTGGGGAGTTTTGTAGCTAGAGTACGTGGACGAGAAAGTTAACAAAGAATTTATAAAAAGAGGAAGGTTGAGCATTAGAACAAGTTTAGAATAAACAAACTCTAGAACTGCTGATATGGGGTGAGGACTGGCATAAAAGGAGGGAAGAAAAAGGGGGAGTGGGTACCAGTTTTGTGACCTTCAATAGCGTCTACAATCTCACATTATAATTATTTTAATAACTGCATGTGGAGTTTCCAGAGCGGTTGTATCAAGGAATTCAAGCTGCCTCATTACGAAAATGAGCAGCCTGAATACAAGATGAATCTATCTGCCCCCCTCCTCAAGTCGTCGATAAACAACAGCTCCACCAGAAGCGCCACTCGCGAATGCCTGCAAGCCAAGATTCAGAGTTTGAATCCCCCCGACGTCAGAACAAACACGAGACCTTTCTAAACGCTACATTTTACGGCAATGGCTTGAATTAAGGGAACTGTCTCCCTGGGACCGCTCGAGTGCGTCATTGCTTGTGTATGCACAGAATGGATGCGTTTTAACTCCACAAATACACCTTCACCCTAGATATTCGGGATTGCCCTTACTTGACCAAACCCCGTGACATAGCCTCGATTGATGTCAGCAATTTATATTGTTATGTGTGTCCAACATACATATTTGTTTGGGGGGGGGGGGGGGGGGGGGGGGGGGGGGGGGGGGGGGGGGGGGAATATTTTCTTTTCTGCATAATTTCTCTTCATCCTAACGCATTTGTAACTCAAGTAAGTTTGTTTTTTTCTTTAAGGAGATGGGTTACAGTGAAAGGTCAGTTTCATAAACAATTGCAGGTCATCAATTAAACTGCAGAGACTTAACCCACAACCTGTAATAATTATTTGTAATAAGGAATTTGATTGGATCACGGCATTGATTGCCATGGAAATGGTGGCCATATTGGATTATGTTGGAATATTTCAATTTGCTAAGGTCTTTTTCTTGTACGTTATGGGTACTAAATTTGAAAATGAAGTAAGTTCATCTTAATATTTTAAAACCTTTGTTGGATCAGATTATATATATATAATAGTAGTCAGTTTGAGGCTATTTGTATCTCCGTGGAGCTTTTCCACGAATGGTACTGGTGTCGGCCATATGCGCTTTCTCTGTTCTGCATATGTTGGGTCAACTTTGAAGCAGATGTTCAGCAGTCATTTTATCAGTGCCACAGTTACACTGATCGGTAGTTCCTATCTTTAGCTTGTTGAATAGATGGTATCTCAATCTGTTGTGGCCAGTGTGGAGTCTGAAGATTACTAGTTGTTCTCTTCTGTTGAGCTGGTAGAATGCATCATTTTGTGTGTGACTTTGATGCACTGTATGTCATTTTTTTCTGTATAAACCCTTTACCTCCTCGAAAGTTACGCTTGCATCAGGCTTGAAGTAGCTTTGCGCCTTCCTTTGCCAATCTTTCAACCTCTTTATTGCTCGGGAATTTTACATTGAGATGGGATCCATTGGATCACAACGTTTTTGAATCGTTGACCTAGTGTGTGGAGCACTACTCTGAGGTCATCAAGGTCTGCATTATTTTGACTTTTCAACGTTGCAATAAACGTCACTGCATCAGTGAAGATAACAACTTGTCTCTCTGAGCTTTTCTCTGTCTTTTTAACCTCTGCTGCAGTTTTCAAAGCCTTTTTTCTAAAGTCACTCGAGAATCGTCATATTGCCACTGACAGCCTTTTTTCTAAAGTCACTCGAGAATCGTCATATTGCCACTGACAGCCTTTTTTCTAAAGTCACTCGAGAATCGTCATATTGCCACTGACAGCCTTTTTTGTGCACCAGTGCTCAAGCTCAGAAAATCACCTCAACCGCCAGAATAGAAGAACCTTACTGTGCATGATGTCTTCAAGACAATAATATAGAACATTTCTTGTTAAAATGTTAGAGGTACGAACAAATGAGAATACCAATATTAGATTATTTGCAGGCATCAAACCTACCTATAAATATAGAAGAGGTGTTAAGAATAGACAGACCTAGGGAACTGCATATTATAGTCAAACAATATTTAACACGAACAAAGGTTAATATATAGTGGCTGGGAATGTGAAGGTGTGACGTGGAAATGTAAATAGTGATACAGTATCTGACAACCTTTGCTTTCCCATTTAATGCCTACCATTTGCTAAAGCCAAACCACGCAATTTCTGACTGTCTGACTCACATTCTAATCCACGCCTCTTTTTGTCTACTTGACCTTACCAAACGAGCTTGCGAGCTTGTTTACAAACTCCGCAAACTGTCATTCATTCAGGGGAGCGAATCACGTTGCTTACCTGAGCTTCTCACGCGACCTTATTTGTCAATATTTTGATAACTGGCAGATAGCACGTGCAAAAGAACGTGGAAGGTAACAGCTTTTGAAGTTTCTCTACGAGGGGGAGCAAATCCTGTGATGTCCATACATTCAGGGCCACGGTATCTCTTTGATCTCGAGAAACAGGAAAATTCGCAGACCGGAGCACGCTACATAGACTAATTTTTGTTGTCGTTAGCAGCGGCCGACAAAAGTGAACGAGGAACCTTGATCGGGGGAATTAGCTTCTTTAATTTTTGCTACGCACGAGAAGTGCGAAAAGTAACAGCCTCCTGAGATCAAATTACGATGATACTATATAAACCGCGTCTTCCTCTAACCATTATCAGTTGTCGCTCAGATTCTTTTGGATAATCTAGCTCGTTATTCTAGAGCCATTGTGAAAGTGTATTATTAGCATTCCTTGGAGATTGTTCATTTCTGATTGTGGTAATAAAAATTAACATTTACGTGATTTGATGTGTTAAGTTTACCATTATAATTCCCTGGGATTTTCTAGGTGTTAAGACTAGCGAATTAAATAACGCATAGCTATATTTATTCCAGATGTTTCAGTTCTAATGTAGATTTAATAACCCGCTATCACCCAGGAAGAGATGGTTTAGTTGACTTATAAATACACTAGGCGACTGATAATTGACGGAATAAATTCACTTCTAATTCATTAAGTGTAATTATATAAGTGACTAGTGTAATATCATGTGGCGAAACAAATAGCTAGTAATGACAAGCGATATTTGTAGAAGTGCGATATTGGTTAAAGATTAAATAATAACTGACCAGACAGGATTGGCTAGACATAACGTGCTCCTTTTAATATAATCAGGGATGACGGAGAGGATGAGAGATGTCTCTTCCCCTTCCGTGTGTGTATATATATATATATATATATATATGTATGTGTATATATATGTATATATATGTGTGTGTGTGTGTGTGTATGTATGTATGTATGTATGTATGTATGTGTGTATATATATATATATATATACTGTTCAAAAAAAGAAACGCATAGCTATCCGAGGGCGCGTTTTTATGAGTTTGTAAGTAAAATTTGGTGCTAGGGTATATAAAAACCTGCCTCAAATGTTCTTTACAGTGTCACATGCACGTGTTGACCTGAATTGCGTTCGTTTTTGTAATCGTTACAACGCAGTGGTCAATAGTGTATATGACGCAATTTTTGACCACAGCTCATGTTGCGCGCACGTGAAAGCAACAACATTTGGTGTGAACACTATTCACTGACTACGCAACTGAAACCCTATACAAGGATACTGCTACACACAAAAAATTCAGTTAATTTTCAAGCAGACATTTATGCCGTCTCTATCGATAAATTTAAGGAACATTGCTATTGGCCGTTTGCACGCAGGCGAAAGTCAAAGTCAGATTGCCAGGCATCTAAACGTGCATCAGAGTACCATCAGTCGACTTTGGCACCGGTTCCACGCATCCATGCCCAGAAGATGCCAGTCGCTGATCGATGCAAGTGGAGGCCACACACCATACTAACGGGAAAGCGTGTACGCCAAAAACTCTCGTGACCCAGATGCAAAACAACTGTCAATTGATTGGTTGAACCCTAAGGTATTCTTTTGTGCAATTTGAACAATTAACTCATTAAATTAAAAAAGTTATTGAATGTCAAAATTGTGGCTATGTGTGTGCCTTCAGTAGCTATGCGTTTCTTTTTTTGAACAGTATAATTCAAATGGCGCAAACTCCGTATTTTCATTGGGAATTTCTCTATAGGCGAAGAGAATAGCGGGTAATATTCTATCCCAATCTTGTGGATACTTAGTCGTAACCTTTCCCAACATTTGTTTTAAACTTCAGTTAATCTTTCTATACTGTCCAAAAAAGAGAAGCGCATAGCTATTGAAGGCACACATATAGCCATAATTTTGACATTCAATAACTTTTTTAATTTAATGAATTAATTGTTCAAAATGCACAAAAGAATACCTTAGGGTTCAACCAATGAATTGACAGTTGTTTTGCATCTGGGTCACGAGAGTTTTTGGCGTACGGGCTTTCCCGTTAGTATGGTGTGTGGCCTCCTCTTGCATCGATCAGCGACTGGCATCTTCTGAGCATGGATGCATAAAACCGGTGCCAAAGTCGACTGATGGTACTCTGATGCACGTTTAGATGCCTGGCAACCTGACTTTGACTTTCGCCTGCGTGCAAACGGCCAATAGCAGTGTTCCTTAAATTTATCGATAGAGACGGCATAAATGTCTGCTTGAAAATTAACTGAATTTTTTGTGTGTAGCGTTATCCTTTTATAGGGTTTCAGTTGCGTAGTCAGTGAATAGTGTTCACACCAAATGTTGTTACTTTCACGTGCGCGCAACATGAGCTGTGGTCAAAAATTGCGTCATATACACTATTGACCACTGCGTTGTAACGATTACAAAAACGAACGCAATTCAGGTCAACACGTGCATGTGACACTGTAAAGAACATTTGAGGCTGGTTTTTATATACCCTAGCATCAAATTTTACTTACAAACTCATAAAAACGCGCCCTCGGATAGCTATGCGTTTCTTTTTTTGAACAGTATATATGTATATATATATATATATATATATATATACATATATATATATATATATATATATATATATATATATATATATATATATATATATATATCTTCTTCTTCAATCCTTAACCACCGACCGTCAAAGCAGTCAGTGGCCATCACGCCTAGTGGCGTCTTGTAGGGCAACAACAAATTGATTCCACTTTGCACGGTCGGTGGCCATCCTTCGTACAGTGCCCCAACTCTGGTTCATTCTTTGCATCTCAGCCTCCACAGTCCTCCGGCAAGTTGTTTTTGGTCGGCCTCTCTTTCGCTTTCCTTCAGGGGTCCAAAGCATAGCTGTTCTTGTGATGGCATCAGGGTCTAATAATAATAAATTCTTTAAGCACCAAACACGGCGCATAAGGCAGAAACCAGTGCTCTCCAGGTTGTTCGTTGTGACGCCACTCCTCTTAGCTCTTGCACATTATTTAGGCCCAACGTTCTTCCTTCTCTTATTATTGTTCTTCTGAGTGTTTCTTTTGGTCTTCCTTTTTTCCTCTTACCCTCAGGAACCCAAGTGAGCGCCTGTAGTGGTATTCTGTTGTTTTGCATTCGTAGGACATGACTGTCACGTAGGGTTTATATTCATTTAATTTCCTACATCTTCTTCCTATCCTTTCACCCGATTTCTCTCTTTTATTATCTCTGTATTTCATTTTTCCTGTATATTTTTCATCCATTCGTTTTTGCGAATATTATTTTCATATAATTCGCAAACTTTACCTGTTTTCCTTTCTCTAAAACTGAGAATCGCACCTGGGTGGTATTGCGTACATGTCAGTCGCGCTGGTCGGACGATAGGCGTGAATTTACAGCATTCGCTAGACATTCGTCTGAGGGTCTCTGGCCTGGGGCGTGAAAATTCACCCGAGGGACATGGAAAGTAGACAGAGAGTCTGCATTTCAGTAAACGCATGAGGTTTTTCGTCAGAAAAAAAAACCCGGCTTAGCGTGAAAATCCACTCCGCACTGCAGACGGTGGTCTGAGATTTGCAACTCATGCAAGCCCTCGGCCACTGATGGCTGTTACGTCACGCGATAAGCGGACGAAGGTGTTATACGGACAGGGGAGACTATTTCGCTTGGCGAAATAAGATTAGGATCCTGTGTCCGATTTTAAAGATATTGGCCAAGTTTGAAACTTTAATTTCATTCTCGCTCATAGACTCACAGTAGATAGGTTGCTCGTAAACAGAATAGCTGTTAGCGAAGTATCTCAGTTTGTTTCGGCAATTTGTCGAACTTCTAGACTTCCAGAAATACTTTCAGCATTTTATTCTTAAGTTGTGCGACTACCTGTAATTCTGTGGTTGAGGTAATTAATATGATAGATATATAGATTTTGTGAGTGTTAAGTGTTAAATCGCTTAATTCATTTTAATCTATTTCTTTAGCGCAGAAGAGAAATAAAGTGGTAGGCTATTATATTTTCTAGGGAAGCATTCAGTGGAAAGCAGAATAAAATTAAAATTTCTAGCTTATAACGGCAATTGTAGCTATTTATGAATTTAATTTAACCGCTAATACTCAGTCGAGTGTATTTTTCTAAACTAACGTATAAACTCTAGAATCGAGCCTCATGAATGGTGACGGAATACGCACGTGTTCCTAATTCATGAGGATTGCTGATTTTTAAATATAACTTACGTCACGGGAAGTTTAAATGATAAGCAAAGCTCTCTGCTTGCAAGTTTAAATGTAAGTTATAACCAGTACAGATTCTGTTTATTATATTATATGTGTTATTTTTTTCCTCCACACAGTGAAAGTTTTGGGGTGACCCTAACTTTACCAGCACCTAGTAGTAGTTTCCATACTTGTGAAGAAATAGACAGTCCTTATTTTGAACCACGTGGGTTTCTTAAGTACCACTGGTCTAACAGTGCATATGCAACCCGAGTTAGCCAGAAATACTATATCCCAATAACGGGTTTTCAAAGACTGTAATGATAAATACTGAACCTTGGAGCCAGATCTTAATTTCTTCTAGAAAAACTCTACGTAATCTTTCTGCCTGGTGGCGCGAAATACTTCTAGTATTAACTAACATTTCCCGACTATATATATATTTTTTTTTGTGGACAAATCTGTGGTGTGACTAAAGTGAATCCTATACTGAGGGAAGGCACCGACCTGACATTCATCATTTCTAGAAACCTACGCTATTGACACTGTGCTCTGCTAACTCCCGCGCCTGGAATAATTTTAGGTGACTTAATCAGACATTTGAACAAATTTGCACACCCAAGTAGTCGTTCCCGGAGACTCCAAGTTAAATACGTCTTTTGGAACTGGGGACTTCTTGGCAGAAGACTGCATTTTTTTTGAGTCTGTGTGAAGATCTAAAATCAGTGTGTTCCAAGAGGCAGCGAGCCAAGTCGTGAGTACATGTATGAGAGGCCATGGCGGAATGAATGAGTGTACACTGGTTTGAGTGATATTTTCACTATTTTATCTTTGACACCCTGTTGCTGTCCTAATTTTTTTTTTTCAAATCTGCATAATTTGTTGCTAAGGCTAGAGTTCTTGTGTTTTTGTCTTAGGTTAAATCAGATTTTTTTTTTCAAACTCTGTGCATATAATTACGAGATAAAACAACGAAAACTCTTAGAATCAAACCCTATGTATCTGTGACTCTGGCGCCATCATCTGTTCTCTTAACGGGGCTGGGCTAAACCTAGAGTTAACACTATAAGGGGGCTATCATCCTTGCAACATTTCCTTGAATTTTTATGACTATGTGTATATGTATTCTCCTTGATGTACTTTCTTTGATGTTGTGAGCCGATTTTTTCCTGATATTAAAATCTCTCTTGAACTTAATAATAGTGTTTGGTCAGCTCGTTCTAGATAATATATATATCATTGTTATAGTTTTCCCACGTCTGTGTGTTTACCTGTCGTCACGTGTATGTGCGTGCCTGTGAGTGATAGAAATATACGTAATATGTATATTGGTGTAGTCTGTCTGACGCTGTAACAACTGTTGTAGAAGATAGGTGAGAGAGAGAAGAATTCTTTTCGCTTTCAGAGACAGCCACTATATCAAAATCTATCATCTCACGTGTGTGGAAATTCTATTACCTTTCACTAACTCTCACTGAGTCTATCACCTATTCCAACCTATTCAGAAGGGACCAAACCTAGTCTTAATTCTCCTATCTAAAATCTACGACAAATGGGTTCTCGTCCGTAGGATTTTTGAACTTAGAAGAGGAAGACGAGTACGAAAAATGGTGTCTCGTCTACGGTAATTGAACCCAAAATCCTAAGCAACGAGCTACGACAAATCTGGTCTCGTGTAACTGGATTTTGAACTTAAGATTTTTATTCTGAAATAGAGTAAGAGTGTGATGTCTTGTGAGTTGTTATATCTTTAAATAATTTATCCCCTAGACTAACGATCTGTTTACGAGCGTGCTGACCACACTAACTGATAGTTTTTTTCCACAGCATTTAGAAATAATATACATTTCAGTTACAGGTTGATTGTCGGAATACATGGTAATTAATGGTGATTGTAATACTAAACGCTGGTAAAGTTTTGTGAGTGTATAACATTCACAAGGGTTCTGAAGCAGGAAGGTGTTTGAACTAAAGTTAAGGAGTGCGTTTCGGACTATCCGTCCAGATTAATTGCCTCCCTCACCCTAACTGTCTTCAGGGGTGAACTTGATAGTGGATTAAAAATTAAGGGGATTTTTTTTTTTTTTTTTTTCTCCGAAATTTTTGCAATAATTATTTTGCTTTTCCACTGTAGCAACCTATTTTTCAGAAGTAATCTTAACTACCATTTATTTGGCGTAGTCGTGTTTTGCATTGAGTGCTTTATTGCCGATTAATAGCAGCGATAGTTAGATTTTATTTTGGAGGAGGTATCCCAGGGTTAAATATATCATCTTTTGATTTTTTTGGTAATTTTTTTCTCGTAAGTGGTAGGAACCAGGTTATTCTTTTTCCTATTTTCTTTCTCCAACAGTCTCAGTCACTGACATAATATGGCCGAGAGGGCAAAGCTTAGACAACTTCTCAGGGACGAAGCGAGAGAGGAGGGACTGGAAGGAGAAGAAGCGAAAGCATTTGTCAGAGACGAACTTGAGAGATATGATGCGGAGAGGAAAGCAGCGGAAGCTAAGGAAAAAGCAGCCGCAGATTTACAGCAGAAGAAGATGGATGAGGAAATGGAAATCCGCAGGATGCAGCAGGAGGAACGTGAGAAGGAGAGACAGCATGAGGAAAAAGAGAAGGAGAGACAGCATGAGGAAAGAGAGAAGGAGAGACAACATGAGTTGGCTCTTAAAGCTCTAGAACTTCAAAGTCGTGGTGCTGCCTCTACCTCCAGCAATGGAGAGTCTTCTCCTCATTCTTCCTTAACTGATCCTTCTAACACTCAATCCACCCATCTCACTGCTATGTCTTTTCCGCTAGAATCTTTCCCTTGTCCAAACGAGAAGATTGACACTTGGCTAGAAAAATTTGAGAAAATTGCAACTCTGTACGGTTTAGAGAGGTCGCGTTGGAACATGAAGCTTTCCCAGGCTTTGAAAAGTTCTGCGTATGATGTTTACGCCAAACTGGAAAGCAGCCAACAAGACAACTATGATCTGTTGAAGAAAGCGTTACTGGAGCGCTTTGAAATGAACGCTCGCAAATTTTTGCAACTGTTTCGCAACAGCCGGAAAGAGAATTCTGAAACTTTTCAGCAGTTCTCGTCTCGTTTGAAGGGTTATCTGACAAAGTGCCTAGAGCTCTCACAGCTCCCCTCTACCTATGAAGGTCTTGAGGAACTTGTTCTAACTGAACAAATAAAGAACACTTTGTCTGCTGATACCCGGAGATTTCTCGCTGAGCAGGGGGCAGAAAAACTTGAAGACATTTTGGAAAAGTCTGAGCGTTATCACAATGCGCTGGCTGAACTACCGGCCACAAAGCGGAAACCGACAGAGGAGCATTTTCGAAAAAATAATCTAGATCAATCTTCTCATGCTGCGAATCAGTTTAACCACAGAGAAACTGGACCTCAAAACCCCCCTCCTGAAAAATCCAAGTTCTACAAGAACAAGTACCCCAACCACCCCAAACAGTCCGATCAACCCGACCGCCCTACATGGCAGCGTAGCCAGAAAGGACAAGGTGGCAAAGGGAGAACCCCCGAGCACGGGACATATGATCAGACCGAGCACACCGAGCCAAAACGCATCGGATGCTTATTGACAGTCTCGCAAGGCGGAATTATTGACAGTGATTCCCAACCTGTTGGGGATAGACCTTCAACGCGAGGTATTGTTACTTTGAACGGTTCTCAAACTTCTTGCTTATTTGACACGGGGCTTTCTTGTGATTGCATTGTTGCCAGAAAGCTGGTTAAACCCGGTCAAGAGACAGGAGAGACCGTCAAACTTTGTGGAGTTCGTAAGAGTGATGCACCTACAGCGCTTCCCATCGCATTGGTGGAGATACACTCTGACTTTGTCAGAGGTGTGATCAAAGCAGCTGTTATGGATGATCCCATCTACCCAGTCATACTTGGCGGGAGATACGTGTGTATTGGGAAACCGGAAGAGCCGATTGTGGCAGCAGTAACTATAAGAGGGCAAACCAAGAAGGAACGGGAGCCTGCGCCAAATTTGTTACCTATGGAACTTAAAGAAGCGCAATACAAGGACCCTACCTTGGCACCCTGCTTTAGGAAACTGCCCATGGCGAAGGAACCAAAACAGCACGGGGACATTTTTTCTGAGGATGGCGTACTTTATCGGAGAACGGGAAAGCCTGACCAAGGTTACAACCAGCTCCTAGTACCGAAACAGTACAGAAGCCAAATCCTAGAAATGGGGCACTCTCTTCCCTTTAGCGGACATATGGGACAGAACGCCACAAACCAACGTATAACCACTCATTATTGGTGGCCAGGAGTAAATACTGATATTATCAGATATGTCAAATCCTGTGCCCAGTGCCAACGTGTGCCACCCAAGCAACGGGCACCCCCAGTCCACATGGGTGAAATGCCAATAATGGGAACACCATTCGAACGGGTTGTGATCGACATTTTAGGGCCTTTCGAAAGGACTAAAAGAAGGAACAGGTTCATCCTGACCTTAGTCGATACATGCACTTTATGGGCAGAAGCTATCCCGCTAACATGCGCAGATGCCAAGCATGTCGCAGAAGCCCTTGTGCAGATTTTCACTCGGTTGGGATTCCCTCAGCAAGTGTTGACGGATAATGGATCTCCATACCGAAACCTGTTGATGGATGAGATCGTTCAGATCTTGAGGACCCAGCACATCCACACTAAGCCATATACTCCGGCCGGAAATGGGCTCGTGGAACGTGCTAATGGAAACCTCACCATGATGCTAAGTAAGCTGGCACAAGTGAAACCTGAAGATTGGGATCTCTGTATTCCTGCAGCATTATTTGGCTACAGAGAATCTCCTCATACTTCCACAGGATTTCCGCCAGCTACACTCTTATTCGGCAGACCCATTAAGGGCCCGCTTGAAGCCTTACTTCAGTCTCTGACAGACGAGAAGGCTGATGAGACAGTTGTCTCAGCCAGTAAATATGTGTCGGTTTTAAAGGAACGGTTGAAACTAGGGTGGGACCTAGCAACGACTAACTTTAAGCGAGCACGCACCAAGCACGCTAACCGATACAGGAAAGTCGCGGAAGAGAGAGAACTGGAAGCAGGAGAGAAAGTTTTGGTGTTGCTCCCTACCGAGAACAACCAACTGAAGATCGGATGGCAAGGGCCGTTTACCGTCCTGAAAAAGATTTCTAAGGCTAACTACCAGATCTCTATTGAAGGAAAGGAGAAGGTTTTCCATTTAAATCTCTTAAAGAGATACTTGGAAAAACCAGTGCCAACCTCCGACCATCTCCTGACGATCGCCAAAACTGACGAAGATGACGATAGTGGCAGGGATATTCCACCGCTATCACAGGAAATCTTTCAAAAATGTCAGAAGCGGCGACGCTCTTTCAAGCGCGCATATGAGACATTCCAGGGGGAGGAAACTTTGAGGAGTGGACTTGAGTAGGAATTGGACAGAGATGGAGGGGGAAGAGAAGAGGGAAGAAGACAGACACCCCGAAGCTACGGTTATAGGAAATTAAACTCCATAACGTAGACATGGAGTGCTTCCATATCTTAAAGGGGGGAGGCTCTGTCACGTAGGGTTTATATTCATTTAATTTCCTACATCTTCTTCCTATCCTTTCACCCGATTTCTCTCTTTTATTATCTCTGTATTTCATTTTTCCTGTATATTTTTCATCCATTCGTTTTGCGAATATTATTTTCATATAATTCGCAAACTTTACCTGTTTTCCTTTCTCTAAAACTGAGAATCGCACCTGGGTGGTATTGCGTACATGTCAGTCGCGCTGGTCGGACGATAGGCGTGAATTTACAGCATTCGCTAGACATTCGTCTGAGGGTCTCTGGCCTGGGGCGTGAAAATTCACCCGAGGGACATGGAAAGTAGACAGAGAGTCTGCATTTCAGTAAACGCATGAGGTTTTTCGTCAGAAAAAAAAACCCGGCTTAGCGTGAAAATCCACTCCGCACTGCAGACGGTGGTCTGAGATTTGCAACTCATGCAAGCCCTCGGCCACTGATGGCTGTTACGTCACGCGATAAGCGGACGAAGGTGTTATACGGACAGGGGAGACTATTTCGCTTGGCGAAATAAGATTAGGATCCTGTGTCCGATTTTTAAAGATATTGGCCAAGTTTGAAACTTTAATTTCATTCTCGCTCATAGACTCACAGTAGATAGGTTGCTCGTAAACAGAATAGCTGTTAGCGAAGTATCTCAGTTTGTTTTGGCAATTTGTCGAACTTCTAGATTTCCAGAAATACTTTCAGCATTTTATTCTTAAGTTGTGCGACTACCTGTAATTCTGTGGTTGAGGTAATTAATATGATAGATATATAGATTTTGTGAGTGTTAAAGTGTTAAATCGCTTAATTCATTTTAATCTATTTCTTTAGCGCAGAAGAGAAATAAAGTGGTAGGCTATTATATTTTCTAGGGAAGCATTCAGTGGAAAGCAGAATAAAATTAAAATTTCTAGCTTATAACGGCAATTGTAGCTATTTATGAATTTAATTTAACCGCTAATACTCAGTCGAGTGTATTTTTCTAAACGAACGTATAAACTCTAGAATCGAGCCTCATGAATGGTGACGGAATACGCACGTGTTCCTAATTCATGAGGATTGCTGATTTTTAAATATAACTTACGTCACGGGAAGTTTAAATGATAAGCAAAGCTCTCTGCTTGCAAGTTTAAATGTAAGTTATAACCAGTACAGATTCTGTTTATTATATTATATGTGTTATTTTTCCTCCACACAGTGAAAGTTTTGGGGTGACCCTAACTTTACCAGCACCTAGTAGTAGTTTCCATACTTGTGAAGAAATAGACAGTCCTTATTTTAAACCACGTGGGTTTCTTAAGTACCACTGGTCTAACAGTGCATATGCAACCCGAGTTAGCCAGAAATACTATATCCCAATAACGGGTTTTCAAAGACTGTAATGATAAATACTGAACCTTGGAGCCAGATCTTAATTTCTTCTAGAAAACTCTACGTAATCTTTCTGCCTGGTGGCGCGACATACTTCTAGTATTAACTAACATTTCCCGACTATATATATATATTTTATGTGGACAAATCTGTGGTGTGACTAAAGTGAATCCTATACTGAGGGAAGGCACCGACCTGACATTCATCATTTCTAGAAACCTACGCTATTGACACTGTGCTCTGCTAACTCCCGCGCCTGGAATAATTTTAGGTGACTTAATCAGACATTTGAACAAATTTGCACACCCAAGTAGTCGTTCCCGGAGACTCCAAGTTAAATACGTCTTTTGGAACTGGGGACTTCTTGGCAGAAGACTGCATTTTTTTTGAGTCTGTGTGAAGATCTAAAATCAGTGTGTTCCAAGAGGCAGCGAGCCAAGTCGTGAGTACATGTATGAGAGGCCATGGCGGAATGAATGAGTGTACACTGGTTTGAGTGATATTTTCACTATTTTATCTTTGACACCCTGTTGCTGTCCTAATTTTTTTTTTTTCAAATCTGCATAATTTGTTGCTAAGGCTAGAGTTCTTGTGTTTTTGTCTTAGGTTAAATCAGATTTTTTTTTTCGAACTCTGTGCATATAATTACGAGATAAAACAACAAAAACTCTTAGAATCAAACCCTATGTATCTGTGACTCTGGCGCCATCATCTGTTCTCTTAACGGGGCTGGGTTAAACCTAGAGTTAACACTATAAGGGGGCTATCATCCTTGCAACATTTCCTTGAATTTTTATGACTATGTGTATATGTATTCTCCTTGATGTACTTTCTTTGATGTTGTGAGCCGATTTTTTCCTGATATTAAAATCGCTCTTGAACTTAATAATAGTGTTTGGTCAGCTCGTTCTAGATAATATATATATCATTGTTATAGTTTTCCCACGTCTGTGTGTTTACCTGTCGTCACGTGTATGTGCGTGCCTGTGAGTGATAGAAATATACGTAATATGTATATTGGTGTAGTCTGTCTGACGCTGTAACAACTGTTGTAGAAGATAGGTGAGAGAGAGAAGAATTCTTTTCGCTTTCAGAGACAGCCACTATATCAAAATCTATCATCTCACGTGTGTGGAAATTCTATTACCTTTCACTAACTCTCACTGAGTCTATCACCTATTCCAACCTATTCAGAAGGGACCAACCGCTAGTCTTAATTCTCCTATCTAAAATCTACGACAATGACCGATATATGACCATCGTCTTTTCCTTATATAGTCGGAGACATATTTCTGCCTAGAGTCTTCTCTTATTTGTCGATTAGTCTTGAATTCTTTCCAACTGATGTTCATGAGTTTTCTAAGAAGGCTAGATAGGACACATAAAAACTAAATAAAATAAAAACCGGGTACTTCCCTGAAGGCAAGAACCGAAATTCTATCAAAATCGCTGTCTGTTGATGACCGCGTGGCTGAACGATTTTTTTTCAAACTCATCCATTGTATTCCACGTCTTACCGCAGTTCCCCTCAACTTCCTCAACTTCCTCAAAGCAATTCTATAAAAAGTATGGATTTCTCTTGTTGTGTCACCATCCTGAGTCATTTTACTGCCTAAATAATTGAAACTTTCAACTTTCTGTAGTTTTTCCCCGTTCAAGATGATATCAAAGGTCTCGTTAGAAAAGTTCATAGCTTTAGTTTTAGAGGCATTTATTTGGAGACCTATTTTAACCGAGAGATGACACAAATTATTTATTGCTTCTTGGGATTGTCTGGGTGTTGAACTTAAGAATGCTAAATCATCTGCGAAATCCAGGTCCCCCAGGAATTTTCCATTTGTCCATTTTATACCTAATTGTTCATTGTGGGTATAGTTTCTCATAACCCAATCAATAGCTATTCCAAAAAGTAGTGGTGACATAATACAGCCTTGTTTCACCCCTGTTTCTACTGTAAACCATTCTGTATTCCCTTTATTTGTTCTAACACAACATCTTGCATTGTCATATAGCGCTTTGATTATATTCACATATTTTGTTGGAAAACCATAGATTGTAAGTATCTTCCACAATGATGGGCGGTGTAGACTATCAAAGGCTTTTTGAAAATCGACGAAGGTGATAATAAGTGGCGATTGCATTTCCACTGATTCTTCTATAATTGTTCTCAGTGTGAATATTTGATCAATACATGATCGTTTCGGCCTGAAACCCGCTTGTTCTTCTCTGATCTTTTCGTCAGCATGCAATTTAAGACTTTCTAACATCACGCAACATAATAATTTTCCAGGTACTGATAATAGAGAAATACCACGCTATATCATTATATATAATAGTAGGCAAAATGTTGTTTCTTATATCATTCAACTTGTTCAACGGCGACCAGCGTTTTTTTACTTGGCCATATCTTGGGCCGTATCTCGATTTTTTACTGAGTGGAAGTAAAGTTGTCTTCTGTTGGCTGACGCGTCTCCAGGTTTCATCTGTGAACAGGACGGGCCACAGAGACGAACAAACATTTTAATAAGTAAAATTTTAACGGGGACTTACCAAATACCCAGATATATTTTCTTGCATTTTATCAGCCCATTGTGGTGAAATAACAATAACTGTTCTCCCGACTTCTGATAGTCGTTTTATTCCAAGAGGATATTTATCAACACGAATCACGCTATTTCAGAATCGGCACCCACCAGAGTTAGCCGGTAGGATCTATCTAATCAATCGCATACCAACATCAGTAACAATTTGTAGCAACTAGCTGTGTCCAAATACCAGAAGTATTCGTTTTCCATTCCTTGTGGTGAACACTATATCTCGATTCTTCTAGCATTAACTAGTCAAGGTGATAATATCGATCCAGGATTACCTCACCAAACTTGGCGTCCACCTTTATCAAGTTACTGTTAAGGCTGGACTGGGGCCAAGTTTGCCAATGAAACCTGACATTACCAATATCGATAACTGTATCCAGGATACATGACTAGAAATGACACAGATTAGTTAAGGAAAGAGAGAACGTGGCCATGTAAGAGAGAGAGAGAGAGAGAGATTGAATATTTTCTTGTTAATGTAGCTTGTACCAAACTATCTTATTTGGCTTTAACAATTGTTTACTTTACGGGATAGCACGTATTAGGAATTTTGCTCACTTTACTGTCTATATAACGTAACTTATTGCTTACCTTTGACCCTTGGGGTTATTAACTTGGTATGGTTCTTATCATCTCACCGAGGGGAGGGCATAGGCATTCTGTTAATTCTCTATACGTAATTTTGATGTATTTGATTCTTTTTGATATTCGATGTTGTGAAGTTTAAATGATAATAAACAGCAAACTAACTAAACTTTGTGTGTTGGTCAGACCCATACCCAGTAACCATAGTTTTTCACGGTTGTGTGTCTTGTAGTCACATATTTGTGTGTGTGTGTGTGTGTGTGTGTGAGTGGTTAAACGTATATGTTACATGTATGGAGAGTACGATTGTCTTATAATAAATTGGTTGGTTGTTCGTCCATCACGGGTGATGAAGACCACTCTGTTCATCCAATTATTTAAGAATATGTTAGGTTAGTCTATGGGTACGAAGGTGACTGAAGAGCCCGATGCGGGCCTGGAAAGATCTTGGACAGTGTGGGCAGGGAATGTTTGCTTCATGTGAAGGTTTTATTTCACGGTCCTTTCTAGCTTGTCTCCGCTGTTCCGCTGCTGCTCTTCTGGATGATTCACATGCTGCTGCACCTTTACGAAGAGATGTGCGCCAAGCAGTTCGGTCTTGCGCAGCAGCTTCCCATGTGTCTGGGTTTATGTCAAAGGTTTTTAATGACGTCTTTAACGTGTCTTTGAAGCGCTTCTTTTGGCCACCATGGGAGCGTTTACCCTTCTGCATCTCACCATAAAAGAGTATCTTTGGCAGTCGATGGTCTGGCATGCGGACTACATGACCTGCCCAGCGAATTTGTGACTGCATCAGAATAGTATCAATACTAGGGATACCAGCTCTGTCAAGAACGGCGGTATCCGGGATCTTGTCTTGCCATTTGATGTTCATTATCTTCCTGAGACAGACTGTATGGAAGTGGTTTAGCTTCTTTACGTGGCGCCTGTATACAGTCCATGTTTCACATGCATATAGCAGCACTGGAAGCACCGCAGCTCTGTACACCTTCAGCTTTGTCTGTAGACTAATGCCACTTCGATGCCAAACGTTGGTGTATAGTCTGCCAAATGTGCTGCTGGCTTTGGAGATCATGGTGTTCACCTCATCATCAATGACAATGTTCTGGGATAGTGTGCTACCAAGGTATGTGAATCTGTTCACAACATTCAGTTTCTCACCATTAACCTTGATGACTGGCTCAGTATAAACTGTGCCAGGAGCTGGTTGGTACATGATTTCTGTTTTCTTCGTGTTGATGGTAAGCCCAAAGTTGGCGCAGGCTTCGGAGAATCTATCCACACTATGCTGCAGATCAGCCTCTGAGCCAGCATTGAGGGCACAATCATCAGCAAACAGAAGATCTCTGATGGTGTGTGATTTGACCTTGGTTTTTGCTTGAAGCCTCCTAACGTTAAACAATTTTCCATCAATTCGATAACTAATGTCGATTCCTGTGTCCCCGTCTCTAAAAGCATCAGTCAGCATAGCAGAAAACATGATACTGAACAGAGTCGGTGCAAGTACGCACCCTTGTTTAACTCCATTTTGAGACGGGGAAAGGCTCTGATAGCTCACCGTTTTCCTGAACTCTAGCCTGCATTCCATCATGCAGTTGCTGCACTACTGTGATAAATTTCTTTGGGCAGCCGTATTTTGCCATGATCTTCCATAGACCCTCTCTACTGACCGTGTCGAACGCCTTTGTCAAGTCGATGAAAGCTGTGTACAGGTCACAGTGCTGTTCTTGGCATTTTTCTTGTAGCTGTCTTGCAGCGAACACCATATCTGTGGTTCCACGTTCTTTCCGGAATCCACACTGACTTTCAGGTAAAAGACCTTTGTCAAGATGAGCCGTAAGGCGATTCAAAAGAATTCTGGCGAATATCTTCCCAGCGATTGATAAAAGAGAGATGCCTCGATGATTGTTGCAGTCTTGGCGATTACCTTTACGTTTATATAGATGTATAATTGAGGCATCTTTAAGATCGTGTGGGATGGTTTCACTCTGCCACATTTGCTGGAAGATCATATGAAGTTTCTCTATCAGAACTGCACCGCCATCTTTATAAACCTCAACAGGAATTGAATCGGAGCCAGGGGCCTTTCCACTAGACAGTTGACGAATCGCTTTTTTAGTTTCCTCCAGAGTTGGTACATCATCTAATGCTTCATTTATAGGAATTTGGGGCAGGCGGATGATGGCTTCGTCGTTAATAGATGATGGCTGGTTCAAGATATTATTAAAATGTTCAGCCCAGCGTTGGAGCATTTTCTCCTTGTCTGTAATTAGTGTTTTTCCATCTGCATTAAGGAGGGGAAATGATCCTGATGATGTTGGACCATAGACCGCTTTGAGTGCAAGGTAAAAGTTTTTCAAGTCATGGCTGTCAGCAAAGCCTTGGAGCTCATCTGCTTTATTACTCAGCCATGAATCCCGCATCTGGCGTAGTTTATGTTGGACGATTCTACGCATGTTGTTGAAAGCGTCTTTCTTGGATGTAGATTTTGGATCATTTAAATATGCTTTATGGAGATGGTGTTTCTCAGCCAACATCTGCTTTATATCATCTGAGTTCTCATCAAACCAGTCATTTTGTTTCTTGATGGAAGGACCCAGGACCTCTGTAGCAGTGTTGTAGATCTGCTCACTTAGGGCTGCCCAATTTGTTTCCACACTTTGGCCGTCTAGCGAGATAGATTTGAGACGGTCTTCTAAGGTGTCAGTAAATGACTGTTTGATTTTTGTCTTCTTTAGTTTGGTAACATCCAGCCTCTTTTGAGTTTTCTTCCCCTGAGGGCGCCTGGCTGGTTGGATACGAATTTTAAGTTTAGATACAATGAGGCGATGATCAGTCCAGCATTCGGCACCACACATGGACTTGGTCACCCGGACATCTTGCCTGTCCTTCTTCCTAACAATTACATAGTCAATTAGGTGCCAATGCTTTGAGCGAGGGTGCATCCAGGAGGTCCTGTTGCGGGTAGGAAGTCGAAAAATGGTGTTGGTGACAAGGAGGTCATGTTCTGCGCAAGTCTGGAGGAGACGAAGTCCATTACTGTTACAGCGACCCACGCCGTACCTACCAATAGTGCCATTCCAGGAGATGTTATCTGAGCCTACTCTTGCATTAAAGTCACCAAGAATGATGAGCTTATCTGCTTTAGGAACTGATGCAATGACTGCATGTAGTTCTTCGTAAAACTTATCCTTGACATCATCCTGGTTTGTCATAGTTGGTGCATACGCGCTAATGATGGTGGCATGTTTTCTTCCATAAAACAGAGGGATCTTGACCGTCATGAGTCGGTCATTTATTCCCTTTGGGGCCCCCGCTAACTTGCTGACAATTGCTGTTTTGATTGCAAATCCAACCCCTGCTTCTCGTCTTTCTTCAGTTCCTCTTCCGCTCCAAAAGAATGTATAACCTGCACCCTTTTCGCAAAGTTGGCCCTCGCCTGCAAGTCGAGTTTCACTCAGTGCTGCTATGTCAATGTTGTACCTGGCCAGTTCTCTCCCAATCAGGGCAGTTCGTCTCTCAGGTCTGTTTGCGTAAAAGTCTTTGTCAAGTAAAGTGCGCACATTCCATGCGCCTAGAATGAGGGGGAAAAATCTGTCCTTTCTTTTTCTTATATGTCGACCGCCGAAGTAGGGTACCCACCAACCGCGGTAAGCTGGTTAGGTAATGGTGAAGCAGGCAATGTTTAGGGCACCTTTTCTAGCCCCTTCCTCATGCCATGGAGGTGAGCAGTGCTTTCCTAAAGAGGGCTGCTCAGACACTCAGGGGGCTGCCGAATCCCACTGCTGCTCCGATCAGTGGAAGACGACCATATGGCCTGAGCCGCCTGTGTGTAGGTCTGCGACTACGACTGCCAGCGTACCCACGCCTGCCGCTTCGCCGCTCGCCCATCGCCACAGGACTTGTTGTGAGTGGATGGATGGATGAATGGATGAAAGAGTGACTTGCGCGGTGATTTGGATTAAAGTGAGGAAGAGTTGCGCAATTCGTCGACCTCACTCTCTCGCCTGGGTCCATCTCAATCCAGTGGCAAGACAAGTCAAGACGACTGGAGATGAAGTCAGGTGCAGTGGATGACCAGGGCTTTCTACGTGCCTCGCCGTGCTCCTTACGCTCCACAGCGCGTTGCTGGTAATCGCCGTCATGCCCGTTGAACCAACAGGTGGTTTCTTCCGCGCAGTCTATCGAATCCAGTCTTCGCATGCATGGGTAGGCAGACCCTAACTCACCGAAGGTTTATAACCATTCGGCTACCCTCACCTAGTTTAGCCGGCCTGTCAAAGCCGTTGTCCGGGGGTGGCCGCTGTCGCATGCTGACAGCTACGAGGAGCCACAGGTGAGAGCTGGATGCCAGGTTTGGACCAAAGGTGGCTGAGCTGCCCTGAAAAGGGCATGACAGCTCCTTCACCAGAGGTACTACCAATACCTGACTTCCCAACACCCCTATCGTAAAGATAGGCTGGACTAGAGTATCTTCTCAATCCAGAGACAGATTCTACCCTTAAACTATTCACTCATGAAATCTATTTCTTATACCTTATTTCTCACTTATTTACCACTGTCACCTCTGCTCAGACGGGACCATAAATATCTTCTGACCTATCTTTAAAAATTTACGACAGAAGGTCTGATGCTGTTCTTATAATGGATATGACGTTTAACAGATGAAAGTCAATTAAATACTGTATCTGTTAAAGTCAGTTATATAACTGGAACCACCAGGCCTTTAAACCCCTCCACTTTAATATTATTCTTGTTCAGAGTTTCTGCTTGATTTTGTTCGTTTTTTTGTTTGTTTTTTTGTTGTTTGTTTTTTAACATATGAGCATAATTGGTAATTGTGATTTTCCATATTTACAATGATTTAACAAATGTGATGCCACTTTCTCATATCGGCAGTTGTTCATATTATTTGGAATTGAAAACAATATATATCCTAATTATAACCCATCAGAGGTTGAACGGGATATTTTTCTTCATTAATTTAAAAAAAAAAAAAAATCCACCACCATTTTCTGTTGCATTTGTTAATAAGACATCAGAAATGTGATTTTAAAAATAGTTTCATAGCGCAGTTAAACGTTTGTGTGCTAAATATTACGTTGATTGAGGAATAAATAACCAAGTTATTAGATAATGAGTAAGTAACCTGTCAAAACGACGGAAAATAATGATGTAATCTTTCTGCTACTAGTTCTGCCGATGACACTAATTCTCTTGTGATCGTTTTATTCCTCTCTATTCACTTTCAACCTCAATGGGTCCTTTTGGTCAAACGGATCGTGACATGTGGTCAATGGTTAATGCACCATGGAAACATTGAAAGGTCTGCGTGTTTTTTTTAATGAGTATTTATTTTAGCATTGGACCTGATGACAAGAACCAGACAAGAACTAGTGGAACAAGAGATGAGAAGAAGACGCTGGAGATGGATAGGACACACTCTGAGGAAACTTGTTGATAGCATTACAAGGTGGTCCTTGTTCTGGAATCCCCAGAGTTAGAGAGGTAGAGCAGTGCTCCGCAACATTTTTCACTTCGCGGCACACTTAAAGTGCCTTTCGAAATTCCACGGCACACTATATTTAAATAGATGGGCATGGCAAATATTTTAAACTTCGATGCAATCATAAGACAACACTCCCTAATTTCTTGTGATGGATTGGTGGATGATGATAAACTCAACTTCTTATTTGTAAAATTGTACATGTGAGATTCTTTCGCAACATTTTACCATAACACGTAATTTTATATATTTCTTCTTCTTCTTCGTTCACCCTCAGATGTCAACTTGAATAAGTTCAAAGAAAGCAGTGGTCAGCCTGAGGCTGTTGATATCTCCGTAGATTTTCTCCAGGAATGGTACTGATGATGGCCATATGCGTTTTCTCTGTTCCTCATTTGTTGGGCACCTTTGAAGCAGATGTTCGGCAGTCATTTTATCGGTGCCACAGTCACACTCATCAGTAGTTCCTATCTTTAATTTGTTGAATAGATGGTATCTCAATCTGTTATGACCTGTGCGAAGTCTGAAGATTACCACTTGTTCACTTCTGCTGAGCTGGTAATACGGATCATTTTGTGTGTGGCCTGGATGCTCTTCTTCCCACTTGTGCATGTACCTGCGCTTGATAGAACTCTTGGACTACTCATAACTTATATTTGTGTCAAGTTGAGGAAGTTTTCACCCTTCCTTTGCCAATCTGTCAGCCTCTTCATTTCCAGGGATGTTGCAGCAAGAAGGGATCCACTGTATCACGACTCTTTTGTATTGCTGACATAGTCTGTGAAGTGTTACTCTTTTATATACAATAATGTAGTATATTCTGCCTGGTGCCATGGCACACCTGACAGATACCAGCGGTGCCGCGGCACACCTGACAGATACCGGCGGTGCCGCGGCACACCTGACAGATACCGGCGGTGCCACGGCACACCTGACAGATACCGGTGGTGCCGCGGCACACCGGTTGCGGAGCACTGAGGTAGAGGAAGACCAAAGAACACGCGGAGAAGAGAACTGGAGACAGACATGAAGCGGATGAAGAAAACACGGACATTCCTTGAGCTGACAGCACGGAACAAGAAGACACGGACATTCCTTGAGCTGACAGCACGGAACAAGAAGACACGGACATTCCTTGAGATGACAGCACGGAACAAGAAGACACGGACATTCCTTGAGATGACAGCACGGAACAAGAAGACACGGACATTCCTTGAGCTGACAGCACGGAACAAGAAGACACTGACATTCCTTGAGATGACTGCACGGAACAAGAAGACACGGACATTCCTTGAGATGACAGCACGGAACAAGAAGACACGGACATTCCTTGAAATGACAGCACGGAACAAGAAGACACGGACATTCCTTGAGATGACAGCACGGAACAAGAAGACACTGACATTCCTTGAGATGACAGCACGGAACAAGAAGACACGGACATTCCTTGAGATGACAGCACGGAACAAGAAGACACGGACATTCCTTGAGATGACAGCACGGAACAAGAAGACATAGTAAACGTTTGATGAAGGTCATGCTTGTTGGGCAGGTGACTGGACATAAACATACTGAATTTAGATTTCACCGTGCAGGGCACGCCTTTTCCGTATTTTCCCGAAAATATTGAGGAGTTTTTTCTATTATTCATTACAAGACTTTTCACTTAGACAATTATTAATATGGGAATAGGAAGTCATCTCATCTCATCTCATAATCGAAACCTCATCTACCCCGTGAAACGAGGTGTAGAGGGTACCCAAGTGCACAAGGCCCATGGGTGGACATGTAATCGAAATGACTTGGCAAACAGGTGATTAGCCCATTGTGCGGGATAGGAAGTACAAAAGAAGATTCTGAATAATTGGTGGTATTTTCTTTATAAGAACTACAGAGTTCATGAAGCAATACAGTTCGTTTAGTCAAAATACGCAAGTTCAAAATGCATTGGGAAGGGAGGAGGGGGGGGGGGGGGGTGCATAGTATAGCTGTTCTTATATTTAGATTCATGGAATCTTAAATATCCGAATATCCGAAAATGAACTAGTCCCATTGTTGGCTTTTTGCTGATTTTAAGCTAAAATTGTCTGCAGCTTTCCCTTTCTGAATGCCTGTCTGTCTGTCTGTATGTGTTGTGCCCGGGCACCCAAACGATATTTATATTCCAGCTACACATACCGGAGACAAACATGAAGAGGGGTGAAGAAGACACGTTGAAACCTTGAACGGATAGCACAAGACAGGAGGCCTTAGCATAAATTTGTCGAAGGCCTATGCTTCTTGGGAAACTTAAAGCTAATTATGATAATTATAACGGTAATACCGTCAATAAGATATGAAAAAAAAAAACATGCATATACTTGCGGAGTTTTTTGTCGGAATGAAACTCTAATCAGACTTTCTTCTTTGTCTTCTGTTCTCTGTTTATATATCATGTTTTTTTCCCCTTTAATAATGTAATCCTGCGATGCTGTCATGTTCTCATAACATCGGTAGTCTCTGTATGCCGTTGTCACGTTTTCTGTATAACTTTACCGTAAATAATGTAATATCCAGATGTTATTAAATTAATGGTTTCACCCATGATATTTGATCTTATGGCTAAACAATTTGTTCTGTTTATATTGAGCCCCCTGTCGTGTTTTTACAGTACAGATGGGGCACATGAGCTGTCAGTTGGCTTAGAGAAATTTGCTTGGAGTACAAGCTTTATTAAGGAGTGGGAATTGTATTTAGGGGTGGCGTGAACTGTTGGAGGTAGAAGGGGAATGTTGTGGGAGAAAATATGGAGATTTAGTCGGCTTGAGAAGAGACGAAGATATTGGAAATACCAGAGGAGGAGAAATGCTAGAGGGGAGATGGAAGATGCAGGGAATATAAGAAGGAAAAATGAAGGAAGATATAGGGAATACTATAACAGGAGACATGATAGAGTTGGGGGAAGATGCAGGGAAATAAAGAAGAGACATATTTGAGAGTTGAGGGAAGATGAAGGAAATGCAAGAAGAGCAGAAAAGAAAGAAGATGTAGGAAATACAAGCAGAGGACAATTGCAAGAGAAGAGAGGAAGGATGCGAGGAATTAAAAAGAAGAGAAATTCAAAGAATAATCTTCGAACTGAAGATTCACATTTTGTTGCAATCTCTTTATGTGATAGAATTAGGTCTGGTAACTTAATACTGAGGAAGGCCTTTCAGTAGCAGAGACCATAAACTGTGACTAACCAGAATCCCGTTGTAATCCTTGTTTAATTCTGAGCTCATTTTAAAAGCGTACAAGGCGAGATTTGATGTTTGCTGGATTGAGATAGAATTCCCGAAGGAGCAGCAATTAGGGGAGCTGATTAATTTAATTAACTTGTAATTACTCGCGCATTCAATTAACACACGGAATGAAACTCGGCTTGTTAAGTTCTGTAATTCCTGAAATCAATCAATCAATCAATCAATCAATCAATCAATAAACACCCTTTAGTTCCACAAGGAGCATAGGCCTTCAACAAACACATGCCAAGTCCTCCTGCCACGTGCCATCATCTCAAGTTCTTTCCACGTTCTCCTCATCATTTTCACCTCTGTTTCCAGCTCTCTTCTCCATGTGCTTCTTGGTCTACCTCTGCCTCTCTTGCCCTGGGGGTTCCAGAACAAGGACTGCCTTGTAATGCTATCAACAGGTCTCCTCAGTGTGTGTCCAATCCATCGCCATCGTCTTCTTCTCATCTCTTGTTCCACTGGCACTTGTCTAGTTCTTGTCCTCATTTCCACGTTGGTAACCTTGTCATACCATTTTAATCCCTCTATTCTACACAAGCACCCATTTATGAAAGTCTGTAGCTTTTTGGTTGTTGTCTTTGTTGTTCTCCATGTTTTAGAGCCATATAATAGTACTGACTTCACATTTGAGTTGAAGATTCTTATTTTCATGTTGGATCAGATTTCTCTTGTTCTCCATATATTTCCCAATGTAATGAAAGCTCCTCTTGCTTTTTTTATTCTTATTTTGATATCACTGTCTGTCCCTCCAACTTTGTCTATACTGCTGCCAAAATATGTGCACGATTCTACATCTTGTAATGGGGTTTCTTCAAGTTCAACCCTGTTATCATTACCCGCATTTATTCTCACATTATCATCTTGTATTCCTGAAATTTTACGACATATTAGATTAGGCTTTTAAGTTCAAGTCAGCGAGACCAAACATAAATTTAATTGTGATCGATAGCTTTCAACGCTGGTGTATGATTTACTGTACCAACGGGGAAGGAACGTAAGATGTGTTTGCCTTTATGCCATATTGGCTTTCAGAGACGCCATTACTTGGTGTTATTCGCAGATACTTCATCCCAAAACGCATCAATAATAGATGTGTTTTTAGTGTTTGAAACATCACAAGCATAATGCCATCTGTCACTGGGACCTTTCTGTCAGTGTCAGGCGCCTCGTATGACAATGAAATATTAATAAAACATGTAGATTGAAACAGGGGCTCATAGACAACTGCATAGGTCATAAACCGATATGTGCTGGTCTGGGAATTACACACATACGTTGTAATTTGAATAGAGACATGAACACGGAAAAAATGTGCTAAATAAATAAGACGCTTTAGAAAAAACAAAAAACAATAAAGCAAAGTAAGATTACTCCCTAAATCATGACCCTGTGCATCATTATCATCATCATCATCATCATCATCATCATCATCATTTTCCTTTGCGTTCCTTGCGGAGTATTGAACCACCACTGTTGCTGGTCCTGCAGGAAACCTGCACTAGCTCCTTCGGTGGTGAATTCTGAGGCCATTTCTTTTACATGATGAGTATGCCAGCTTTATTCTGAACCTCATAATAGTCGCATTGTACGACTGTTCTTACTTTTTCTCTGCACAGACGTCCAGAAACAACACGAGGTGAACATTTGTATACGCATGCACATTCTTCCAACTCCATCCATCATTGAAAAAGAATTGTTAATCACTCGTTGTATACCTGCCTTTTTTCCCCACCTCATCGACATACTGGATCCGGTCATACGAATTTGCATGAGTCTTCTTTCAATATCTGGTCAGGTCATACACACGCCCAGTCTAAAAAATGGCGGCAGGTCTTAAACACAACACGACCACATTTATTTGAGTTCTCATTTGACCACCATTGAGGTTCTTCTATATAGGACATCAGCCTGTTTTGCCATTCAGACACATTTGGCGAGTTTAATTAAAAGAATCGAGCAGCGTGACGTAGATTTGAAAACAGAATGGAGTAATTTTGGACAACAAAAAGCGAAGAAAGACAAACTTGTGGAAAAGAAGACCCTCTTCATGTACAATACCTGGTGGCGTAGGCTATCACATATCTGCACAACTTCATGACTCCACTACCATACATCATTCTGTTGTTGGCTTTATTCTATGTCATGATGTTAAACTATCCAATAACTTCTTGCTTTGTCGTCCTCTATATCTGTTTACTCCAATCTTTCCTGTTGTTATCAAATGTTACATCTTTCTTCTTCTTACAACATGCCCAAAGAAAGTTGATTGATTCATTCTAACATGAGAAGTAGGCTTCCTGTGCTTCATATCCTTCGACATTTCCTCAAGGAGACAGATCAACTAAGAGCGAGCTACCAAGCGGCCCTTGGGTGAGTAAAGTACTATAACACGGCGTACTGGGCATGTCGTGGGTTAGAAAACATTGAGACTACAGATACAAATAAAAGATTATGACAAGAGAAGTAGAGGAAGACATCAAGATAAATAAATGGACAGCTGTCCGTGTTGGCATGTGATGAAGATTAACACAAATAACAACAACGATCTGTAAAAAGACAACATGGCGTAATCCTCGATAAACAGCCACAACACGAAGATGAGAATTCTTTAAAGAACAAAGAGTACAACAAAAAAACATTTCTTACCGTTTTCTGTCGCGACTCCCTCGTCCTCCCCCTCGTCTGACGCCTCATACATATTCATATTTTTGTAAGGGTAACCAGGCATAAGCGAAGGGGGCGGGGCTTCCTCAGCCAATGTTTGAGGGATATGTAATCACCCAATCCGTTGGAAAGAAGTTCACTGTGCTCCTCCGAATCACTGACTACTGTTCAGAAATTTGATTAATCCAGTGTCTGAGGACTTGAAGTCGTAATCCGTTTCATATCAAGAAAACTAGCATACATTACTGACTCACGTAGGCCCTACGTCATTTTTGGTAACGTAAGTGAAGTGAGTTATCCATCCGTTGCAAATTACATTAATTTCCACCATCACAGATAACTCTGCTTTTGTCTGCGATAACGTCTGGTTATCGAAAGCATATTACCATTTGCTCCTTCCACCAGACATTAAATCAATGTTTTTCCATACATGTCTGGGCAGCATCAATTTATTGCAGCGGTAGGCAACCAAGAGTTGTGTCAATCTACTTTAGAAACACGAAGCTATATAAAGGTCTACGGTGGTAAAGTCATGTTTGTTTTCAAGTTTCAGAGTATTTAGAATTTGGAATAAGTGCGTACTAAAACTAACTTTCGTCTCTGCCAGACTATCTGCCGCCTGCAATTTCATTAACACAGCCATGGAACATTCAAACTTAATGTTATTTTGCCGAATGTTTACTTAACTTTCAAGAAAATACAGTCTTCCTGTATCATGATGTTCATAATTAAAGTGAATTGTGTAAGCTAGCTAGCGAGTTTTCACTGGGAACACAGAAATAAAGTATCTGTCATCATTTTCCTTTTTGTTGCTGTGGTAAACATCTAAATACAATATCTAAATTAGGATATAACA
The DNA here is from genome assembly GCA_024509875.1 of Oreohelix idahoensis. Classification (NCBI taxonomy): domain Eukaryota; kingdom Metazoa; phylum Mollusca; class Gastropoda; order Stylommatophora; family Oreohelicidae; genus Oreohelix; species Oreohelix idahoensis. Next base: position 24,233 of record JAMPIV010020011.1, on the reverse strand, counting down.
GTATAGTGCATAAAGTCAAAGATAAGAAAGTACTAAAAGTTTTCGGCGAGAATCGTAAGTTGTCGCCTACGTCTTCAGCGTATTATTTGATAACGCAATGGCCGAACCAAAAGGGTACCCTAATTTTCAAATTCGTCATTAAGACAAACGTTCCACTTCCCTAGGTCAACTAAGTATTTGTCTAAATACATTGTAGAGGGGAGGGGAAACGGAGAAAACCCAACGCAAATCACGTCTCACATTGTTCTAAAAATAAAACTACTTGCTAGTATTGCCTTAGGCGGTTTTTTAAATTACGATGAAAAAGTAAGAAAAATGGGACACTACGGTCAGGGAAACACGCTTAGCTCTTATTGCGAATGACATAAACTCTCGTAATTAGCTTGAAAGTACATGAGAAAAGAATTGAACGGGAGGTAGTTTAAAAATCAACAACTAACATGGAAAAAAAATGGAATATTGAACCAAGCCACGTAGCCCCATAAAAATCATATATTCGTGTACCTGTGGCTTTGCTGACTAAGAATATGTTATCAATTACATAAATAGTCCATTAGATAATCAAATATTGGGGATAATACATAGAGAATCGGAGATACTGTCAGGTCAAGTCATGTCTGCTTAGATTGGATAGCATATTTTTTGGGGGAAAAAATTAGGTGAAAGATAGGCTAAGATAGTACGATGAAGGGGATTGGGTGGAATTTGAAGTGAGGCGAAATATTATTGGCCGACCTCGTACTAAACATATATTACCCGAGTAACGTAGTAGAAAGTTGAATTGTATTTTTGAAAGACTTTGTTTACAAGTGAAATAAGGATAATCATTGGCCAGAGTAGTTGATATTGGGGGAAAAGCATTAGGTTAGGACGCCATTTTATAACAAAATTTTGCCAAGGAGCGATGAGAGCAGGCTTGTGCTGTGTAAACAATATTTCTCAAAAGCCTGGACAGAACGGCAGATCGAAAGTGTGCCAGTCATCGTTCACTTGTGTATTTCATTGAATAAATGTGGTAAGATTGACTTTACTAACATGTATCTAAAATAAAAAATTGAATGTAAGATAATAATGTATGACTATAAGTAAGTGGGTCTGTAGCAAACTTAGGCAGAGCCTAGAGATTGATCCACCATGTGGTAGACTATCAGAGAGGTGTTAGACTACAAGAAAATATGTATGATTGTCATCAAGGAGCATAACACCTATCCTATTGTATGGAAAAGATTACAGCTGGAATTGCAGTGGCGTTGTAACTATTAGGGGAGATGAATACTGGTGTACATTGTCACATCAAAAGATAATGGTGGCATAGGTTGGTATAAAGCTATGACCCTTTTCGTTTGTTTGTAATGTACCTGTACTTAAATGTGGAATATTATTGTATACTAGGTATAAAGGATGCATAACCTTCACATTTCAGGGTCCTGGGTACTGATGTTAATGTAGTACCAAACGCTTGAGAACTGCTCGATTCAGGACTCTGTCTGTATACCTCGAGCCCATGCTAGTGGCCATTGCCTATCAAACAGGTGGAACAGATTGTCAAGAGAGCAGAGGAAACGATCTACCTGTATTCTCCTGCCAAGTTAAGTTCTTGTTCGGCACCTGGCAGCTCAACTTAAAAGAACTAGAAAGTGATAGTGAAGAAAACTGTGAATAGTTATTAATATTTCCACAAGTGACAAACGAAAACAGACATAACTTAAAGGGAGTGATTATAACCAACAACCTATTGTTGATACCAGTATTACCTCAAAGTAGAAGAATACAACTACACACTTATATTAGAATAATATTGTATGTATGGACAGAAGATCTACTGTGTTATTGGACTGTTTTAAATGATTCTTTTGATTTCACTTTTGATTGTCAGTCCTGGTTCAAAATAATTTAGAATCAGGATAATAAATTGTAAAAAATTCTATTTACACAAAGTTCAACCACTGTCTTAATTAAGATAGCCTTTTAAAGTGTCGTTTGTATGTTATTGTTGTAATACTGTTGGTTGTTGTGGATAATAAACTATTTGTTTGTATGTTAGTTGGTTATTGCACATTACACTCTACATTCATAACCCTAGACACTACACGAAGTCATTTTAATAATAATAATATAGATTAATTTTGAATGAGATCAAAAGGGTGGTAGCGGAAAGGTACTCTGAAAAGTTTACAATACTATTTGTTAAATTCAGGGACCTTCATAGCTGATCTCATTCAATACAATAATAATACATAACAATAATTCATAACATCAAAACCCACCACAGTTGCCTATAGAACATGGAGCCACCACTCCTGCTAGCCGTATTGCAGGAAACCTGCACAAAGCATTCAATACTCTTACAGCGGTTGTTTCTGTAGCAATCCGTTTTACATGATGAGATTGCCAGACTCATGCAGAATCTCATATTAGTAGCCATGTACGGCAGGCCTGGTCGAGTAGTGGTTCTATTCTTTATTTGACTGATAAGACAATGATTAGTTGTGAGGAAACTCTACGACTAAATTGGAAAGGGAAGGGGGGGGGGCACCTAGTCCAACATTTCTCTAGCTTTAAATTGTGTTCCACTTTCCCATTGGTCACCTAGTGATCTACGAAATCACCCTTTATGAGCTACCAGTAGATCTATATCTCATGCCGTAAGTTCTAAGTGTATATTAGTGTGGCATTTTTATGTTTATTACCTTTCACAAGAGCGTCTGATTGACAGAGTGGTTAGCGCGGTGGTATCACGCGGCAAAGGTGCCTAGTTCTATTCACGGCATCGACACGCTCCAGTCTACCCAGCTGTAAATGGGTGCCTGACTTTGCTTGTGAGTTAGGAAAGGAAGAGGCAGCAAGGAAGAGAACTGATCACCCACCTCTCAATGCTGGACCTAATATAGTGAAGTGTCTCCCCTACGGCAATATCTGATATGGGACTAACTTATCTTTCGCAAACAAAATGTTACCTTGAATTAAGTGGTCGCAGATGCTGGCTACACAAAACGATGTGTGGATATTCTGAATACAACAAATGCGCATGGGGCAGTGGCGGATCTACATTTTGGGGGACCTGAAGCTTGAACTCTTGGAGGGGGCCCCTTTTAATTAAAAAAAAATTGTGGGGATTGAAAAGAAACGTGTCATAGAGAAAACTGGAAACTAGAAATTGTGGGCCCTGAAGCTCAAGCTTCATTAGCGTCATAGTAGATCCGCCTCTGGCATGGGGTCTAAGTAAAAGAAGAAAAGGGGAATAGTTGTCTAAAGCATATTAATTGTTTTTGCTCATACCCCACCCCCCCCCCCTTTCCCCCTTCTGAGCCCCATTTACCTCTATGGCCCCCTCATAGTCGCTGTTAGCTGGAAAAGGTACTTAACCATTTTACTGTTGCCCCCTAGGAATATAACTTGGCCCTCTGGGGCTATACTGCTCACGTTGAGAACCGCTGGTCTAAAGCCCAAAAGAGGAAGGAAACTGTACAAGACAACGAGCATCTGGAATCAGATATAACAGAGGCAGAGTAGTTAGAGCGCTTGCTTCTGTGGGTAGAGTTACTGGGTTCGAAACCTGGTAGCGTCAGGAACCAGTCTACACAGCTGTAAATGGGTACTGGACAGTTCCTTTTGAGTTAGGGAAGGAAAAGGCAGTGAGGAAGGAAAGTAGTCACCCCATCTCATAAAGGTGTGATGTAGTATGGCGAAAATTGTACTTGTTTAATGTTATTGAGTCATAATTTAAAATGAGTTTTTCGGTAAGGTTGAAACATCATTTTTCAACAAAATATAAGTTTAAACATCTAATGAAAAGGTCACAGGAAAATTTTTCATTACTAGAAGAGTGTTTAAAACACAATACTCGACTTGTTAGTTGTTAAAAAAAAACAAAAACAAAAAACATTGATTTTATCGACACATCCGACGCCCCTTCAAATACGAAACACAATACATATTCGAAGTTCATTATTTCCGGTACTTTAAAACACTTACGTGTGTGGAGTTATTTCCACATTATTTTACATTGCTTTAATTATTATTTAAGACTAGCGGAGTCAATGTTGGTCAATATATGAAGGTTAAAAGTGTACCAAGAAAGAAAACTGCGTGCAAAGTACCAGCTCCCTTCGGTGAGTGGAACATATCAATTTTGAACATCAAAGATCTGAAACATCACAGATATACACAGCTCATTTGATCTTTAATACAAGAAATAATTCTGGAGTTTAGGGGTTAGATTCACATAGCTAACGCAAGTTGAAAGGAATAAGCCAGTATGTAAATTTAGATGCTAAAGAAACGGTTCCAAATGTCTTCTTGACAGACCGAGTAAACTATGATAGAAAGCTCAGTGCTTTGGGAATAACACATGCATTATCTGCATAGACATCAGATAATGTTAGGACAACTCATTTGCGTACAGCTCAAAGTCAGCTATCACAGCCAATTTTCAAAAGTAGATCTAGATTCAAGCCAAAGGGCCGCAAATGAATGTCTGGTTCTCAAGCCAGTAGTGGTCGTTACCCATCGAGAGTCGTTTTAATGTTCTTGAGGGTCGCGGGAGAATCTGGGTAAAAATGTGTGTGAATATATATATATATATATATATATATATATATATATATATATATATATATATATATATATATATATATATATATATATATATATATATATATATATATATATATATATATATATATATATATATTTTTCGATCCCCAGTTGAAGTGGGATTTTTTTACACCGCAAACGGCTCCGGGGTCGACCCAGCCTCGTGAATTGCATACCAGAGCAACTCTGGGAAGGTTAAGGCGGTCGGCGTGATGCTGACCACATCACCCCTGGTGTGACGATGGTCAAGAAAAATGGGCCTAACACCATTTTCCCAATATGCCTTAATGGGCGTGTAATGGGATCCTATATATATATATATATATATATATATATATATATATATATATATATATATATATATATATATATATATATATATATATATATATATATATATATAGTGATAAAGTACATTGATACAGCGATAAAATTATTAATTATAAGTATAAAACTTAAAATAATATGAGTAGAAATAGAAATTGTAAATTTGTAACGCGTCTTCTTTCCCCGTGCCAGTCATCGCATGGAGATAAGAACGTAGTGTGAAACCTTATTGCCGCGCTAGTGGTATTGGACTTTATAACTCGCCTGTCAAGGGTTAACGGTAAAAAATTTGAAAACGACAAGCTTAGTTGTTCCAAGAAAGATAGTAAGAATAAAACAGGGGAGGCATAAACGAACGCATAAAAGTGAGAGAGAGAGAGAGAGAAAGAGAGAGACAGAGAGCGAACACATGCCACAAATTGTCAAGCGTTAGATTCTTGGACTAGCTACCCAAGACAACAGTGCGAGACGATACAGTGGCAGGTGTTCGGTAACGTGTCGCAAGCTTTGTAGAATTTAACAATACCCCGCAAAACCCAATACTTTTTCGGACTATAGGCACACTGAGAAAATATATAAATGCACAGACAGCGCTTTCGCTGCAAAAGAGTCCATTTTATGACGTAACAGACTAGTAGTTTCAGTTTTGGAGAACGCAGGAGAAGAGAAAAGATGGCGTAATTTATATGCTAGTGGAAATTGAAACTAACTCTGAAAAAATATGGATTTCTTTATTAATGGGTTTAGGATCATAAAACCTAGTTAGTTTGATGGCTTATCTTCTCCTGATAAATAATATGTTTAAAAATACAAAATCCCCCAGTAGATAAGAAAGTTATATACAAAAGACTGCATTTGTTCGTGCAGACAAACGGACAGACAGGCGGTTTTGCATTCATTTTGCATTCACTAACGATTACAATTTTGAACGCGTTGTTGGAAATGAGACAAGCAAGCATGTATTCTGTTGGAGGAGGGGTAGACAAGGGGAGAGAAATTATGGGATGGCTTAACACGAAATATATTTTAGCAGTAGAAATCTAAGAATGAGTGAGGAGAAAACTTGTTATGTCCAAAAATCAAGTCTGTTTTTGCTTTTATTTTCAAATTCAAAAGTAGTCGTTCGCTCATTGGCCAACGCATTTTATAATATTGAAGAACTCAAAGTCTCGACGCCATTTGTCATAATATAGTCCCTTGAACAGGACGTTTGAAATTCTGTGAAGTGTGACTTGCCTTATTAAAGTAAATACGAGTTTTTATAAAGTAAAACAATAATATGCATCACAGTCCAGCCAGCAGGACATCTGAAGTCTGCTAGTCAACGTACCTGTGTTTATTCATTGAATTTATGGTAAGGCAGAAATTATTCATATATATTTTGTTTAAAAATGTGAGTGAGAGATACTGCCATTACGACTGTAAGTAATTAGGTCCCTAGCTGATATATGCAGGGCCTAGAGGTAGATTTATGCTATAACACATTGCCAGTTTTGTAAAATACACATGTTTTGTGAAATAAAAATGTTTTCTTAGGTGGCCAGATGGACACAGCTCACCTATCCTATTGTATAGAAGAAAAGAAAGATTAATATTATTATTGCAGATGTAGGGCCGCCTTGAGAGGAGAGACATGTGAACAACACTGGTACACTTTGTAATGGATGCGCTGGGTTGGTCAATTAGATATGACCCGGATCTTTATTTCTTATGTATTATAATTTGTAGAAATAACAGTTTAAGTATGATATCAACAAGGAGACATTATTTTATTGTTACAGGGTTTTTATCTGGCACTAGCCCGGTGCCAGATGTCTGTGAAAAGCAGTTAAGAAGTCTTTTCATTTCCAGTAGTGACAGGGGTCTACAGAGTCCACCCTGTTACTTTTGGGCCAGTATCAAAGTGATCGTTTTACAGCAAGAATACGGACAGTTCAAGTTGTGCCAGATAAGTATAATATCTGGCACACGACTTTTCCCATAAAGCTTCTAAGAGAGGGAAAAGCGTCTGGACCTGATGGCATTCCAGCAGAGGCCATCAAAGCAGACATCGACACGGCTACAGAGATGTTATATAAATTACTTGGTAAAGTCTGGGAAAAGGAAGAGATACCAGCAGAATGGAAGGAAGGATATCTGGTTAAGTTGCCTAAGAAGGGAAATTTACAAGAGTGCACAAATTATAGAGGAATAATGTTACTATCAGTGCCAGGAAAAGTATTAAACAGGATTATCCTTGAGAGATTAAAAGAGTCCATAGACAAGAAACTGAGAGATGAACAAGCAGGTTTTCGACAAAACAGATCATGTACAGACCAGATAGCCACTTTGAGAATAATAGTTGAACAAAGTCTGGAATGGAATTCACCACTATACATCGGATTTGTGGACTACGAAAAGGCATTTGACAGTGTAGACAGAGAATCACTTTGGAAATTGATGAGGCATTATGGAGTTCCCCTGAAGATCATCAATTTAATAAAGAAAACATATGAAGACATGACATGCAGAGTTCTTCACGAAGGACAGCTTACAGAACCGTTTGGGATAAGAACAGGAGTGCGACAGGGATGCCTCTTGTCTCCATTTCTTTTCTTGCTGGCAATAGATTGGGTTATGAGATCATCGACAACACACAACAGAAATGGAATCCAGTGGACTCTGACTAAGCAGTTGGATGATCTGGATTTTGCTGATGACTTGGCTCTTCTTCTGTCCCATAACCGTAATCAGATGCAGGACAAATTGAAAACACTCGATGAGAGGTCACAGCAATTGGGTCTGAAAATACACAGGGAAAAGACAAAAATAATGAGAATAAATGCAGGTAATGATAACAGGGTTGAACTTGAAGAAACACCAATTCAAGATGTTGAATCATACACATATCTTGGCAGTAATATAGACAAAGTTGGAGGGACAGACAGCGATATCAAAATAAGAATACAAAAGGCAAGAGGAGCTTTCATTGCATTGGGAAATATATGGAGATCAAGAGAAATTGGATCCAACACGAAAATAAGAATCTTCATCTCAAATGTGAAGTCAGTCCTATTGTATGGCTCGGAGACATGGAGAACAACAAAGACAACAACCAAAAAGCTACAGACTTTCATAAATGGGTGCTTGCGTAGAATAGAGGGATTAAAATGGTATGACAAGGTTACCAACGTGGAACTGATGACAAGAACTAGACAAGTGCCAGTGGAACAAGAGATGAGAAGAAGACGATGGCGATGGATAGGACACACACTGAGGAAACCTGTTGATAGCATTACAAGGCAGTCCTTGTTCTGGAACCCCCAGGGCAAGAGAGGCAAAGGAAGACCAAGAAGTACATGGAGAAGAGAGTTGGAAACAGAGGTGAAAATGATGAGGAGAACATGGAAAGAACTTGAGATGATGGCACGGACAGGAGGACTTGGCATGTGTTTGTTGAAGGCCTATGCTCCTTTGGGAGTGGAGGGTTATGAATGAACACGACTTTTCATCAGCATCAAAGACTAGTGCACCCCTGTGTAACATAATAAAAATATTCCCCAAAGAATAAAACATTGACAGTTGTGTATTAAAGAACTGGGGACGATTAAAGAATCCCAAACAGCCATCCAGTGTTAGAAACCAGTAATATTAAAATTTTAGTAACACTATTAGTATATTTTAACAGTATATGTTTGGACAAAGTGTCCCTTTGGGTTAAAGATTTGCATTTTATGTATATACCTTGATTTATTTTAATTTTGAAAGTCCTGACCAGAAGAATACTAGGTTCAGGACTAATAAAATTGTATAGAAAATATTTCATATAAAAATTTAACTTAGGTGTTAGTTCATTTGATCATAGACTTTACTAGTTGTTATATGTGTGTGTGTTAGTGTCAAATTACCATCACACCACACTTGCATAACCCTAGACATTAGACGTAGCTATCATACATACTAGTCAAGAATAGGTCTGATTGAGGTCATAAGGTGGTAGCAGAAAGGTACCCTGATAACTCAACCCAAAATTTGTTATAATCAGGGACCTTCACAGCTGACCTCATTCAGTACAATAGTAATAAAGAACAACAACATTGCATACCATCAAAAACCACCATATATATATATATATATATATATATATATATATATATATATATATATATATATATATATATATATATATATATATATATATATATATATATATATATATATATATATATATATATATATATATATATATATATAGAGAGAGAGAGAGAGAGAGAGAGAGAGAGAGAGAGAGAGAGAGCCACTTTCTCGCTGTTCCCACTAACCTAATAACAACAAAAGCGGCAGCGTTGTCCAGAGGACAAGTTTCCACACTGCACACATAAATATGTAAACTCAGAGCCTAAGCCAATCTCAACATAATATAATCACAACCAGCATATGCCATATACAAGAAGAACTTAAAAGACACAAGAACTACCCATCTATCTCGACAATCTACCATTCCTCAGATAAAAACTAACATCACTTCTGGCACTACGACAACTTCCAAGATCAGAAAAAACCTCGATCCTTGCAGCAACAAAAGCCACACAAAAGACACATGCCTTCCACGGGTCGTTCCACACAGGAATAACACCAGGGCACGTCCGTCTTTCCACAACTTATGTCAACTCACGTTCGCAAACTTCCTAACCTAGTAACCTACCACGCGTCATTCTAGCTAATAATAACTTATAATTTTAGTGACATGACATAACAATCAGTTGCTCATGAAAACATCACACGTGGCTCACAAACGTTTAACTCGACTAAAATTGCATTCAAGTTATTGTCACAACAACGCACTTCCACTGTTATTATGTGCAGACGAAATGAAACACAATTCACTACTTCTACCCAAGAAACATCAAAACTACCAGAAATATTAAGTCATGGAACAAATAACATCTTGAAAACATCGCTTCACCTAAATAGCACGATATACGAGTACTCGACACAAATCAATGAAATATATATTTTAAAATTTACATATAATATCGTCCGCATCAGTTTAGTAAATCTGAACTACCAGCGACCCCACACGAAACAGCAAATCTGAGAACATACTCCAGAAAAGTGACGCATTAAAAATTGTCATACAATAACGGCATTATTTGCGGACACTCTGACATACGTTGTATCCAACCGTGAGGCAATACAGACTGTCCAACAAGCATTGTATTCACGCGTGAACCAAGGCCAGACATCGGGTAGTTCCTAGATGTCCTGATGTCGCACTTGTTGGTGGAGATGTTTTAAAGGCTAGAGACAGACCTCAGGGAGACATCAATATATCTGGGTGTTTTTTTCTTCGTTTCCCCGTTTCGCCTTTGTCATTGAAATCCATCAATAATTTCTTATTTCATGCTTCTCTTTGTGTACACGTAGACCGGGTAAATATGGCGCTAGCTGGTCGCGATGGAAGCACGTCATGTTGGAGAGACAGACGGAAAGACGCGTTCACAGAGACACAGAAACGTATACAGGGAAAGCACATATAAAAAAGGTAGACGCGTGGACAAAAAGATGTAAAAATTCATATAACAAAGACGCGTATAAAATCAAGGAAAGAAAGGCATTCAAGTATTTGCTTTGGTTTCATTTTAAGGACTATCTTCATTGCAGACGGACTACTCCATCAGTGCTCCGATCTCCTCCTTTAGATCACACAAGGAGATCTCAGCACAGTGCATGAACTCCGTAGCACCGGCGAGAATCCCAATCTGTGTATATAGGAATCACACATTTAATAAATATTTTGAAGTGGGTGGGTTTCTAATTTTTTTTAAATGTTGCCAGGACAGCGGCCTGATAGGCCTACTCTTTACGATTTCCAACAGCCATTGGATCTTTAACGCGCGCAACTAGCACACGGGACCTCCTATTTTTTCGCCCTTATCCGAGAAGGCTAGGCATCCGATCTCACTGCCCAAGAGACCACGAGGGAGTATGACATAATTTTTGTTCTGAAAAAAAATTTCCTTAAATTGTATTCCCTCAACTGAGAATCGAACCCGGTACCTCTAGAACTCGATTCGGATGCCATATCTCTTAGCCACTCCTACCCCTAATCAAGTAAAGGCACGGAAATCTTCATTATTATGTCGCCTTTGCTCACAACGAGCATGGCCGTTCCACTGTAACTGTTATACTCCTTGCTCGAGGTCTACAATAAAACACTTGTGCTCATTCAGCAGGTCTTTCTATTACAATTTGTTTTAAATGCTGAGATTTCTAAACCTATATACCACCTCACAATTGCGCCTCACACGACATGCATGAGAGATCGGTAGACATATTCATTCTTCGCTTCTTCAGAAACTACACTGTGCACACACAGAAAAACATACATACATACGTGATACACCCCCCTTTACTCTCTTGTTTCCAATAAATGTAATTAAACGTTAATGTTATTATGTCTTTGAAACCACCGCTGATAACGGCGCTAAGTCTAAATGTTATAGTCTCTGTTTACACCCACTGTTGCGAGTGTAGTGGTTTGGTCTATATCCTCGCCACACAGGCTAATTCAATATATATGTGCTGCTGTCCTGTCTCGGTGTCTGGAATGTTGACCTGGGTGTGTGTTGATATGTTCGCACACCACGGTACGTACATAAGAGTACATGCAGGAGTCAAAAAGGGTTGCAAACGTCTAGAACAGTTCGATACTGTTTATTCCGTACAACACAGACACGATGACATAAATGACACACATTCGACAGCAAAACACGAATCATATAATTTCCACATTGCATTAAATATATATAATACGGCCTGTCCACATCCTGGCCTAAACAGTACTTCAACACGCACTAAAGCCTGCATCATCCGGCAGCTTCATTAATCTTCACAATATGGCCTACAAAAGTACCTTAATACACAGCGAAGCCTGCATCACCCGGCAGCTTCATTATTCTTCACAATATGGCCTACAAAAGTACCTTAATACACAGCGAAGCCTGCATCACCCGGCAGCTTCATTAATCTTCACAATATGGCCTACAAAAGTACTTCAATACATAGCAAAGCCTGCATCACACGGCAGCTTCAATAATCTTCAAAATATGGCCTACAAAAGTACCTTAATACACAGCGAAGCCTGCATCACCCGGCAGCTTTATTAATCTTCACAATATGGCCTACAAAAGTACTTCAATACATAGCAAAGCCTGCATCACACGGCAGCTTCAATAATCTTCAAAATATGGCCTACAAAAGTACTTCAATACATAGCAAAGCCTGCATCACACGGCAGCTTCAATAATCTTCAAAATATGGCCTACAAAAGTACTTCAATACATAGCAAAGCCTGCATCACACGGCAGCTTCAATAATCTTCAAAATATGGCCTACAAAAGTACTTCAATACATAGCAAAGCCTGCATCACACGGCAGCTATAATAAGGTTCATATGGCCTAAACAAATCTTCACTGCAGTGTATCACATAGGCTGTACACACAGCGAAATATATAAGTCGACATTTTCTCAAATCCTACGTAGGCATACATTATCCAAAAACACTGGGACTCGACCTACACGGTCCACGCCCAAAAACACAACTCCCTCAATCACACACACTAGTCCCGCCAAAAAAAACCCGTCACGAGATTCGGTTGTCTTGAACACCGTTCTCGATAACACATGCAGACTAGCGAGCTATTCACATGACTCAAAACAGTACAGAATAAATACATTAAACAGCGTTCACACGCTTATCTGTACTCTGTCACCCGAAAATAGGAAAAGATAATTCTATCCTAAAGTCAAACAAGTATCCGCTTAATCAAGCGTTGCAACTCGAAATTTAATATGTTCAAAACATTCTAAAGATTACTTCCCCTTCCATAAGTTCCACCTGCAACAGTTACCACCCGCTCCGGGAAAAAAAAATGATTCTATCATTTTTTTTGAAAAAATTAACTCCCAAAAACGAAAAATTTAGAAGACAATTAAGCTCTAACGTATGCCTACAAAAAATATCTTATTTTAAATCAAATTATATCTACAACAAATATCAGCATTAAAGTGTAAAGTAGCAATTAAAGCATACAGCATAATCAGCTAAGTATAAAAAGTAATTAGCTAAATATACAAATATGATCAGTTTCAGTTCCAAAATTAAGTTACGTATATTTAGTACAAACCAAACCGAAAACAACCAATCGAAAGAGAAAACACAAGATCAATCAAAAGAAGAATGATCTGTAAAAAAAAAAAAAAAAAAAAAAAACAACAACAACACGAGGTGAACATTTGTATACGCATGCACATTCTTCCAACTCCATCCATCATTGAAAAAGAATTGTTAATCACTCGTTGTATACCTGCCTTTTTTCCCCACCTCATCGACATACTGGATCCGGTCATACGCATTTGCATGAGTCTTCTTTCAATATCTGGTCAGGTCATACACACGCCCAGTCTAAAAAATGGCGGCAGGTCTTAAACACAACACGACCACATTTATTTGAGTTCTCATTTGACCACCATTGAGGTTCTTCTATATAGGACATCAGCCTGTTTTGCCATTCAGACACATTTGGCGAGTTTAATTAAAAGAATCGAGCAGCGTGACGTAGATTTGAAAACAGAATGGAGTAATTTTGGACAACAAAAAGCGAAGAAAGACAAACTTGTGGAAAAGAAGACCCTCTTCATGTACAATACCTGGTGGCGTAGGCTATCACATATCTGCACAACTTCATGACTCCACTACCATACATCATTCTGTTGTTGGCTTTATTCTATGTCATGATGTTAAACTATCCAATAAAAAAAAAAAAAAAAAAAAAAGAAAGTAAGAACTCAACAATACCATATACTCATAATTAAGTTGGACAATTACATGTAAAATAAATACAACTGTCAAAAGTAGATATGTTATATCAAGTCATATTACCACTCCAACAATACAAAAAATAGAGGTATAAGTGTTGAAAGAAGACAAAGTATACAAATAGAATCAAGTAAAACGAAGATGAGGTACGAAAGTATAAACAAGATATGAAATCCATACCGAAAAGACAACAGAAAAGGAGGAATGAAATGAAGAATAGTTACCAAAGACAGATAGAAAGCAAAGGCACGACCGCAAAGAAAGTCAATAACAGTATATACTAATAACTGTTTTGATCAGATAACCTATTCAAAAATAAATATATAAACATGATCGAAAGGCACAACACAAAATATCAAAGTATATCTATACTAATACCACCAAAAATAATTTATAACTAAACAAAACCTAATAAGTAATTTAACTAAGTTACAAGAGTTATACAAAACTAACATAAATAAATTATAGGCATCGAACAAACAAGTAATAGCATTACTATAACTAATACGACCAACGCACAATCAAGCGCTAAAAATAAAAAAATACATCATAATAAAAAACAACTTTTTACAAGAACTAATCAAACTACATATCAATGATATCACGAAGTCAAATGCTGGACACACCCAACAAAAAATTACAATGCCAAAAAAAAAAAATCATTTTTTTCAACAGTACCGTACAAACATATTTTTTTTCTCGATAAGTTACATAAAAACAGTATTTAATTTTTAAGTAATTCAATAATACTTTAAGTAAAGCCTAATAATGAAATCAATATTTTAACAAAATGAGTGAAATATAAAACAAAAATCCTATCTCGAAGAAACCTTTAAATCAACACATGTAAATTTAATTTATCCTTTAAGTTCTTTCTGCTGACAATTACGTTCAGCTCCGTAAAATGCTATTTAGCTATAACTCTATCTCTTACTCAAATCGATAAGATATACATTATAAATAAATCTACCCTTTGATGCTAATATGAAATATAAAAAAGGTTCTATAAACATATCTACAAAAAATAAGTTTTTTTTTAAAAAATAATCTGCTAGGAAAATAATCTGCATACCTAACTGGCAAGAAATCAAGTTCTGAAAAAATCGAAGTTTCACAAAAAGTTAACAAATCCAAATACAAGATCATGTATGATACATGCAAGCTATTTTCAAAATTACATTTCACAACATACCAGATAATACACATCTTCTCTGTATGTTCTATATATTAATTAATCATGACATCAAAACATGAGAAAAATATAAATTAAGTGAATAACGAACACTCAGGACTATCTAAAAGTAACCACTACATCAACACAATAAATGAGTTTGTGCAATCTCATCATGTACAAAACTATCCTAAACAACACAGTTGCAAAAATTCTAAGTTGAACAGAGTAGTATAAAGGATAATAATTACATACACTGGCCACCACTGATACACCCCCCTTTACTCTCTTGTTTCCAATAAATGTAATTAAACGTTAATGTTATTATGTCTTTGAAACCACCGCTGATAACGGCGCTAAGTCTAAATGTTATAGTCTCTGTTTACACCCACTGTTGCGAGTGTAGTGGTTTGGTCTATATCCTCGCCACACAGGCTAATTCAATATATATGTGCTGCTGTCCTGTCTCGGTGTCTGGAATGTTGACCTGGGTGTGTGTTGATATGTTCGCACACCACGGTACGTACATAAGAGTACATGCAGGAGTCAAAAAGGGTTGCAAACGTCTAGAACAGTTCGATACTGTTTATTCCGTACAACACAGACACGATGACATAAATGACACACATTCGACAGCAAAACACGAATCATATAATTTCCACATTGCATTAAATATATATATAATACGGCCTGTCCACATCCTGGCCTAAACAGTACTTCAACACGCACTAAAGCCTGCATCATCCGGCAGCTTCATTAATCTTCACAATATGGCCTACAAAAGTACCTTAATACACAGCGAAGCCTGCATCACCCGGCAGCTTCATTATTCTTCACAATATGGCCTACAAAAGTACCTTAATACACAGCGAAGCCTGCATCACCCGGCAGCTTCATTAATCTTCACAATATGGCCTACAAAAGTACTTCAATACATAGCAAAGCCTGCATCACACGGCAGCTTCAATAATCTTCAAAATATGGCCTACAAAAGTACCTTAATACACAGCGAAGCCTGCATCACCCGGCAGCTTCATTAATCTTCACAATATGGCCTACAAAAGTACTTCAATACATAGCAAAGCCTGCATCACACGGCAGCTTCAATAATCTTCAAAATATGGCCTACAAAAGTACTTCAATACATAGCAAAGCCTGCATCACACGGCAGCTTCAATAATCTTCAAAATATGGCCTACAAAAGTACTTCAATACATAGCAAAGCCTGCATCACACGGCAGCTTCAATAATCTTCAAAATATGGCCTACAAAAGTACTTCAATACATAGCAAAGCCTGCATCACACGGCAGCTATAATAAGGTTCATATGGCCTAAACAAATCTTCACTGCAGTGTATCACATAGGCTGTACACACAGCGAAATATATAAGTCGACATTTTCTCAAATCCTACGTAGGCATACATTATCCAAAAACACTGGGACTCGACCTACACGGTCCACGCCCAAAACACAACTCCCTCAATCACACACTAGTCCCGCCAAAAAACCCGTCACGAGATTCGGTTGTCTTGAACACCGTTCTCGATAACACATGCAGACTAGCGAGCTATTCACATGACTCAAAACAGTACAGAATAAATACATTAAACAGCGTTCACACGCTTATCTGTACTCTGTCACCCGAAAATAGGAAAAGATAATTCTATCCTAAAGTCAAACAAGTATCCGCTTAATCAAGCGTTGCAACTCGAAATTTAATATGTTCAAAACATTCTAAAGATTACTTCCCCTTCCATAAGTTCCACCTGCAACAATACGCAAACAGAAGACGCAAACGTACATAGAGAAGCATTCTTATACATGCAAGCGCTAGGAAAGACACGTACATCGACAGATATGGTCAAACACACACACACACATACATACATATGGATTCAAGGAAACACACCTACAAACCGCTATCATAGAAATAAAGACTTGCGCATTAATAAAATAAATCATTATTACAAGATTTAAAATAATACATATATCGAAGCAGCTATATTGTGACGGACCTCCTACTCACTCGATCTATTTTTTCTGCCCATCTTCTTGCTAGACTCCCCAACGCAATTATTTTTCCGATAATTAATTATCTTTTAGCGAGGTACACTCCCCTGAAATATTACCAGCCTGGCATGTTTATAATTTAAAATGTTAAAAGTCTGCAGCGAGACGATTACACTTGTGTAAAACCTGGTCTCTTATCTTAATCACAGACACCCGACAGTTATGTATCACAAGATACGTTGGCTAACACCCCATAAGGATTACGTATTTGTTTTTGCTCAGGTGAAAAGACTAAGACAAACAATTGCTGTTGGATTGGAAGTGGATGGTAGTTAATTAAAATATAACTTGTTGTTTAATTTTATTGGAGTGACCTGCAAAAATTGCCTATCCCAAAGCCTTACGTAATTAATTCCGGCGAGATCTTTTATCTTAATAAACATAGATGGAAAGAAGAGAATACAATATTGGGGAATTACATCAGGCCATGTCACAGAATAATTTCCGGCGATATCAGTAATTCGCAACTCTACCCATAAATTGCGAAGAACGACCCATCCCCAATTATAAAGCTGCGTAGGTAAAATATAGAAAACAAGACGCCTTACAAGGTGATTCCTTAAAATAAAATAAAAATAAACGAAAATGTGATTAGTTTACCAACGTAAACTAAGAGACATTAAGTTTCGTATGGGTGAAGTTTTTACTATAAGACTCGCATGTCTCATAATTCTCCACCGATTCCATTGTTGCCACAGAGACCAGATGCCAGAGGAAAAATATACGATTTTGCTAGGATGTTAAATATATTTAAAAGTAACTTGAAAATTAAAAAGTATAAAACTTCAATTTAAATAATATTAGAGTCCACGGAATGTGCCCCATGTTTTAAAAGCTAGGAATTGTAAAGTAGCAATTAACATTTGCTCAGAAGACTGCACTTTTACGGCTGCAGTGAAAAATTTTCCACCATTCTATGCAAAGCGTTTGGAGAACTACCCTTCACGAATACGCTTCTGGTGCAAGTTACTAGTATGCAGATCTGGATACCACCTATAAGAGATGGATCTAGAGGACATTCGAAGCCGCAACATGTTTGAGATATACTCGTGTAACGAACGCGACCCCAAAATCGACTCCTGACATGGGAAGAAAACAGTCATGACTTCACTGAGAACCAGCATCAACCACACCAGACTAGAGTGACAACACATTGCGCCACTTGGACATTTAAGTGTAACTCAGTGACTCAGATCGTGGTCACTCTCCCCTCCACACAATTTAGAAAAGCTTCCAAGAAAGAAAACTACTATTTTCAAGATATTAAATTAATGTATTGGTTTTTTTTTTTTTTGTTATCTCAACAATAAGAATACATGGAAAAATCCTGAAACAAGTCAATAGTTTCTCATATATTGGCCATACAGTAACAGAAAATGGTAGAAATCAAAAAGAGTATAGGAATGTCCAAAGCTACATTCAAAAACATGAATCTATTATTAACATCTAAACTATACACGGCGACCCTAATATTAACATCTAAACTATACACGGAGACCCAGAGCCACTGAAACAAGACTTCACCTGCAACTCAAGGAAGAAAAAAAGAAAGAACTAGGTGGAAAAGCTGGACCCATTCTAATTTACCTCTCCTCTGAGAAAATTCCAAGGGGTGAAAACTCGTAAATATAAAAATATATCTTTTTAAAAACAAAACTTAAAAACTATTGTACCAGATAGTATTAAAAACTATTGTACCAGATAGTTTTATTTTCCTTTTAAATTACAAACGGAACTCAGTGATAACAATATTATGTTATTATGTTAACCATGTTACTCCATATATTTCATAAACAAACACACCGATATATATATATATATATATATATATATATATATATATATATATATATATATATATATATATATATAAATATTATATATATATATTATATATATATATATATATATATATATAGTATATATATATATATATATATATATATATATATATATATCGGTGTGTTTGTTTATGAAATATATGGAGTAACATGGTTAACATAATAACATACGGTTAGCATTGCGTTCCGTTTGTAATATATATATATATATATATATATATACTGAAGCACATTAAAAACACACCACCTGTATAATCCAGGAACAGAGTGGGAAATGTACATATAAGTGTTTACAAGTTTACATATTTGGAATCTTTATTCATTTTCTTATGAATCCATGCTGGTCATTAATTTGTACATTTGATTGTTATGAAATTCATTGCATTCTGTGCAGGCAAGGGAGAAAACCAAAAATGCAACCAATAAAAAAATTCATTCACACTATCCTCAGTATCTGGTATATCCACCGTGTGCTTGCAAACAAGCGGCTTGGCAGCGGCTCCGCATGGAACGCACAAGTCTCTGAAGGAAATTCCGGGGAATCAAGTCCCATTCACGTGTAATAGCAGCTTCGAGCTGTTGCAGATTAGCTGGAGAACTTTGCCTGTAGACTCTGCGTCCAAGCTCGTCCCACAGATGTTCTATAGGGGACATGTCTTGTGATAAGGCACAATGTTCTGCTGCTGTAGATATTGCTGCGTAATGAATGCGGTGTGTGCACGTGCGTTATCCTGCTGGAGAAGCTGCAAGTCTGGATAATTTGTGAACGCAGGAGCAACCAATGCATCCAGAACCTCATCTCGATATGTCACAGCATTAACATTTCCATGGAAGACGTGAAGAGGAAAGCGATGGGGAAAACTGAATCCTCCCCAAATGTGAATACTGCCACCTCCAAATCGGTTGTGCTGACGAACACAGCAATCTGCAAAGCGCTTTCCACACCGTCGCCTAATCCGCATACGTCCATCAGCAAAGGATATGTTGAATCTGCTCTCGTCTGTGAATAGGACAGCATTCCACTGCAGTCTAGTCCATCTGACATGTTGCTCTGCCCATTGCAGGCGCTGCTGACGATGTCTGTGAGTCAAGTTTGGCCCAACATAAGGTCGTCTTGCAGTAAGGCCTGTATCTCTGAGTCGTCGTATGACTGTTATTCGAGAGACTTGCCCACTCTACCCACTATTGCTCTTGCTGTTTGACTTGCCGGGAGAGAACAATTCCTTAGGTGACTCAACACAAAATGACGATCTTGCGCAGGGGTAGTAACTCGTGGTTGGCCACTCCGAAGTCTATCCCGGGCACTGCCAGTGGTTCCGTAACGTTCATTGAGACGTACAATAGTGCTGTGGTGGCAATTCATCCTTCTGGCAATGACCCGCGAGCTCATTCCGGTCTCCAACATACAAATGGCTCGTTGGCGGTCGTTTTCAGATAGTCGTGGCATTTCAAGCACATGTACTGGGTGTTTTCTCTCAACGGCCTTTTTATACCGAGTATACTGCCACAACGCGTACACATTTTCAGGGTCATTGCTGTTGGGAATCGTGTTGCACGTGTAACTTTCATTGTTTTCATGTAGTCTGTACACAAACCCGTGGGTTGAATCATGCACTTTCCATTCCAGCAGCCATTCGCTCTCTACCTCATGACAAACACGGGGAAAATCCATTCCCACACTTTTTTTTTCCAGCTTCTCGGCATCAGTATATATAATAGTGGTGCGTTTTTAATGTGTTTCGGTATATATAAATGTTGCTGAATTCCCTTTAGCTGGGGGCAAATCGTCTACGAGCCAATCGTCTTTAATGACATATACTAACACTGGAGACGTGCTGCGAGGAGAAAATCCTACACAAGCGGAGATAACTCAGCTGTTAGCAGTTATCATCCTTTATCCTCCAACGTTTCCTAAAATAGAAATACTATCATCCTATTTATTGTACCGCCAAGATTAATTCTTGAGTAAAGGTTCACTATTTTTCTAAAAGTTTCCTTATTCAGAATCTCTGGTCATAATTTGTGGACCACTGCTGCAGGTTGAGAAGTACTCGCCACAAGAAGAAAACAAATAAAGAGGTTATAGAAAGCATATGGATGAAAAGGGAAGTAATGAACGAGATCATAATTCTTCATCTTCTTTCACCTTTTAACTTCCCAAGGATTATAGCCCTTCAACAAATTTATGTCAAGTCTTTATGTCCTGTAACATCTTTCCTTCTCTCTTTCATGTTTATCTTCAGTTCTCTTTTCCATATCTTCTTTGGTCTTCTTCTACAGGGGCTGTCTGGTAATATTATTAACAGGTTTTTTTAATGTGTGTCCTATCCATCTCCGTCGGCGTCTGTGGCCTAATGGATATGAACGCAGTTTCGTAATCCAGATATACCAGGTTCGAAACCTGCTGCAGGCGGTTTGGTAGCAGATCGCTTTGTGTGGATTTTTAACAATGGTATAAGCGCCGTACCGTTCAGAAAGCAATGGCAAACTACTGAATGAAAAAAAATTGCCTAGAAAAATCACAAACAGCCAATAAAAGCTGGGGTTGATTGCCACGTCCTGTAAAGGATAAGCAACTAACTTTTTATCCATCTCCAGCGTCTTCATCTCATTTCTTGATCTACTGGCCCTTACCTAGTTCTTGTCATCAGTTTCACATTAGTGATATTGTCATACCACTTCAATCCTTCTATTCTATGCAAGCATCCATTTATGAAAGTCTTTAGATTTTTTGGTTGTTGTTTTTGTTGTTCTCCATGTTTCAGAGCCATACACTAGAAAAAAACTTACATTTGAGTTGAAAATTCTGATTTTTGTTTTTGATCTGATTTCTTTTGATCTCCATATTGTACCCACTGCAATGATAGTTCATCTATCCTTTTGTATTCTTGCTTTGATATCGTTGATTATCGCTCCAACTGTGGAAATTTTATTATGCTGCCAATGTACATGTTTTATTCTACATCTTGTAGTGATGTTTCTTCCAGTACAATTGTGTTCTCATTTCCATCATTTATTCTCATTTTCGTTGTTTTCTTCCCGTGTATTTTCAGACCCACTAGCTGTGATCTCTCATCAAGTATTTCAATTTTGTCTTGCATCTGATTACGGTTATGGGACAGAAGTACCAAGTCATGAGGAAAATCTAGATCGTCTAGCTGTTTGGTCAGAGTCCATTGGATTCCATGTCTGTTGGTTGAGGTCGATGTTTTCATAACTTAATCTATCTCCAGTTAAAGAAGAAACGGAGTCAAGAGGAATTCCTGTCGCACTCCAGTTGTTATTCCAAACGGTTTTGTAAATTGTCCTTCATGAAGAACTCTGCATGTCATGTCTTTATTAGTTTTCCCTATTAAGTTAATGCTCTTTAGGGGGATTCCATAATGCCTCATCCATTTATAAAGTGATTCCTTGTCTACACCGTCAAATACTTTGTCGTAGTCGATAAATCCAATGTAATGAGGTGAGTTTCATTCTATACTTGGTTACATTATTATTCTCAGTGTGGCAATCTGATCTGTAGATGATCTGTTTTACCTAAAACTTGCTTGTTCATTTCTCATTTGTCTGTCTATGGACTCTCTCTCTCAATGATGATCCTGTTTAATACTTTTCCTGGCACTGATAGTAACATTATTCCTCTGTAATTTGTGCACTTTTGTAAATCTCCCTTCTGAGGCAGCCTAACTAGATATCCTTATTTCGACTCTAACGTGCCAGATGAAGACAACGCTATAAGTGGGAAGATAACATCAAGAGATGGACAGGGAAGAGTCTATCAGAATCAGAGTGCACCATCAAGACAAGAGGCAGAATACGTTGGAAATACATTGCAGCCGACCTTCAATGTAGAGATGGCACCTGACGATGATGATATTACACAAAACATTACTCTAATAATAACCAGTATGGAGCCGAACGATGTACTTTTATTTCAGAATTAAACAACAAAGGAAGATTTTTTTTTAAAAACTGAGATAAACAGAAATAATGGATTGCGCACAGGACTAAACACAGCGACGTTAAAAAACAAAACAGCATTAATTTTCATGCTCTGAAGAACCGCCTCTGCTTCATGAAGACATCAAGTTCTGTATTTGTGAAATGTGCTTCTCACACGCGCAAACGCTGGCATGCGCATGAGCAGATTGCATCAAGTTTAGTATTTCCGCTACCAACAAACACTCTTCATCATATATGAGAAAATGGAGACACACAATTAAGAAGATTGAGGTCCATAAAGGGCAAGATTTTTATGACGAGGAATTGTTTTTTACTTGTTTAAGACAGAATGCGCGCTATCGTTATACAGTTTCATACCTTTGAAACAGTTCATTTTTGTTTTGAGTAGTCGTTATGAACTCATCAGGGGATGGATTGTGAAACTGCCGCAGGAACTAGTTGAAAATGTCGCG
Source organism: Oreohelix idahoensis (assembly GCA_024509875.1). NCBI lineage: Eukaryota > Metazoa > Mollusca > Gastropoda > Stylommatophora > Oreohelicidae > Oreohelix > Oreohelix idahoensis. Next base: position 951 of record JAMPIV010020011.1, on the reverse strand, counting down.
CTGGGCCTCGATGATATGATTATCTGGCAATTTGGAGATTGGCCCGGACCGAGAAGACCGGAAAAACAAAAACATTATCGGTCCTGGCGCAGAATGAGTTGATGAAGACAGTGATATGGAATATGGGTCGTTTGGTGAATTGATGTAGTGGTTGTTCTTTGGGTTGATGTATCGTGTGGTGAATAGGTGTGATGCAGATGGTGTTTTAAAAAACGGTGTTTTTATGAATACACCAGTTTTTTTTTAAAACTTAATGGATGAAAATATCATGTTTAATCGCTGATATGTGTAACTACGGTGCATCTTTTTAATTTTTTCCAGATTGCTTTTTAAGTTGTTCCGTGTTGTTCCCTAGGATTGGGGGGGGGGGGGGTCTTCGAGAAGACAAAGTTTGAATAGGATTATTGTTCTCTTTAATGCATGCCCTAGAAAGTGAATAATACGCGGTTGTACTTGGGACTGGCAATCATAGCGTGTAAAATATACTACTGCAGACACCACCAGGACTACAGTATAAGTAAATAAATTAAGGGGCTGCAGTAAAACTGGTAAGGAATATAAGTTTATAAACTAATAAAACGGTATTGAATCAGTTTTACAAATAACAGTTCACATGAGACAAGGGACGTTTCGGGTTTTACCCTTCGTCAGCCACAAACAGGTGACAAAGACAAAAATTACATATAGGTCGTCCGCCGCATGGAAGATAGTCGCATCTCCAAAGGTAATTTTTACGGACAGCTGGCAGACTGCCATCTGTCGGGCGACCCAGCTGAGGTTCAAAGATGTGTGCAATAGAGGCATGAAGGCACCGGGCATTAATCCAGCTACCTAGCAGGATGAAGCTGCCGAGCACAATTCTCTCTACGGTGCCACCTCAGAATAACCGAAAATGAACACAAGGAAAAAAAATCCAGCTGAGGACTATCACCTCAGGGACGCTTTCCAATA
>JAMPIV010020010.1:0-68028 GCA_024509875.1 Oreohelix idahoensis | reverse complement strand
CCCCCCCCCCCCCCCCCAATTTTCTTACACTTTAGACTAAACACGACAGATTAGTAACATTATTCTTTATAATTTATTGGCACTCTTGTAAATTCGCTATTCATAGGCAAACGGTGGAATAGATATCCTTCTTCAATCTGCTGGTATTTACTTCTCTCTCCCAGACTTTTACAAATAGTATGTTAATATCTCTAGTGGGAGGTTCAAATCTGTTTGATCGGCTCTGCTGGAATGCCATTGGGACCTGATGCTTTTCCTATCTTTCAGAAGCTTATGGCTTTTTTAGTATTTCTTCTCTTACTTGGTCGTTCTCAGTCTGATTTGTAGCTCCTCTTCTGCTGGTCTGGAATGTCTGTTGGATTAGTTGGATAGCTGGTCTATTGAGAAGTTCCTCAAAATTTTAAAGTCCATCTCTTCAAGAGTGTATAGGTTTTTCACGAGTGGTACAGGTGAACGGCATTATGTGCTCTTTTTCTGTTACTCATAAGTGTTGGGCATGCTTGAAGCGCAGATGTTCCAGCAGTCATTTCTTTTGGTGCAACTGTCTTGTTGTAATTATTGGTTATTCCTTCTTAATTAGATGGTATCCCAATCTGTTGTGGGCCCGTGCCACTTGTTTTGCTTTCTGTCTGAGTGGGTCATTTCATCATTATTTTGGTAGCCTGATGCTCTGCACCCTATGTTCCTGTATCTGGTTCTGATAATAAACGCGTGTGCCTCTTCCAACAGTTGTATATCAGGCTGAGTGATTTCTATTTTCCTTTGCCAATCTGTCAGCCACTATAGTTGTCGGGGATGCTGCAACGGATGGGTTCATCAATTGTATGACAACTATTTTTGAACTGTACTACTGACATAGTGATGTGGAGTATTAATCTTAGGTCATCCAAGTCTGCATTATTCACGGCTCTTCAGCGTTGCACTTACTGACAGTCGTCTGTGAAGAAAAGTCTCTCGATGCTTTCTCTGTCACTAGAAACTTCTGCTGCAAGTTTTCTATGCTTTTAATGTTATCTTGAAAAATGTCCATGTAACCACTGACAGCTTTTTTAGTGTGCCAGTGCTTCTCAAACTCCTCTTCTGTTGACTTGCTGAATTAGATGTGTATGTATTGGTCCACCTGTTGCTTGGGTAATGTTTCTCTACGTTATTTCGTAAATAAATTTTAAAATGGCAAAAATAGATATACTTTCGGCTTGTAGCACCTTCCACCCACTTATAAATTATAATAGAATGACGTAGCTACTCAAGGTTAGGTCTCAAATTAATCGCGGAGAAGAAATTCATATTTCTAAAGTACTAAGATTATGAAGAATAAAAACGCTGTGTAGAAAAGTGCAGCTTACGAAGCTCGTCACGACAAGTTTAACGGCATTTCTATTGTTAGAAAGAACATGAATTATCTTGAAAGAACCATTATACGACAAACAAGTTCAATTATTGTTACATGTGTGCTAGATAATTATAAGAGGAAAATTAATCGCTTCTTGAGACGTTTACGACAATCAAACGCTCTGGCATGAAAGACGGTTCAGAAGTTTACCTGCGCTTGGCGGTATCGGTCTTTCTTATTTAGTTGTGTAAAATGATCTATAAGCACATTTGATATAAGGGGTAAATAACTATTAAGAAAGAATCGTTATTTTTCTAAAATGTTTTTAATTGATTATATCGCCTGTGTCGTGTATATACTGCATTGAGTGGGTGTAATCCATTGTTTTTCTTTATAAGGATTTTACAGGCGGTGGGTTAAAAAATTTAATGCATTAAGAATATATATCTGTTTCAAACCTGATGATTGGTTATAAGGTAGAATATATAGTGTCTCCTTGTTATATAATATGATCAATTGCTTATGATATTGATTATGAGGACGTGGCTATATGTCCCTCATCCCAAAAAATAAACAAATACTTTGGTTTCTTTTTTGTATACTTTCAACGAAATTTAGTAGCGCTCGACAAAAGAAATAAGTGCGTAAAAAATTGGTGTGCCTGACAGCCCTCACCGACTGTAAAAATCATGAAAACTTGAAAGTTTTTGTTTTTAAAACCACTTATTATAGCAGGGAACACTCTTTGAAAACGATCCAGGCACTTTTCACACGAAAATGTTGTCTCATCAAAGAACTTTTTAAATTTGAATCCAAATAACATGATTCCGCTGTGTGTACGTTGGTCAGCTGCTGAGGAATCGCAACCGTGTTGATAAAATTGTTTATTGTTTCCATATATTATATACTCTCCCGAAAATAGTTACAATAAACAAAGAAAAGCGTTGCAAATGACGGTGAGTTCATGAACACGTTTGATTTACACTGATTATTACTGAAAGAAACCAAAAAAAACTCTAAGAATGTACTTCTATCTGCAGACATCCGGGGAATGGATAACAGGCACAACAATTAAAGACTTAGAAACTTACGGAGAATGAATAGAACATGATATAGCCAGAGGAGTTTTTTCTCTGGCTACTACATTACTATATATTCTAGTGGGATGTTCAGTATTAATTGCTTGGATACCTTAATTGTTGGCATAGAAGGAATGAAAAGGCAGATAAGAAGCCAAGAATGAAGGTAGATTTGATAGAAAAATCTAATAAATGTTGGGATTGAGTAAATTCAGAAATTAAAGAGCTTAATTAAAGATTTAATAACAGATGAATGGGAAAGCAGAGTGGGATTGGTCGTAAATTTATTTTTGAGAGAAAGGAGTCTTTAGGGACAAATTAGTTGGTCCGGTGTAGAGTGGAAAAAACAAAATGATGATGGAAAGCTCAGTGATAGAAAAATGTTCGGAGATTAAATAGTTGCTTCACAGCGTGCTGGAGGAGAAGTAAAGACAGGATCTTATTTTACGACCAAATCGGTTTCCTCTCAATTCTTTTCTCTTCCACCTCTCTCGGGTCAATTCAAAACAATTATTTGCCAGTTGTCCAGACACACCGCTTCGCGCACACCGATTTGGTGTATTCAAACACACAGACGACGTAGATTACAGAACTATATTAAAACGAGAATAGGGGAAAGGTGGGCTTTGGGTATCTCCAACCACCAGTACTAAATGAGTTTATGTGTTTTATTCGGCCTATAAAACAATCAATCAACTAACAAATATCAGGTATTACATAAAATATCATATGTACAACAACATGCCAAGAGTATACTCAAAATTGGGAGGGTGAAGAAGAAGATTGGATGTAATCTCGACTAAGACCATTCCCGATTTATTGTAGACCACCAGGATACAAACCGCCAGTACGCCAGAGAGAGTATTAGATTGAATTATCAGGAAGACATTAGGTACCCCCGTTTAAACCTATTAGTGAGAATTTAAATTGCTCTGTCAAGAGGTTGTTGTCTAAGAGGTGTAGCGTATAGGGGTGGATAGAAAAAAAAATCCTGATTGCTTCCCCATGCTGTTACTTCCCATTTACTAAGAGAAAATTGGAATGGATGCGGGGTGTTTTTAAACAGAGTCCTAAACAATTAGCTAATCCTTCCCTCACTTTAAAGGTTAAACTAATTGCAGGGTGTACAGACTACATTATTCACTATTACTAGGGCACGAATGATTATGTCTAACAAAAAAAGGTTTACAGAGACAGAAAAAAGATTAAATTTACATGATCATTGTCATGCTAACACGACTCAAGTGACGATACCACGCGATCTCATGATACTCACACACACTTACCGAATGGCAGCCTCAGACCGATCCGGACAGTAAAAGTATGTATATGAAAAACAGCAAGTATTCTCTTGGATTATATGAGAACTGGTCTAGTCACTTCTATGTCTCGGCTCCACCAGTATGGTTTGCGGGGAGGGTTTGGGGGTTGGTGAACAAGAATATTCTCGGACTAATGATCGCAAGCGTGACGTTGAAGACAAAGAGGGTTTCGGCGTGGGTATTGTTATTATATATATAGAAAGTAGTCGGGTTATGGGATAGGCGACGCTGGGGAACACTGGTTTGGCGACCGTGGGTGAAAATGAAGATGGTCTTCTTTTAAATCCTCTCGCTATGGTAAAATTGCCTTTCAATGCGTTGATGATTACGTAAAAACTGGACCGGAAAAGTTTTATTAAATCCAAACTTGAGGCATAAAAAAACTAGGCTCGAGTCACAGGGTCCAGGGAAAAATAGGGTACGGGTCCTCCTCACAGTAAACGCAGTAAATATGAGGATAGTCGTTGTTACTGGTCGGATGGGATTTACCTGGCCAGGTTGGTATCTGACTGAGTTTGTTAATGGGTAATTTGATTATGTATTCATTAAAATGGTGTCTTGGGGTGAGGTCTTTACATTCATTTCTAATTCCTGAGCAGCTATTTCGGCGGAAAAAGGACAGCCAAGCAAATATATGTATTAAATAAGAAATGTTTCTTCAATATGACTGGAAGTTTACTAGATGATTTCTTTATTTCTTTCTTTATTTTAGCTGGGTACCTGGCAGGTTACGATCAGCTCTGTATGGGAAAAGGAAAAAAAACATGTAACAATACGGCGAAAAATCAAGCGCGATAAATTTCCCGTTAAGCCTATAATACACTCGAGTATTTAATTATGTATTTAATAAACACTGCGCGAATTCTAGTGGTTAAAAACACACATCTATAAAACTAGGACTTAACTGAATTGATTAATTATAAATTCCTTCGCGACTTTAAAAGTTAATTTAAGCATCTATTATCTTTTGAAATAATATAATAGATAGATCATTATATTTACAACTGGAACTATTGAGATGGTTTAATTTAATAGATTTAAATTAACACAAAATCCATTGAAATAGAATGACTCTGAAACTAGACCACTGATCACTTTACACAATATATTACCGCTTTGCACGAGAATAGAAATCACAACTGCAAATATATATATAAAAATCCAGGGGAAAATCTATAACAAAGATTTCAATAAAAGCTAGTGCTTCTGTAATGGTCTGGACAGCGAGTGATAAAGTGTCTATTCTTCATGGTCTAATTTATCTTAAAATGGAATGTAAGTTGAGGTGGGACAATGAGAATACTTGACAGCTTTTTTCAATCATCCAGGAACTTTTGGGGATCTGACACGCCAAATCAAGGAAGAAGCCGCCCCCTGGTTCATTCGTATCTCCGCTCGCTGCTGCCCCGTTTCGGCTTTCCCCGTTCGCCCTTCTGCGCGATCGGTTCTATAGCGTTTGACACCGAGACGCGGGAAATAGCGCAAGCAGTGACTGCGTTCTCGTATCAGGGCTCACCACTACTGTCTTTTGATAGCGCCTGATAGTCTCCCACGTGAAATCCCTCAGTCTGTCTCTTTGATCGTGGTCGCATTATCTGTTTGATTCTGGCAAAACGCCCTCCCACTGGCCAAGTTAATGAAAATACCCTGCCTATATGATTGTTCAAGAGATGTTAGTGGGCGTGATTTAAATCTCTCCTTAAATCGATCAATGCGATGACCAAGAATGGAACGATAGGTAAAACTCTACGCCGCATATCAATCAGCAGAAAACGTGTTTGCCCTCTGTGTGGAACAGTTGCATAGCTAATGAATCCACGTGAAAGAAGTCCCGTTACAAAGAAGAATTACAACAAAGTTCAGGGTCTCAGCCGAGTTCGTCCATCACAATCGTCCCCCTCTTTTGAGACGTGAAAAAACGTGTTTTCATGTTTGAATTTATGACGATGAAGCTGCCCTGATCGGTAACTTTTGGATGATTGGTATCTTCACCTCCCTCCTTTTCCTCTGTAGTTTAGTTTCTACTCAGGAAATCAGCCCCGACATTCTGTCTTCCCGGAATATATTCCACTTTGAAAGAATCGACGCTTAGAAGGCGGGCCCAACGCATGATCCTAGCGTTCAATTCTTTATTGGCACCAAGAAATGCTAACGGAGCGTGGTCTGTTTGCACCGTGAAAGATGTACCATAAAGAAACTCATGATGGCGTCTGATACCGTCAATCAGGGCAAGACATTCCCTTTCAACTACGCTGTAGTTCCGTTCCGCTTTATTTAATTTCCGACTGCCATAGGCAACTGGAAATAGCATGTTCAGGTCACTGTCATCGGCTTGAAGCAGTGTTGACCCGATGCCCTGACCTGACGCGTCGACTCTCAGTACAAAAGGGTTCTTGAGGTCAGGCAGCCTCAAAGTGGAGTATGCAGAAAACTGTCCTTTCAAAGTGCTATACGCGTGTTCGCACTTTTGATCCCATATGACCTTATCAGGACAACCTTTCTTTGTGAGGTCAGTCAGAGGTGCCGTCAGTCCGTTGAAGTTCTGGATGTACTTCTGATAGTATGCACATAGCGATATGAAGGAACGTACGTCTTTCTTCGTTCGGGGTCTTTTTGCTGCCACTATTTTCTCCACGTTCTTCTTAATAGGCCAACTGCATCCGTGAGAAATAGTATGCCCCAGGAAGTCTAACTGTTCAAACCCGATGAGACATTTGCTAGGTCTGGCTGTGAGACCCGTTTCCTGTAGTCTCCTGAGGAGCATAGCAACCGTAGCAATATGTTCTTCATAGGTTTCCGATGCAATTAATATGTCATCCATGAAATTATGGATATGGGGACTTTGCAAAGGTTCTAGAAGCTTCCTCATCATCCTGGTGAACACTCCTGGTGCGTTATGCAAACCGAACGGCATCACATTAAATGTGTAATGTCCTTCGCTAGTGCTGAAAGCTAACAAAGGTTTAATTTCCTCCTTGACTGGTATTTGATAATAACCTTTACTGAGGTCAATCTTGGAGAAGATCTTTGCTTTGCTGAGCTTGGTGAACAACTCAGAAACAGTTTGGAGAGGTTCGGGCTGGAATTCCGTTACAGCGTTTAGCAACCTGTAATCAATGCACAGCCGAACTTCCTTATTGGGCTTCTGCAACAGCACTACACTCGAGCTGTAAGGAGATGTAGGAGATGTAGACTCACTGATAATTCCTGCCTGACGCAGCTTGTCTATTTCTCCGCGAAGTGCATCAGCTTTAGCGTACGGGATGGGGTAAACTCTGGTTTGAACAGGGGTCTCGTTTGTTAATTTCATATCAAATTCAATGAGATTTGTTCGACCAGGTACATCCGTTAAGACTGCACTGTACTGTTTTAGTAGAGCCCTGGTTTCTGTTTGTTGTTCTGGTGAGAGATTGTCGCCGAACTTGACATCTTTAAAGGATTTTGTGGGTTGCAGTGGATACTCCATGCAACCATCATCATCTTCCTCGTCTTCCGTTGCTATGGCGACAGCCAGGAGATGCTCGGAGGATGGCACCGGTCTTTCCAAATATTTCTTTAGCAGATTTATGTGGAAGACCTTCTCCTTTCCTTTGATGGAGATCTTGTAGTAGTTGTACATGAGATCTTTTTAAGGACGGTAAACGGTCCTTGCCATCCGATGCGAAGTTTATTGCTTCCGGTTGGAAGTAGCAATAGGACTTTCTCCCCTGGTTGTAGTTCTCTCTCTTTTGCAGCTTTGTTGTATCTTTTAGTAATTTTAGCGCGGGCTTTCTTAAGGTTGGTAGTAGCTAGATCCCATCCTAGCTTTAGCCTTTCCTTAAGCTCAGATACATACTTGCTTGCAGAGACGACTGTCTCGTCAGCCTTCTGGTCTGTCAGGGACCGAAGTAAGGCTTCTAGTGGCCCCTTAATAGGTCTGCCAAATAAAAGTGTAGCTGGCGCAAAAACCCGTAGACGCTTGGGGTACCTCTCGGTAGGCGAATAAGGCAGCCGATATATATTGGTCTCAGTCTTCCGGTTTCTCCTGACCCAGCTTACGTAACATCATGGTGAGGGTACCGTTAAAACGTTCCACGAGCCCATTTCCGGCCGGATGGTAGGGACTTGTGTGGATATGTTTGGCCCTCAAGATCTTAAAGATCTCCTCCATTAACAGGCTACGGAATTGGGATCCATTGTCCTTCAAAACTTGTTGAGGGAATCCCAACCGTGTAAAAATTTGCACAAGGGCTTCTGCGACATGCTTGGAATTAGTGCATGGTAGCGTTACAGCTTCGGCCCACATAGTGCAAGTGTCGACTAAGGTCAGGATGAACCTGTTCCTTCTTTTGGTCTTTTCCAGGGGACCAATAATGTCGACAGCAACCCGTTCAAATGGAGTCCCTACTATTGGCATTTGCCCCCATAGGTACTGGGGGTGTCAAGTGCTTGGGTGCTACCCGTTGGCACTGGGCGCAGGATTTCACATACCTGACAATGTCAGAGTTCATTCCTGGCCACCAATAGTGGTTTTTTATTCGCTGAATAGTGGCGTTTTGTCCCATATGTCCGCTAAAGGGAAGAGAGTGCCCCATTTCTAAGATCTGGTTTCTGTACTGCGTCGGTACTAGGAGCTGGTTATTCCCCGTGTCCGGGTTGCCCGTTCTACGATACAATACGCCATCCTTAGAAAAGATGTCTCCGTTGTGTCTGGGGTCCTTAGCCATGGGCAGTTTTTTTTAAAGCAGGGCGCCAGAGTAGGATCCTTTTGTTGCGCCTACTTCAGTTCATTCGGCAACAAGTTTGGTGCAGGCTCCCTCTCCTTCTTGGCTTGCCCTCTTGTGGTTACCGCTGCCACAATCGGCTCCTTAGGTCTCCCAATGAACACATATCTACATCCCAAGATAACTGGGTAGATAGGATCATCCATAATGGCCGCTTTAATAACCCCTCTGACAAAATCAGAGTGTATTTCTACCAATGCGATAGGAAGCGTCCTGTGTGCATCACTCCTGAAAACTCCACTAAGTTTGACGGTTTCCTCTGTCTCCTGACCGGGTTTGACTAGGTGCCTAGCGACAATACAATCAAAACTTAATCCAGTGTCAAAAAGACAAGTAGTAGAGGTACCGTTCAAAATTACAGTTCCTCGAGTTGAGGGTCGGTCCCCCTCAGGTTGAGAATCACTGACATTGACTCTACCTTTCGAGGCTGTATGCAAACATCCAATGCGGTTTGCACCGGTTTGTTTGCCCTGATCAAATGTTCCTGGTGTAGGGGTCTTCCCTTTTCCTTGACCTTGGTGGCCGCGCTGCCACGTAGGCTTGGTGGGTTGATCAGAATTGTTGTTGGGGGGGGGGGGGGGGGGGTCGGGTTTTGTAGAATTTCGATTTTTCCTGGGGGGGTTTCTGGGTATTGTTATCTCGTTGGTTATAATGTTGAGAGGAAGTGGAAGAATAGGATGCCTGCTCTAGATTCTGTTTTCGAGATTGCTCATCGGTGGGTTTACGTTTAGTGCTGGGAAGTTCGGCCATTGCATTGCTATAGCGTTCGGCTTTATTGAGTATGTCTTCAAGCCTGACTGCCCCCTGTTCAGCCAAAAATCTACGAGTTTCATTCGACAAAGTGGATTTTATCTGCTCCACAAGAACAAGTTCGAGGAGTCCCTCATATGAAAGAGGTAGGTCAGATAATTCAATGCACTTTGTCAGATAACCCGTGAGACGTGAAGAGAACTGGGGAAATGTTTCCGTGCTCTCTTTCGGCTGTTTCTGAACAACTGCAGAAACTTTCGGGCAGTCATCTCAAACTGCTGTAGTAAGGCCTTCAACAGGTCATAATCATGTTGATTCGGTCCCAGCTTTGTGTACACGTCATAAGCATTGCCTTTCAGTGACGTTGAAAGTTTGAGCGCCCAGCGGGTACTCTCTAACCCATAAAGATTCGCCAGTCTCTCGAATTTTTCTAGGAAGCTGTCAATTTTTTCGTTAGGACTAGGAAAAGATTCTAAAGAAAAGGACATTGCAGTTAATTGGGCAGATTGAGTACTGGAGAGGTCCATTGATTGAGACTGGGGCGAAGACGGCTCTCCGTTAGTCGAAGTAGAGGCGCCCCGACTCTCTAGAGCCTTAAGCGCCAGTTGATGCTGTCTTTCCTTGTCTCTCTCTCTCTCTCCCTGCGAGTTTCCATCTCTGCTTCAATTTTCTTCTTGTCCCAAAAGACGTTCTTCCGCTTCTTTCTTATCTGCCCTCTCCTGGGCTTCTCTCCTCTCTGTTCTTTCTTTCTCTTCCTTCCTCTCAGCTTCTGCTCTCTGTTGCTCCACTTTCCTCTCAGCTTCGGCTCTCTGTTGCTCCGCCTTCCTCTCAGCTTCGGCTCTCTGTTGCTCCACGTCATATATTTCCAATTCCTGGTTAATAAACGCGTTTGCAGCTTCTGCATCTAATCCTGCCTCTTTCGCTTCCAGCCTCAAGATGGACCTCATCTTTATCCTCTCTGCCATTGTTAAAGAATAAGATGAAGTATGCCTAGAGAACTAGTAAGAAGCAACGCGAAAGGGAGGAACTCTGAACCGCTACGAGAAAGAAAAAAAACACAAGTATAAATTTACCTGTGTTACCTCCTACCTGTACTGTGCAAACTTATCGCTGCTATTATCTGGCAATTAAGGCTCTAAACGCAAGCGACTATGCCACTAAATGGTAAGTTACACTGGAAAAGAATCTACTTTTACTAACAGTCGAGAAAAATTATATTAAAACAATTTAAAAGGAAAAAAAAATTTTTCCCCTAAATTTTAAATCTCTGACAACAAACTCCGTCCCTAAAGTCAATTATTGAGATGAGAAGTTGTTAACTTAATTTTTAAAAATCAGAACAATCCGTCTTTAGCTAAGCTCAACTCCTTTAACTTCAAAAACCTTTAGTGACTGTAAAACAATCACGCAATCCCAGCAACTCTTACAAAGAAAGAAATATAATTATCTCCGCCAGAGGATAATTAAAATAGCAAATATTTTTGTTTATCTGTACTTTCTACTGCTGTGGAGAGAAAACAACCTGTAAATATGCTGTGTGGACAACCCAAATACTTAAAGAACGTTTGTCTAGGGGTGTAATTATTTATTTATTTCCCTAATTCACAAAGACAGATCATTCACACTCTACCTAGTTAGACCCAGACTAAATCAGACTCAAAATATCTTTATCCCGGCTATGCGATTGCCTCAAATGTAGCTCAAGATCCCAGGACCAGCCCCCAAAATATGTGTGCATCAAATGTATCTCAAAATTATCCCGGCGAGCCAGCCAAATATTGTCGTAAATTTATTTTGAGAGAAAGAGTCTTAGAAATAGTGGTCCGGTTTAGAGTGGAAAATGATGATGGAAAGCTCAGTGATAGAAAATGTAGAGATTAAATAGTTGCTTCACAGCGTGCTGGAGGAGAGTAAAGACAGACTTATTTACGACAAATCGTTTCTCTCAATCTTCTCTTCCACTCTCCCGGTCAAACAATTATTTGCCAGTTTTCCAGACACACCTCTGCGCGCACACCGATTTGGTGTTTTCAAACACACAGACGACGTAGATACAAACTATATTAAACGAATAGGGGAAAAGGTGGGCTTTGGGTATCTCCAACACAGTACTAAATGAGTTTATGTGATTTTATTCGCCTTAAACATCAATCACTAACAAATATCAGGTATTACATAAATTATCATAAGTACACAAATGCAAATAACAAGTTTGGGAGGGGTGAAGAAGATTGGTATCGACTAAGCCCTTCCCGCTTATTAGACAAAGATAAACCCAGTCCAAAGATAGATAATATCAGGAACATAGGTACGTTAACCTAACAGTGAAGTTAATTACTCTGAAAGAGGTGTTACAAAGTTAGGTATAGGTGATAGAAAAAAACCTGTTCTTCCCCACTGTTCTTCCCTTTACTAAGCGAATGGAAAGGAGGGGGGATTTAAACTGCGTTAACCAATTATCACTTCACCCTTAAAGGAACAGCGCAGGGAGTACAGAAAAAATTATAGTACCAGGCACGAAAGTTAACACAAAAGGGTTACAAGAGAAAAAGATTAAATTTCCTGTCATTCATGCACACGCGTGAGGATCCACACTCATATACTCACACACTTACCGAATGCAGCCTGAGACAATCCATAAAGTTATATAAAAACAGCAAGTATTCTCTTGACATGTGAAACTGTCTAATACTTCGATGTCCCGCCCCAGATGTTTGCGAGGTTTTGCTGGTAACAAATATTCTCACTTATCGCAAGACTTGAAGACTAAGAGTTCTTGTGTTTTTATTATATAAAAAAAAGGAGTCTATGGGATGGCACTGACACAGTTCGGCACAGGGGTGAAAATGAAGTGGTCTCTTTTAATCTTCCGCTATGGTAAAATTCCTTCAATGCGTGATGATAGTAACTGACCGGAAAGTTTTATTAAATCCAACTGAGGAAAAAAAACTAGGCTCAGTCACAGTCAGGAAAATATGTACTCTCTCACAGTAAACAGTAAATGTATTATCGCTACTGGCGATGATTACCTTCCAGTTTGTCTTACTGATTTGTAATGGTAATTTGACGATCGTTCTTTTAAATGTTCTTGGGTGGGCTTTATTTCATTTAATTAAGACAGCTAGGTCGCAAAGGACCGCCACAGAGATTATATTTAAAAGAAATGTTTCTTCAATATGACTGGAAGTTTATAGGATGATTTCTTTATTTCTTTCTTTATTTAGCTGGGACCGCAGGTACGATCACTCTGTATGAAAGAAAAAAACATGTAACATACCGAAAAATCAAGCGCGATAAATTTCCCGTTAAGCCTATAATACACTCGAGTATTTAATTATGTATTTAATAAACACTGCGCGAATTCTAGTGGTTAAAAACACACATCTATGAAACTAGGACTTAACTGAATTTATTAATTATAAATTCCTTCGCGACTTTAAAAGTTAATTTAAGCATCTATTATCTTTTGAAATAATATAATAGATAGATCATTATATTTACAACTGGAACTATTGAGATGGTTTAATTTAATAGATTTAAATTAACACAAAATCCATTGAAATAGAATGACTGAACTAGACCACTGATCATTTTACACAATATATATTACCGCTTTGCACAGAATAGAAATCACTGCAATATATATATATATCCAGGGGAAAATCTATAACAAGATTTCAATAAAGCTAGTGCTTCTGTAAAGGTCTGGCCAGCGAGTGATAAAGTGTCTATTCTTCATGGTCTATTTATCTAAAATGGAATGTAAGTTGAGTGGGACATGAGAAACTTGACAGATTTTTTCATCCCAGGAACTTTTGGGGATCTGACCGCCAAATCAAGGGGAGAAGCCACCCCCTGGTCTTCGTATCTCCGCTCGCTGCTGCCCGTTTCGGATTTCCCCGTTCGCTTTCTGCGCGATCGGTTCTGCGTTTGACACCGAGACGCGAAAATAGCGCCAAGCAACTGCGTCTCGTATCAGGGACCACTACTGTCTTTTATAGCGCCGATAGTCTCCCCTGAAATCCCTCAGTCTGTCTCTTTGATCGTGGTCGCATTATCTGTTTGATTCTGGCAACGCCCCCCACTGGCCAAGTTAAAGAAAATAACTGCCTATGATTGTTCAAGAGATGTTAGTGGGCGTGATTTAATCTCTCCTTAAATCAATGCGATGACCAGAATGAACGATAGGTAAACTGTCCGCATATCAATCAGCAAACGTGTTTGCCATCTGTGTGGAACAGTTGCATAGCTAATGAATCCACGTGAAAGAAGTCCCGTTACACAAGAATTGCAACAAAGTTCAGGGTCAGCCGAGTTCGTCCATCACAGGGATAAAAATCTGAAAGGAAGACATGCATATAAGATGTTCAGGGCTCCAACAAGAAAATGTTAGATATCTAGGGAATTGAAAATTCCCAGTAATAAGAAACTTCTCAGACTACAGCTGGGAAAAGGCTATTTCAGAATAGAAGAACCTTACTGTGCAGGATGTCTTCAAGACAATAATATAGAACATTTCTTGTTAAAGTGTAAGAGGTATGACCAAATGAGAATACTGTACCAATATTGGATTATTTGCAGGCATCCAACTTACCTATAAATATAGAGGAGGTGTTAAGAATAGACAGACCTAGGGAACTGCATAATATAGTCAAACAATATTTAACACGAACACATGTTAATATATAGTGGCTGGGAATGTGAAGGGCTGTGTAGTGATTTCTAAATACAATATCTAAATTAATATATAACAGTATAGGGCATAAAGGCAAAGATAAGAAAGTACAAAAGAATTTTCTGCTAGAATGGTTGGTGTCGCCTACGCCTTCAGATTATTATTTGCTAACGAATAGCCGAACAAAACGGTACTGTTGCGTGATAAATTCTCGCAACATCGTTTTGTTTCAATGTCTGTTTTATAACGCAAGGGCAACAACTGCTTGGAATTTATAGTCACTTTTCTCGGTAAGCATTTGTCTTCTCGCGTTGGTATCGAATGCAGTTAAATTTGAGCTGTGGTCATTTTTGCGCTGGACTGCGCATGACTTGTCTTGTTGTTTGGTCGATCGGTTTCCGCCCACGACTAGTGGAGTGAGCGATTTGGAATGGCGAAAGAGATGCCTCGTTGAAGAGGGGATCTCCGCTATTTTTTGTTCTGTCAGGGATGTGTAGTCCTCTTAATGGATATTTCGTTTATTCGAGATAATACCTCTAGTGTTTTCCCACATGTCGGGAGGCGTGATATTTCTGTGTATTTCATGAAAGCAAGGTAAATTGACTTTTTCATTAACTCTATCGATTTTGGGTCGTGAGCGATTTCGATTCATAGCCTGTCTCCGAAAGTCGTCGCCACGAGATGTTTTTTCCCAGCTCACATGTCGCTGCATTGTACTGCATCGGTTGATGCATGTACCAAGGACCATTACTTGCTACTTTGTTAAATGAACTAGGTTTGGAAAACCTTTATTATCTAGAGGATATTTTTGTGGACATTATTTATACTTCGGCAGACGTGTCTGTCTTGCTGAAGTCAAACTAAGGAGAGTGAACTGATCTCATACATCTGGTTATCTCCTGGCTGTTATAGAAAAGGATGGAGTTTTTCACCTGACTAACTCATCATTGTAATGCTGTCTACCGTCTATTGCTGTATTGAATGTTGCTGTGATAATGACTGTTTGATGTGCCTACACATTTGCGTAACCATTTTGTCACTGTGGCGTCCACAATAAATAATGAAGAAAAACGTCAACGGCTGTTTCAAGAATCATTGACTTTATACGTCGTGAGTTTACTGACGTCCTATGTGGATTGCCCTGTTATTTTTGTATGAACATTGTTTTGACTGAACACATCTGCACACTACACAAAACCAGACATGCGGATACCATCCATCATCATATGGCATCACGCATCATTTGGTGGCCATAAGCTGGTTTGATTCTGGTACTAGCAAACACGGGGTCCCTTACCCACTTCATTTTCAACAAGAATTCATCAGCATCCTTCAAGAAATTAACATTCTTCAATACAGTCAACATCTTCAAAATTTTCAAAGTACTCGGCGTTGCCCGGTAAAAGTCAAAATTTCAATTTTTTGACGGAAACAAGAATTTGACAGTACCCGGCGTTGTTACATGTTGCCGGATAACTCGGACTGCTGTTATCTTTTACGCAAGTCAAGCAAGTTGCTGCTGTCAAGGTTCCAGTGCTGTCGTTTTTGTGAAGGTCAAGTGCCGGTTGAAACGGGTTGTTTTCTGAAGAAGGCCAAGTACCGATTTCCATCAACTTACTTTTGGATTAGAAGGTCAAGTGCCGAAACAACTCAACACACAGTACTTCAGAAGCTCTTGTACCATCGTGTTAGCAGTGGAAGCAGTTCAGATGTGCCATCATCGTTGGAGCTTCGCTCTTTAGGACGTTGATTGACATCCGTTTTTCTGCTGTTCGACGATTGGAAGCCTATAAGTTAAGTGGCCTGTTTGTATGTAAACTGTGCCCTTATACTTCTGCTGAGTCTTCTGTGTATCATCTCATTCTATATGTTATATGTCTATATATGTTATTTGTATATTTATATGTTTATATTTCAGCGGGTTCTCGGTTGGGTGGTGTCTCCGTTAGATTATGCCACGTCATAGAGGTCGTCTATTGTGAGCGTTTTCTGTAGGGTTTGCAAATTTCCGATACTGGAATTTGCTAAGCGACTTCTGTTGCTATTTATGTTAGCTGTGATGACATGTTTTAATATTGTTTTCGTTATTATTTCGCATTCTTTAGTTTTGTTTTGATTTGTTTGTGTTTGTTAGCCTACTCTTGTCTATAATTTAGTTTCATACAACATTTTTGTTTATACACTGTGGTGTCATGTATTTTGTTTAATTCTATCGCAGATATCGTCACATTTTTTGTGATATTTCATTAATTTCTGCTTTATTTTTTAGTTGATTTCTGCGAAAGTTTTTGTATTGTTGCTGATCTTTGTTATTGTTTACATTGTTATTGTTTACATTGTTTGTATTGTTTACATTTTCAATGTTTACATTCTGCATGTG
This sequence comes from Oreohelix idahoensis, assembly GCA_024509875.1. Lineage (NCBI taxonomy): Eukaryota > Metazoa > Mollusca > Gastropoda > Stylommatophora > Oreohelicidae > Oreohelix > Oreohelix idahoensis. Next base: position 51,726 of record JAMPIV010020010.1, on the reverse strand, counting down.
TTTACATAGTCATTGTTTACAGTTATAGTAATTAGTTAATGGGCTATGCTAATGCACTGTTACTACTACACTGATGATAAATGAATGATGAATAGTGTCGTGCACTATTGAATGAGAAGTGCACTTATGATCAAGAATTGAGTGCTGATATTTCATATACAAGTTCTTTGATTGGAGACTTGTTTCCCACAGAGACTGGGATAATATAAGGTGATGTGAATATACAAGTGTTTAATTAAGACTTGTTACACTTAGGTTTGAAATAAATTAGTTAATTATTTCAGGTTTTGGACTCATATGTTAGACAACATGTCTACATTTGAGCACTTTATTGAGCAGGGTAAATTGCTTGGCAAGACTGGTGATAAGTTAGAAGAATTTGCAACTGCTCGATATGATAAAGCAATGGAAGCTGAACAAAAGAAACTGCATATGGAAGCTGAACAAAAGAAACTGCAGATGCAGGTGGATGAAAAAAGATTCCAAATGGAAATGGAAAAACAAAAAAGGGAATCAGAAGCTGAGGAAAGAAAACTCCAGCTACAGCTAGAAGCTGAGAATAAAAGACTTGAAAAAGAGGCTGAAAATAAAAGACTTGAAAAAGAAGCTGAAAATGAAAGACTTCAAAAAGAGGCTCAGGCTGAGGAAAGAAGATTACAGAGAGAGTCTGATGAGAGGAAAGAGAAAGCAAAAATGGAACATGAAGAAAAGGTCTTAGCTTTAGAGTTGGAAAAATTGAAATTGACGAGCATGAGTAATGGTAATGATTCAAACAAGGGTTCATCTTCTGGTAAGGCTAATAATGATACTTTTAAGATTAAGTTACCAACATTTAGTCCTTCCAGTGATGACATAATGTTCTATCTGGACAGATTTGAACAAGCATGTACAGCTCATAACATAGACAAAGCAAAATATGTTTATCAGTTATCAGGGATACTGACAGGTAAAGCTCTAAGTATATTAAATATGGTGGATGAACCTGACAAGAACAATTATGAGGTTGTCAGGGCCGCTTTGTTAAAGAAATATCAGCTTAACGAAGACGGCTATCGTCTACAATTTAAAAACATGTTACCTGAAAATGGAGTTGAATTCTCCGAGTTTATTGCAAGAATACGCATTACTTTCTCACGATGGGTTGAACTATCTAAGACGGAAAAAACTTATGAAGGACTTATGGACTTAATACTTAGAGACAAAGTCATGTCGTCTGTCAATGAGTCTTTCCTTGCTTTCCTTCATGAACGTAAACCTAAAACAATAAAAGAAATGGAAGATTTCTGTTGCCAATACGTAACTGCGCACCCACACATAACCATGGGTAACTCTAAGGTGAAAGAAGGTTTAATAGTTGCTTCGGCAGCTCCGTATGGTCAAAACTTTGCTCGTAGATCCCAACAAAATTTTGATAGAAAGAGTAGCGGTAATTTCTGTCAAAATCATGGAAATCAATTTCATGGTGATTCATCTTCGAAGAATTGGAGACAACCTGATAGTACTCGTTACTATCACCCTAATAATTATAGGCATTTCAAAAGAGGATATGGTAATAGAGGTTATTCCTGCCGAAGACCTCAGAACCAAACAAATAGATGTTCGCATCAATGTGAACATGATAGTAATCGTGGAAACTGGAATTCGAACCAGGATAACAATTACAATAGAGACAATAATAACTGCAGAGATAATAATAACTTTGATAACTTCAGAGGTAATAATAGTCGGGGTAGATCTCAACACAAAAAAAAAAAAAGAGATATCAGCAGGCTAATGCTGTACAACAGGAAACTGAGGGAGCCTGTAATCATGTTGTTGATAGTAAAAACTTTGACGCTGTCACTAGTTCTGCTTTTGACTTTGAGAGAGCAAACAAATGCCCCCAATGCAGTACTTTATTCGAACCGGGTACCATAACTACTTTGAGTTGTGGTCACCCACTTCCCGCTCTTCCTGCTGCTGTTGCGCATGACGGGAGGGGTTCTTTAATCCTACATAAGGGTCTTGTTAATGATACTCCGGTCTCACTACTTTTCGATTCCGGATGCACCACTATTGGTGTTAGACAATCGCTTGTAGATCCATCTTGTGCTACAGGAAGGGTTATTAAATGTGTCACATTTGGCGGCACTCTAGAAAAATATCCTACTGCTGTAATTCGCATTGCCACACCTTTCTTTACTGGAGATGTGCATGCTTGTCTCTTACCTAATCCTATTGCGGACCTTATTATTGGTCGTATTCACGGAGTTAGGGAGTGTACCCCACAGCAGATTGCTGCTTGGGAAGATAATAACATGCAAGCTACAAATGCAGTAGTTACAAGAGCACAAGCTCTACAAACACCCGAAACTTCACTGAATAGTGATAATGAAGTTGATAGCCAAGATAGTCACTTAGTGATTACTCGTGACTCTTTCATAAAATTGCAAGAAGAAGATCCTTCTTTAAAAAAATTCTTCGTTCTTGCGAAGAAAGGTGATCCGAATCAGGATACAAATAGAAAATCTTGGATTGCAATGAGAAACGGCGTACTTGTACGTATGGTACAAGATTCGACTACGTCGGCACATTCGCAAATTCTTGTTCCCAAGAGCATGAGAGTCCAAATATTACAACATGCTCATGACTCGCAATGTGCTGGACATATGGGTTTTGCCCGTACGAAGTCGAGAGTCCTTGCGGCTTTCTTTTGGCCTTTTGTCAATAAGGACATTCGTATTTACTGCCGATCATGCAAGGTATGTCAGGAGGTCAAATCTAGAGGACCACGACATGCTGCGCCTATCCAGGCTGCTGACATTCCTATTCGGCCGTTTCAGAAAATGGCCATAGATATTATTGGCCCATTTAAGGTCAGGTCGGCCAGAGGACATCAGTTTATCCTTACATGTGTCGATATGTGCACACGTTGGCCAGAGGCTATTCCTCTTAAGAGCATATCTACTACAGATATCGCAGATGCTCTTTGGTTGATATTTTCTCGCTTGGGGTTCCCCAGAGAAATATTGTCAGACCATGGCACTCAACTCATATCTGACACTATGTCACAGGTAATGTCTACCTTACATATTGAACGATCTCTCAGTAGTATCTACCATCCTATGTCTAATGGGTTAGTTGAGCGTCTGAATAGAACGCTCAAGACTTTGCTTGGTAAGATAACTGAAGATCATCCTCAAGATTGGGACAGGGTTTTACCCGCGGCTCTCTTTGCCTATAGAGAAGTCCCTAATGAACACACAGGATTTTCTCCCTTCGAACTTGTCTTTGGCGCGCGTCCACGCGGCCCTATGTCTTTATTACACGATCTCATCACTGCCGATGATATTAGCGATGAAACTCAATCCTCATATGAGTATGTCATTGCTCTTAGACAAAAGATCATTGAGGCATGTAAGCTAGCAACTGCTTCATCAGAAATTGCTAAAGAGAAGGCAAGACAGTTTGCTAACAAGAATAGATGTCTACGACAACTTTGTCCAGGTGACAAAGCATTCGTCCTACTCCCCAGTAGGGAAAATAGACTTCTTATTGCATGGAAAGGTCCGTATGCAATAGTCTCTCGGATTTCCGATGTTGACTATGTGGTCGATATTGATGGAAAGCATAAAACTTTCCACATAAACATGCTTTCGGAATTTCACGAACGTCCGGACTATTTGCTGCCTATTTTCCAGGCAACGGATGATGCTCCTGCACCTCACGGTCATTATTCATCCCTGTCTGTCATTCAGGATGAGGAAGCTACCTTCTCTGATGTCAACCTTCCCCTTCCAGTGGTTCCATTACATTCCACGGAATCTTGGAAAAACGTTTCTGTTTCTCCTAATCTTTCTGGTGACGAACATCGCAAGTCTCGTCGATGTTACAAACATTTCAGGATGTTCTCACTGACATTCCTGGACACACAGATGTCATAGAACATGACATAATTCTTACCGACAATAATCCAATTAGGGTTAGGCCTTATCCTATTCCTATACACTTTCAGTCGCAAGTGGAAAAGGAATTGGATGAAATGATTCAATTAAATATAATTGAACCATCGACTTCACCATATTCTTCTTCCATGGTTATTGTCCGGAAGAAGGATAAGAACATACGAATTTGCGTTGATTATCGCAAATTGAATCAGGTCACAAAGTTCGACGCTGAACCGATGCCTTTGTTAGAAGATCTACTGATTAGACTTTCTAATTCTAGATTCTTCACTAAACTTGATTTGTCTAAAGGTTATTGGCAAGTGCCTTTAGCAGAGCATGCCAAACCTCTTACTGCTTTTTCTACACCTAGGGGTCTATTTCAATGGAATGTTATGCCTTTTGGTCTCATGAACGCCCCTGCCACTTTCGTTCGCATCATGCGTCGAATTCTGTCACATCGTTCGGATGTCATCGCATACTTAGATGACATCTGTCTCTTCAGTGATACCTGGGAAGATCACTATTTAGGGTTATATGACTTACTGTCCACTCTACGTGAGAATAATTTGACAGCAAAACCTTCTAAAGCTTTTGTTGGTTTTGGTGAAATCTCTTTCCTGGGTCATCGTGTTGGTCATGGTCTCTTGAAGACAGAAGACCACAATACTTCCAAAATACTGAACATCTCTGTTCCTAAAACGAAGAAACAAGTTAGGAGTCTCTTAGGTTTAATTCAATTTTATGGGAGATTTATTCCAAATTTATCTTCGATCATGGCACCTCTCTCAACATTGTTGAAGAAAGGTTCGCCTAATCTGGTCCGTTGGTCTGAAGAATGCCAATCTTCACTAGACCAAATCAAGAATATATTTTCTTCTCCTCCCATCTTAAGATTACCTACTCTTGATAGGACTTTTGTTCTTCGGAGTGATGCTTCATCCACTGGGATTGGAGCAGCACTGATGCAAGAATATGCAAATACTCTGCATCCTGTTATGTACATTTCTAGAAAACTAAATGCGGCAGAGAGGAACTACTCGGTTTTAGACCGTGAGTTGTTAGCGATGGTTTGGTCAATTCTAAAGCTACAAAGATTCCTCCTGGGCGCACATTTCATTCTAGAGACTGATCAGAAAGCTCTTACAGCTATTCAGACTAAGAATTTGAAGAGTTCGAGATCCACTCGATATGCTATAGCTCTTCAACCTTTTCACTTCACGGTACGAGCTATCCGTGGTGCGGATAATGTGATGGCTGACATTTTGTCTAGATGCCCACATGACTCCAACTAATACTTCTGTCCTATATTTCTATATATTACAGAGTCATAACACACCTATATTTCTACAATAGATTAGCACATCTGTACTTACTTTATATGTACACACTATCGTGCTTTGTTGTCATCTTCTTCTGTTCGTTTTTTAAGATGATAGAGGACTGAGTAGTTAATATAAGGGCCGTTAGTTTACTAAACAGCCACAATTATTAATAATGTATTGTACCTTATGAAGCATATTAGTTATTAATTAGCATTATATTGCTTGTACTTTCTCAGAATGTCATTGTTGAGCTGAGGACTTACCTTACGAGTTCTAGATTGTGTACTTACCCTCGGAATACCAGAGCGTATATCCTGGATCGTCATGTAGTTTAACTTTACTATGTACTTATTTCATTACATGTCAAAGAATGTACTATTTAAATTTTCCTATCAGATTTGTACATCCATTTTTAAAGACAATATTAGAGTATGCTGTTTAATGATGATTATAGTAACTTGCATACGTATATTGTGTTTACATGCTAACGTGATGTGTGTTGGTGACACCTCCCCGATGTGAATATTTTTTGAGACATATTTATTTTTCTGTTGAGGTATATCCTCACCAGACACTCTATAATTAGCCTATTGTTTGGCAATTTAATTAATTATCAGCGCATAATTCGTGCGTTTTGAGCCGCTTATCGCTTGCTCTTTGATATTGAAAAAAAATATGTTCCACATTTTTTTTTATCGGGAGGAGGTGGTGATATGTTGCGTGATAAATTCTCGCAACATCGTTTTGTTTCAATGTCTGTTTTATAACGCAAGGGCAACAACTGCTTGGAATTTATAGTCACTTTTCTCGGTAAGCATTTGTCTTCTCGCGTTGGTATCGAATGCAGTTAAATTTGAGCTGTGGTCATTTTTGCGCTGGACTGCGCATGACTTGTCTTGTTGTTTGGTCGATCGGTTTCCACCCACGACTAGTGGAGTGAGCGATTTGGAATGGCGAAAGAGATGCCTCGTTGAAGAGGGGATCTCCGCTATTTTTTGTTCTGTCAGGGATGTGTAGTCCTCTTAATGGATATTTCGTTTATTCGAGATAATACCTCTAGTGTTTTCCCACATGTCGGGAGGCGTGATATTTCTGTGTATTTCATGAAAGCAAGGTAAATTGACTTTTTCATTAACTCTATCGATTTTGGGTCGTGAGCGATTTCGATTCATAGCCTGTCTCCGAAAGTCGTCGCCACGAGATGTTTTTTTCCCAGCTCACATGTCGCTGCATTGTACTGCATCGGTTGATGCATGTACCAAGGACCATTACTTGCTACTTGATTACCTGAACTAGGTTTGAAAAACCTTTGTTATCTAGAGGATATTTTTGTGGACATTATTTATACTTCGGCAGACGTGTCTGTCTTGCTGAAGTCAAACTAAGGAGAGTGAACTGATCTCATACATCTGGTTATCTCCTGGCTGTTATAGAAAAGGATGGAGTTTTCCACCTGACTACATTTACAGCACTATGAAATATAACATGCATCTGACTCATCATTGTGATGCTGTCTACCGTCTATTGCTGTATTGAATGTTGCTGTGATAATGACTGTTTGATGTGCCTACACATTTGCGTAACCATTTTGTCACTGTGGCGTCCACAATAAATAATGAAGAAAAACGTCAACGGCTGTTTCAAGAATCATTGACTTTATACGTCGTGAGTTTACTGACGTCCTATGTGGATTGCCCTGTTATTTTTGTATGAACATTGTTTTGACTGAACACATCTGCACACTACACAAAACCAGACATGCGGATACCATCCATCATCATATGGCATCACGCATCAGGTACCCAATTTTTCAAATTCGTCCTTGACATAAACAACCACTTTTCCTAGTTCTAAGAAAATATTTGCCTAAAATGCATTGTGGAACGAGGAGGGGCAAGGATAGATGAAATGCTAATTCGTTTCGCATTGATTTTAAACTAAAAGCCAACACTAGCACAGGGGCAAGCCTTGCCTTAGGGGTTTTCCCAAATACAATGAAAAAGTTAGAAATGTATACACTAATGTCATGTAAACATGTTAAGCTCTTATTATGAATGACATAAGCTCTCGTATTTAGCTTGATAGTACATGGAAAAAGAGTGAACGAGAGGTAGTTTAAAAATAAACAACTAACATAGAAAAAAAGATAGAATTTTGAACCAAACCACATAGCCCCTTAAAAATCGTAGATTCGTGTACCTGAAGACTTGCTGACCAAGAATATGGTGTTAGTTATATAAATAGTCCCTTAACTAATCAACTATTGATAAAACCATACATAGAGATCAGAGATACTGTCAGGTCAAGTCATATCTGCTTAGATTGGATCCCATATTTTTTGGGGAAAAAGTTGGTGACAGATAGTCTCAGATAGTACAGTGAATCCGATTGGGTGGCATTTGAAGTGAGACGAAATATTATTGGCTGACCTTTGAATAAACATAAATAGCCTCGTAACGTAGGAAAAGTTTGAATGATATTTTTTGAAAGACTGTTTACCCTTGTAAAATTAAAAGTGATTGGCCAACTGAATCGATATTGTCAGAATAAGCGTTAGGGGGGACGCCATTTCTAGAAAATTTTCACAGTGATAGATGAGATCAGGCTGTGCTTTCAAATACATTTCTGGACAGCCTGGACAACAAAACAGATCGAAACTGTGTCAGTCATCGTCTCTGTGTATTTCATTGAACATTGTGAGGTCCTGGGTACTGACGTTAATGTGGTACCAAACGCTTGAAAACCGATTGATTCAGGACTCTGCCGGTTTACTGCGAGCCCATGCTAGTGGCCATTGCCTATCAAACAGGGAACAGATTGTCAAGCGAGCAGAGGAAAGGTTCAACCTATATTCTACTGCAAAGATAAGTTCTCGTTCGGCACCTGAAAGCTCAACTACAGAACTTTATAAGAAGAAATATAAAAAGTGACAGTGAATAAAATTGGGACAAATATTAATAGTTCCACAAGTGACAAAATAGAAACAGACATTAATAAAAGGATGTGATTTCAAACAACAACCTAGTGGTACTACCAGTATTTCCTTAAAGTAGGAGAACACTACAGACGTATATGAGAATAATATTTTTATGTATGGACAGAGGATCTATTGTGCTATTTGACTGATGTAATTGATTATTTTGATTTCACTTTTAAATTGTCAATCCTGATTCCAAATAAATTAGAATCAGGATAATAAAATTGTAAAAAATTATCTTTACACAAAATTCAACCACAGTCTTAAAAAAAGATAGCCTTTTAGAGTGTCGTTTGTATGTTATTGTGGTAGTACTATTGTTGCCGGTCGATTTATAAGTAAATTTGTGTTGTAAAACTTTTACTTGTCCAAGCTAGATAATCGGGGTTTTACTTTCGTGATAATTTGTTTAGGATTGTCTCCCTTCCTTGCAAATCATTGTCTCTGTCTTATATTCTCTGGGCATGCGCACATGCTGAGGGCAATTTCAGACTTCCGCAGTGAGACGATGAAACCCTGAGCTGAAGGGTTGGACATGTTTTTTCGTCCGTACGATTTCCTCTAGATCATGGGGTTGGAAAGTTCTTCCATACGACTGAAATGTCATGGTTTGCCCCTTTGATTCTGTGTTCGTCAAGTTAGACGATTACTGTTATATGTGTATCCATGGAATTCTTTTTTGAAAGGTAAAGAAGACTATAACTTTGTTTCGACTTATCGAACGTTAGGGTACCTTTGCAGTGAGTGAAACTCACTTATTTAAAGAGACAGAATTCCTGTGCTTCTTGGTATAGCCAAATGAGTATTATGTTTATGGAACAGAAGCATTATTATGATGATGATGATGAACGCCACAGATGGCGGAATATTACGTTAGCATGGACTATTCGTGCCTGCTAATTTTGGGATACACAGCTGTATAAGTATTGAAGCCCTGGACTACGGCCAATACTATCCAGCAAGAGGAAAGATATTTGGCGATCTATGCCAATGATGATGATTTCAGCCTGAAATATTGCTACTATGCAATTCATAAACTCTTTGTTGGACGACAGAGTTTATTTGAGTATCTAACGCGCTGAGTTAGTGGTACAGAAGATTACTGTAACTACAGAGACAGATAATGATTGTTTATGTCCTGATGTACAATGCACGCCTTGTTAACTACCATGTTCAACAACCATTTCGTATGATGTGATGTCTCTGACCATTATCAATTTGACTGTCTTAACCATGCTACTGTTGGTTTTCGTGAATAAATACGTATAGTGTGCCAGCAGTCTTCGTTACGTCATTGACGACTGCATATGAGTGTAAGGGTGTATTATTCATCTACCAAGAGCTCTGAGCATTCGCGTCTGCACCCACACTCAACACATTATCATACAGACGGTACACGAACACTGTTTTGAGGGGCTAACATAACTGGCAGAACCCCGCGCTGGTGACCTACATTCCAGTCCAGATGACAGACGACACGGTCACTCCGCCATTTTCTCCACGCATACACAGTGTACCAGTACTTCTACATTTCTGACAGTAACAACTATGTGCTGTTGTGAATAATAAACTATTTGTTTGTATGTTTGTTGATTTTTGTACATTACACTCTACATTCATAACCCTAGACACAACACAAAGTCATTTAATATAATAATAAATACATTTTGAATGAGATAAAAGAGGTGGTAGCGGAAAGGTACCCTGAAAAGTTCACAATACTATTGGGTAAATTCAGGGACCTTCATAGCTAATCTCATTTAATACAAATATAATAATACCTACAACAATTCATAACATCAAATCCACCACATACTGTTCTTACAATGCATGTGACTTTAAACAGATGAAAGTCAATTAAATATCTGGTAAAGTCCATTATATAACTATAACCACCAGGCCTTTACACCCCTCCACTTTAATATTATCCTTTTTCATAGTTTCTTCTTGATTTTGTTTGTTTGTTTTTTATTTTATTATTTAACGTATAGGCCTAAGCACAATTGTAGTATCCCTATTTTCAAATGTGATGCCACTTTCTCATGTCGGCAGTTGTTCATATTATTTGGAATTGAAAACAATATATATCCTAATTATAACCCATCAGAGGTTGAACGGGATTTCTGTTTATCTTCATTAATTTAAAAAAAAAAGAAAAAAAGAAAGAGCACACTATAATTAAAAACCCGTCAAGTTTGACGGGTTATTGCTAGTTGTAAATAAAGAGTAAATTAAAATTTCCAAATTATGTGTATGTCTTTCCGCAAGCTGCTAGGTTTGTAGCTGTAGTTTTTTTTCTTCTTTTCCAGGTTGTAAAACAGGAATCATAATTGTATCTTCCTGTTTATGGAAGATCTGGAATATGCAGATGACATTGCACTACTCGCACATTCACATCAACATGTCCAAGAAATAACAGAAATACTGAATAAGTATAGCCAGCAGGTGGGTCTGAACATCAATCTAAAGAAGACAGGTCATGACACTCAATGTGGGCAATCATGAGTCCACAACAATAAGGAACCAGAAGCTGAAACAGACAGACACATTTACATACCTAGGATGCATAGTAACACCTGACGGTGGAACAAGCAAATACATCAACAGAATGAATAAATTGAGAACAGCCTTTGCTTGTCTAAACAACACCTGGAAGTCCTCTCAGCGGCTATCCATAAAAGACGTCCACAGGAGAGTGGGGAGGGAAGGGTATGTAAAAAGTCTACAACTGTGGACTTGGGGGGAGGGGGAAGGGTATTTAAGTTGAAAGTGGACGTCCGATTCACAAACCACATGGCAACTCTCACTCACATACAAATCTATCTACAGTAACAAACCCTCTTATCTTCGAAAGCTTCTTACTGTCCAGTTAAACCCAAATAAACGTTCTTCAGATTTTGTCCCTCTAGCCAGGCCTTCCAATCCTTCAGACTCAAAATCTCTAATACGAAGAGGTTTTAACTTCGATGCTCCTGTTCTCTGGAACAAACAACCTTAGTATATTAATTCTCTGGGAACCGACATGACAATTATTGTGATTTCATAATTAGATTCTTTTCTATGCGAATTTACATAGTTTTAGTGCTTTTTTTGTTACTTACTGTAAGATATGAAGTTAAAACTGTTTCAGTTGTATGCAACACTGAGTTGAGACTTGTATGTTATGTAATGTGCAATATTTAGAAACTTGTGGTTCACATAATTAAACTGAGTTATCTGTATACAAATGATGTAATGTAAAACTAAGTTTAAAATTTAGGTAGGTGATTAAAATTTTAAGCTTATGTGTTTATGTGTTTAATCAAGTCCGCGTGGAGTGGACGTCCACAGGGGAGGGGAAGAAGATGTCAATTAAAAGTGGACATGGGGGAGGGGAGGGTAAAAAAATGCCAGAATTTTGTGGACCTCTGTTATGGATGGCTCCTCATTACAGCACAAACACCAAATTAAGATTATATGAGAAATCTGTACTTTCTGTGCTTCTCTATGGTGTGGAATGCTGGAGAGTAACAGGAAGGAAATGTCCGCTTTCCACACAATCTGCCTAAGGAAAATTCTCCAAATCTTTTGGCAGAATACCATCACCAACCAAGAACTGCTTACTCGGAGTAACCAACAGGAATACACACTATCATAGCTGGCAGACACTGGAGTTGTGTTGGCCATGTCCTCAGAAGAGACTCCGATGAAGAGACAAGAATAGACCCCTGAAGGAAAGCGAAAGAGAGGACGGCCCAAAAAATACGTGGTGGAGAACTGTGGAGGCCGAGGTGCAAAGAATGATCTAGAGCTGAGGCACTGTACGAAAGATGGCCTCCGACTGAACAAAGTGGAAGCAGTTTGTTGCTGCCCTACAAGACGCCACAAGGGGTGATGGCCACTGACTGCTTTGACAGCTAAGGATCAAAGAAGATGTTTATGGCACTGTACCTTCTTTCCAAATGACATTAATGATTTCAAGTCATTCTTTTTGCTTGGTCTTCCAAGGTGTTTTAATATTTCATTTGTGACTACATCTTTCCTGCAGATTTGTTGTGTTTAAGTTGCATGTCATGAAATGGTCCTATTACTACATCGTCTTTTACCTTTTTCTTCATCGTTCTCATGTTCTTCTTTCCTGTCTTTGCCCGTTCATCCAACATCGCTGGCAAACTCACTTTGTCCTCTTTTAATTTTAATCTTTCATGTCTTAGCACTTTAGTCTAACGTTATTATTCATAAACACGCCTTGCTCTACCTGATGCTATTATCCTCATGGGTAACTGCCAAGTTAGCGATATGGCGTACAAGAGATAACATAGTCTCCTGTATTTATAAAATGTGTATCCCACATTTGATACAATATTGGGCATAGCAATTCGGCATTTTAAGACACAGGACTTTAGATAGAAATCTGATTATCCAAGATTAAGCATGTCGTGAAGTCCAGGTGGATGGCAGAAAAGAAGCTTAATCTCTGTTGTCTGGGGCTATAGCGAGACAAAGGAAGCTGTGCTGGTTAAAGGTGGACATGCAAGGCGGTCAACAATGGAACATAATTCTATAAGCTTGGCGCTAGTCTTTAGAGAGATAATTTTAGTGAATTGCTCTAACCCATGGACAATTACAACCCTCGCCTTTTTGCATCACCTGACAAGGAGACGGTACACCCAAGCCTGTCCCTGTCATTACTTGACAGCCCGGACTAACGCATGAGCAAGATCCTGTCCCTTTCATTACTTGACAGGCCCGGACTAACGCATGAGCGGGCAAACATATGCACCTGCTGAGAAGGAAACAAATTACTTGATGATATGCGGAATTCGAGGAGCGGCCCAAGAATTGCGACATACTAGCGACAAGGATTATAATGTAACAGGGGGTTGAATCTAGTATGGTTTTACACACATCCGTGCTGCATAGTGCAAGTCCCAGAACGGTAGAAATTTTCATAAATTAATTCCAATGGTTGGATAAATTATAATTGTGTTTCAAGTAGTTTCGCAAGAGGAAAGGTTCGTAGACTTTATAAAAAGCATGTATGATTTTCCTTTTTAATTACTTGTGAATAGGCCAGGTGGACCTGCCAGTGTCCGATTAGATAACTCGATTCTCAAATGACTGACATTATGACATTTTCAAGTGTCAAAGACCACAGGGCAGAAAATATGCAGAATGACACATAACTAAGCAGGATAAGTCAGGCAATTTGCACAGAAAGGAAGTTTCCAGCAAGCTCATGAATCATTAGCCAGAGGGTGTACCTAATCTATTGGTGTGATGGCAATGGTCAGGGTGGTTTAAGTAGCAGTCAGAACTTGCAATATTACCTTTACAGACCCTGAATGACGTCTTGTATTTAATTGTCTATGTGACAAGCCCATTAAAAGAGTTGTGATTCGGGAAACTCACTAGGAAAAGTTTGGTTATGACATTACTAACTTGTACACATTTTAAAAATTACTTTTCACAATTAATTTTGTACTAAATTAGCGAAATATTGTTTAAGTCATACATAATGCATTGCCTCTTGCAACTAATGTGTGAAACAGTATTTTATTCATACCATTGTTTCCCACGATTAACTTTATAGGAAACTTTAGGAGCATCGTTGCATTCTACACTTAGGAACGATATACATTCACTATCATGGAAGGAAATCATAAGAGGAGTTGCACATTGTTGCAAATCATCATAACAAATAGATCAAAACATACTATGATGTGCATCAAACTATGTCATCATAGCTGTCTCAAAGCTATTAGAGTTTAATTAATTAATTAATTTTTTTTAAAGTTAAAAAGGAATGACGGACAGCTAGAAAGGAATTTAACCACCATGAAATTTATGAAGCTATTGAGTGTCTTTAGTCATGCAGAAATCTGAGTCAACAAACCCAGTGTTTGAACACCAGAAAGGAACTGTTTATTTCCTATATGAGTAGCAGAATTTGCTGCGCTGTCATCTCCTCAGCAAGAAGAAAGAATAGAAACGTGACACACTCATGTGATTGTCTAGTGTCAACAGCAAGGTGCAGCCAGTTTGTAAGCCCATTTTTAGTATACACCTCCTGAGTTTACATGTTCATTATTATTCAACCATCCAGTATAACCAGACATGGCCTTAACTGGAAACTACAGGGGAAGAGAAGACTGGAGAGAATGGTGGAAGAGAAAGCCAAGGTAGCCAGGACCTCAAATACAGTGCTGAAAATGACTGCCCAAAATAGAAACTAATGGTCAGCAGCTATTGCAGCCCTATATTCCACATGGAGAAAACACAACTGAGGAAGAAGTAGTATGTTCAATTCATGATTATTGTACTGTTTGTCTTATTTCAAGTTTTCAAATGATTAATGTACTGTTTGTCTTATTTCAAGTTTTCAAATGATTAATCTTCCAACACAACTTTATTTTTTGTTTACTTCAAGAAGGCTGGTGTAAGTTCTGGTAAAACAAATTCATAGTTAACTTTGCATGAATATTCTACAGGTTTCTAGTGTAGAACAGACCCAGAAAACCATCAATTACACTATATATGCAGTTGTCTCCGACCAGTGACTTTAACTGGTGTTTTTAAAAAAAGACAATGACAATTTACAAAAGAAGTGTTCTCAACTGATCCTGTGTTAAGTTATAGCTAAGTTAGCAGCATTGTGGTGTATGTCTTGTAATTTGTTTGATATTCATGCTTCTGTTTTTTCCCCAAGCTGTCCTTTAATAAATCTACTGTGATTACAAAGACAACAATGATCGTGGATTGTCTGTTTTAATCGTCAGCAAGCACATGTAGTTTTGAGGGGTCTCTGTGGAGACAAAGAAAAATTAGGACTACTTCTCTCTCTCTGTGTGGATGCCATCTTACTCATACAGCTTTCTTCCCTTGAAATTAATATTTAATATGCATGTGAGAATAAATGGATTCTGTATAAAAGATGAGAGAAAGGAAGGGCAGAATTCTAAATCCTAAAATAATGTTTGTTCATTTAGGCATGTTGTATAAAGCAACTAATATGTGGCTGTACTTGGGGCAGCTGGCAACCTCATTATGTGAAACATATTGCTGCAGGAACTACAGCTACAGAACGTGTGCTGTGATGCAAGTTTCCTCCAAGATGGCCAGCTGTAGTGGTTGTTGTAGTAGGAGACAAAAAGTAGTTGAATGAAAGCTCACGTAGGATGGACACCTAAAAGACTGATAATAGTTCAAGAATGTGTGCTATTTGAACAGCTTCTTACATCAAATTGTGGAGAAGAACATAAATATGGAGGTCAGCAACTGTACACAATAATGTACAGTCAACGTTATATCTTTCACACAATACTTCCATTAAAACTTCAAATAAATGAAGAACATTTTACAACAGAAGCATGCTCAGCAATTTATGGGTTCAGAAAACAATACAAAATATATTTAAAAGTATACTATTTTTCACATACATATATATATTTAATACATTTTATATATTTTTTTTAGGAGGTTTAGGAGGTGGGGGGGGGGGGGGGGGGGAAGAGGAGAGAAATGGGTGCATTAAACCAGTAACCATAAATGGACTGGCTGTTAACTTGATTAGATGCAACCAAAAGGCTACATCATCTGTTCTTTTACATTGTTTCTGAGCCCACTTCTTCTTTCTTCACCTCCTGCTCTTCATTGTGTTTCCCATCCACTACCTACTACTATTAACATACTGAGGAAACCAGTTGATAGTGATAGCATCACAAGGCAGTCCCTGTTCTGGAAGCCCCAAGGTAAGAGAAATAGAGGGAGACCAAAAAACTATCTTGTAGAGACAAAAATGACAGGGATTATGAAGATAGGGAAAGACTTAAAGTGGATGGCACTACAGCTTGGCATGTGTTTGTTGAAGACCTGTGCTACATGGGGCTCTAACAGGTAATGATAACGATCATCTACTCCTATTACAGTAACAGACTTTAACATAATCATGGACAATTTATTTTGAAGGAGAAGACAGCTGATTTGTATGTTTCTAGAGGTGACAATTATTTGACAATAACTACAGTTCATATTTTCCAATTGTCCCCACCACACTTAGACAGATGTCTTCACCTTTCTGCTTCTTGTGTAGCTCAGGCATTCAAAATCTACAAACCATCATCTCCTGGGAAATCTCCTTTATGTAAAATCTCCTGTAGCTCTTTTCATGTATTCAAAATCTCCTTTCATTCTTTTCATGTATTCAAAACTTCACATAGTTATTTCCATATATTCAACATCTCCTGTATCTCTTTCCAAACATTTAAAATCCTACATTTCTTGTATTGCATTCTTGACATTTCTTTTTCAACCTCTAGTTCATTTTCTCTATGTGTTTTGGGTCTTCTTTTTTTTAGTTTTTCTATCCTAGAATTCCAGAACTCTTAATGCCTCATGATGCAAGTTGTGGACACTGGTTCTTCTCACTCAGCTATGACCAATAACATGAGAAAACTTTGTGAAGCGTATTTCAGAGTTATGATCATCATTAACAAGTCTGTGACATTATTAATGCAACATCCACAATACTGTTTACAACTTCTAAAGGACACACATAAAGGTATTATTTTCCTGCATGGCTATTCACTAATATGTTTACTCGGTTACTTCTTTGTCTCCATACACTCTCAGATGCCAACTTGAATTTGAATATGTTCAAAGAAGGCAGTGGTAAGCTTGAGGCTATTTGTATCTCCATAGAGTTTTTCCAGGAATGGTACTGGTGATGGCCATATGTGCTTTCTTTGTTCCACATATGTTGGGCATCTCTGAAGCAGATATTCAGAAGTAATTTTATCGGTGCCACAGTTACATTCATCAGTAGGTCCTATTTTTAGCTAGTTGAATAGATGGTATCCCAATCTGTTGTGTCCTGGACAGAGTCTGAAGATTACCACTTGTTCTCTTCTGCTAAGTTCGGATCCCGTTACATGCTCATTGAGGCATATTAGGAATATGGTGTTAGGCCCATATTTTCATGACCATCGGCACACTAGGGGTGATGTGGTCAGCATCACGCCGGCCGCCTTAACCTTCCCAGAGTTGCTCTGGTACCCAATTTTTGAGGCTAGGTAGACCCCGGAGCCGTTTGTTGTCTAAAAAATCCCACCTCAACTGGGGATCAAACCATGGACCACCGAGATAAGAAGCCAGTGCACTAACCACTGTGCTACCGCGGCTCCACTGCTAAGTTGGTAATATGCATAATTTTTTTGTGTGTGGGTGGCCCTGGATGCTCTGTTTCCCATTTGTTCCTAAATCTGCTAAACTAGACCAAAAAAAAAAACACTCAATAATAATAAATTAAATAAGTATATGGCAGGCACTCGTGGACATTAGACAACAAAATAGTAACAGAAGTGATAAACACTCTCTGGACTCAAACAAGGGAACATCCAAATGGTGCCAACATCTCACTGTGAGAATTTCCCATGACAAGACACACAACCAGTTAAACACACCTTAAAAAACAGAAAAACAGACAAGAAGTTTTTGATCTAAAGGATACACTCAGCTCCAAGGAAACTCCACTATGCAGGATCAAGCTGACATTTCTCTGAAAGTAATAACATGAGCAAAACCAATCTGCTCATTACCCCAAGCTCTCATGGATGCACAGACCAATGACAATACACTCTATTTGTAGACACACTGTTTCTGTAACCAGATCATTTTTTTAACAAAGATTGCTGGTCTATCTTCAAGCTTTTTATCTGCATATTATGAAAACGCCTAGAAGGAAGACACTGCCCATATCTGTTTTCCTCACCACTAAGAAGAAATCCTCACTGACTTTTAAAAATACGCTCTGAAAATATCATAGTGGGACTATGGTCTTAAAAATCAGCACCAAAGATCAGCACCATAACCTTAGAATCAGTGAGATAAATGCAGATTACTGTATGGTTTCAGACCTTTGTAGCATTCAGGTCTGATGCATCTGATGTTTCACTGATTGACCACTCAAATTTTCGTCTGGTATCATGTACACGTTCAATGTGGCTACAATCTATTTCTCCATCTGCAGCGACTGTGGCAAAGGCAGGGTTTAGTACTCCATTTGTCTGGTGTGAACATGGTAGATTGCCAGGTTGTTTGACAATGTCACGAGAACTGCTCTGTGGTGATTGCATGTGTACAGAATCATAGTTTACAGTCTGTGGAAGATTTAATGATGTTGGTACAAAGGGCTGGTCAACAGGCAATGCTGCCTTGCAGTAAACTGAATCACTACATTTTTCTGAATCATACTCAGAGCAGTCAGAATTCTCTGTTTCAGGAATAGTGTTTCCATATGTATCATTTGAGTGAGGGTTTTCAAACTGACCGTTTGACTTATCAGATTCTGGAGGTGAGTAGGATGGAAGGTCATCATTGGTGTCCTGGCTGACGTTGCTGCTGGTAACACTAAAGCAGGAATCTGTCAATTTAAAAATAAAAAAAAACAGAAAATAAACAAATGTGGTAGAAAAAAAAGCATCATAAGTCTACGGAAATAGCAGATATTGATAAATCAGTACACAATAGGTACAAGAAAGCAATCCATTTTTTCTGGGCATGTTAAAAGAAGAAGAAAGCTGGAATATATCATGACTGAAGGAAAAAGACACAAAGGACAACAAAGAGAGAAGATACTGAACAATTTGTCATCATGGCATGGAGATATGTCAAAAACACAACTGATAAATAGTACTACTAGAGACAGAAAGTTGTGGAGAGACATGATCGCCAACACCACCAGGCATGCTACTTGAAGAAGAAGTACCCAAAAAAAACATTGGTCAAATAAAATGGTTGAACAGCATAAGAACACAAAACCTGTGAATCAGAATGACCAACAAACCAATCAGTATACAAGAAGTCAAAAGGAAATGGAATTAGACAGGTGTACTCTCAGGAAAGCTGATTAAAGTATGGCCAGTCAGGCATTACACTGGAATTTAAAAATCAAATGGAGGTGGGGCAGCAAGTAAAACATGGGAAAGATCACTTCAAATGGGTTTAAAAAAAAAAAAAATTAATACAGTATTTTCTAGAATGAGATGGAGAAAGCAGTGCAGAATGAAGCATAGGCCCTAATGGATGAATGTCCAAGGTGTCCTGTTTCACCAGAAACATTCAGACTAAACATTTGGGCAACTTTCCTCAAAATCATTCACAAAACTGCATTCTTTAATCAAGACTACCTTTACTCATTTCAGCCTTTAAATTTACACTTTCCAGAAACTCTTTTCAGAATGTAATGTACATTGCTCTGCTAATTCAGTTTTATGATCATTTCATCTAATGGATTTTTTGGGGTGATCATGTGAAGTGCTACAACACCATAACAGAAAAAGCAGTTCTCACTGATGTCCAGTCGCCTTCTTCTTCAAGTACCATGCCTCTTGGTTTAGGAAATGATGACTTTAGACAAAATCCTGTCTCCAGTATTGCTATCCAATGCTATTGTTGACTTCTTCCATGCTATCATGTCCAGCATCTTCTCTCTTTGTTATCCTTGATCTCTTTTTCCTTCAATATTTCCTGTCGTTCTGATATATTCCTATTTCTTCTTATCATAACATGCCCAAAGAAAGTGAACGGTGCCGCAGTGTTGGGCCAGTGCAACTGTCGCTAGCACTCTTGGTGTGGCCTATGGCTTGCAGCAGCACAGTGAATTGAGTCTATATTGTCTTACGTATTTATAAATCCTACTCTAAAAACAATTTCTTGCCTAAACAGTGGATTGCTTCCTTCTAATGTGAGTGATAAGATTCCTTTGCATACTAGCTTCTTTCAGGACATCCTCATTCCTTTTCTTTATGCCTGCCATAGTATTCTTCACATTTATTTGTAAAACCACATCTCTGTAGCTTCTAGTGCTTTTCCTGCTTGCTCACTAATGGTCCATGACTAAGTTCCAAATGTCAGGATTAGTTCTATATAAAGTGAAGAACTCTCTTGCTTCCATAGACAAAAAGTTATTGCACATAATACTTTTAATTTTATGTAATGAGGCTACTACTGTACTCTTATCTCTGAGATGCATCTTCCATCCATTGTTATTAATGTGCTAAGGTATTTAAATCTATTGACTCATTTTGAAACTGTTGTATTTACTTGATGAAAACCCTGTACCACATCTTTTGCCCCAAACTTATCAGGAATGTACACTACGTTACTTGTACTGAGAATTCCATTACAAATTCACGTGCTTATTGTCTTTGACATTCACACATTCTGAAGTTTCCAGAACCACTTCAAAACTATCTTGTGTATTTGAACATCAATTGCACATCATTTTATCATTTTACTGCCTTAACTCCATAAGGTAGGGTGTGGATTTACATGATAAGTATTATCTTTTGAGTGAATTTCATACTACATAAATTACACAATATTTTGTGTATACAACTTTTGGAGACACAAAGTAATGCATAAGAATTTAATTTGAAATTTCCTGCAACCTTAATGGCAAGATTAGAAGAACAAAGACAAAAAGGAGGAAAATATGAAATACCCACCCTTTCTTGAGTCTGTGATAGTAGAAACTGTACTTTTTGTATGTCCATTATTTTTGGCTGACCCAGATTTGTGTTCAGCTAAGCGGT
This sequence comes from Oreohelix idahoensis, assembly GCA_024509875.1. Taxonomy (NCBI): domain Eukaryota; kingdom Metazoa; phylum Mollusca; class Gastropoda; order Stylommatophora; family Oreohelicidae; genus Oreohelix; species Oreohelix idahoensis. Next base: position 30,929 of record JAMPIV010020010.1, on the reverse strand, counting down.
GACCATCCGCTGTGGCAGTAACAGCTAAAACCATTAAAATTTGCACAGATGAAAATATGATTAATACAAAGTAAAAACTATTATACGATAGTGTGTACTGATTTGAATTCAATGTGGTACATACTATAATGTCATGGCCAGAACTGTAGCCTCATTTCTACAAAACATGCCCCTTTCAGAGTATTCTTTAGTTAAAACTCATTTGTTTTATGTTGAACATAGGGCTGCAAGTGTTGCTCATCATCTACAGTGCAGTCCGGATAAGTAGAAGTCGCTGGGATCATCTAAAATATTTCTGATTATCGGAAATTCTGCTTAGAGTTTGCGGTCAGAATAAGAGAGAAAGTAAAAAGTAATTATTTTAACCCTTTATTTACAACTGTTCATCATTGGATTAGCATTTTTGTTTCTTTTCCACTTTTCAAAAGCAAATTAAAAGCATAAAGTGCAGCATCATGTCCTTTGTTTGCACCTTAGGTGCAAATACCAAAACATTTAAAACTAAAAATCCTATAATCAAACACAGTGCACACATTTTTAATACACTGCATAATCCATAGCAGCATCAGCAAAAAGGTAAAGGTAAAGGATCCCGTTACACGCCCATTGAGGCATATTGGGAATGTGGTGATAGGCCCATATTTTTTTGACCATCGGCACACTAGGGGTGATGTGGTCAGCATCACGCCGACCGCCTTAACCTTCCCAGAGTTGCATCCACAAGCATACATCAAAATCTTAGCAACAAATCTTAGAAACAGTAACGACAGAAGACAAATACTCAAACAAAATAGAAGATGCCAGCATCACCATGACATAGCGCACAATTTTTATATGATGAATGTGTATAACATCATGTTGGCCTCATGAAGATTTACAAAAAAATTATAACTATCAATGAAATCAAGAAGGTGAAGCATTATACAAGATAATAACATTCACAGGGAATTGGAGACAGGAACTTCAAGGGATAAAGAAGACTTGGATAGACACTAGAAAGCTTGGTACGTATTTGTTGCTGGCCTCTACGTAGGGAGATGAAGGATAATGATGACTGACATTTACAGACACACAACGAACGTGAGTTCATTTGTTGCCTGTCCAAAATATTCTCTAGGACTTTCACTCATAAAGTAAAGGCTCTTATGACCATATCATAAAGTTCCATAACACATATGCTAACAACAAGACATGATACAAGTACAAGCAATAGTGTCTGGCTTGGCACTATGTATACTCCTCAAGTGTTTACTATAATAACATTAATAGCTAGGGCTGAAATGAACGTAGAACAAGTAGGTTGCTATTGCAAGTTATTTGCCTATTGCACAGAATCTTTTGATATCCCTTTGATCAGAGCAGCTTATTACAAGTCACCCTTGGCTGTCTTTATTTCATTGAGTCTGATACCCTATTTCCATTCACTACCATTTGCAGCAGACATTTCTTGAGGAATTGGTAGCTGCTGATGATGATGATGAGAACTGAAGTCTGCAGCCCGATTATCAATTATGGATCACTAATTTGCCAAAAAAAAAAATTAATAAATTACAAACGGCCACAGATAATTATAATTTTCACTTGATCTTCTGAAGAGACACGAAGACAAAACTTCTGCTTAAGAGAGTCCTAATCTGAGTTGGGACTGAACAATTACCATGACTTATCCAAACATATGAGTTATCAGAAGTCAACTTAATCAGTCTTTTTTAACAAAGAGAAAGAAGACTTTTGGCCAGGACCTGCAAAACTGCTTTGACTCAACAGAAAATCAGCTTAAGCGAGTTCCACTTAAGTGGAATGCACTGCATTTCAGTTTTGTACCTTTTTTTCAACCTAGCCCACGATAGCCCAGTTGTCTTAGCTTTTTCCACTGCTCTTCTCTAGGTTCCCACATTTCTCTTCCTTTAAGGCCATGTTTGGTTATTGTTGTTGGAGAAAATGGCTAGGGGTACCACCAGGTCTGTCAGATGTAGCACTGTACTGCAAAAAGTCAAAACTTCTGCTACCTTTCAAGTCAGTTGTTGAAGAGTACAAAGTTGGAAAGGCAAGGCTTGCAATGATGCTACGCGAGTCAGCTGATGACGTGGTTAAGTCCATTCAGCCCACACTGAAAACGGGAAGGAAGTGGAGAGTGGAAGAAGCTGTTGATGCTGCCCAAGAGTCACTCAAACTGAGGGAGGTAATCGGATACACACAAATGAATAGGCGGGGATTTGGTCATGGAGACATCCGCTGGTGGTCCAAGGCATCAAGCAGGGAGCGCAGAGACATGGTAGTTCAGGAGATACGAGGAGCTGAGAATGATAAGAGGTTGCAAAAAGCAGTGCAGCAGGTCCAACAAGGCCAATGGACTACATGGGAAGGAACCCTGCAGAGGTCCTTGACATGGAATGATATATGGCATATGGCACCTCTTAAGCTCAGCTTCGTTGTCAGATCACTGTATGACCTGCTGCCGTCGGCCACCAACCTTGTGAAATGGGGAAAGTCGGATGATGAGCAGTGCCCCCTGTGCCAGGGGAGGCAGACACTTGAACACATGCTCTCAGCGTGTAAGGTGTCATTAGGGCAAGGGCGATACACTTGGCGCTATAACAAAGTGCTAAAGGAGCTTGCTGCGACAATAGATCTGGCAAGGATAAAAACGAATAGCAAACCCAGGTCGAGCACCGCAAATACATACTTTCTGAGGGCAGGAAAGTCAGCACACCCCAAACCGAGTAAACCTGGTAGCAGTTTACCATCTCTTCTTGACTGTGCAAACGATTGGGAGATGGCGGCAGACCTACCTGGATGAGGGGCATATCCAGAGAGTATCCGAAAATCGCGGAGACGGCCGGATATAGTGCTTCATTCTTCAGCAATGCTTCAGGTCATACTGATTGAACTGACTGTGCCATTTGAATCCAGATTAGATGAGCAACATTCGTTCAAAGCGGCCAAGTATAGTGATCTGGCCGCGGATCTGAGACACGATGGGTTCACTGCAAGGGTCATGGCTGTTGAAGTGGGCGCAAGAGGGCTTGTGGCTGCATCAGTGTATGATCTATTGAAACTGTTGGGGCTGAGGGGACAGTCGAGAACAAGGGCACTGAAGAGGCTTAGTGAAACTGCCGAAAAGGCATCAGGCTGGCTGTGGAACAACCGCAATGGGCAGTGAAGATTGTGACAATAAACGCTGCGGTACAGAAAACACCAGGAATTTTTCTAAGTCCACAATACGCTGAGTTTTGTGGTGTACTAGTGAATGGGCTGTGACTCAGGAGCGACAGGCGGTGTATACTATAAGGGGTGTCAGTATCAAAAGTCCAGTGGGGAACGCGCAGTGGCTAGACTCATTGACTTCGCGATGGTGTCTCAGTGTGTGCGACGGAACGAACGGAATAATTTGTCTTCTCTTTGTTACTTTCACAATTGCCTCCACGGCTGGCGGAGTTGTGGATTTTAAAGTTGCTACCATAAGTGAAATGGGTTCATTTTCGATACAAGACAACAGGAAGCTGAGACGCTTGGGAGTCATGACCCAAGTGGGCCCACCCCCCTTAGAGTGTAAAGGAGTATATAGGGCCGAAACACTTGTTCGACGGGGGGACTACTTCTGATGATCAGATTGCTTCCTGTTGTATCGCTCTGTAAAGAGTTTCCTATCATCTCTTGGATGTTTCCTGAGTCTGTGTAATATCCATCAACTCTTTCTCTCTTTAATCTTCAGCTGTACTGGCTGTTGTCTGCTTCTATTCCACAGGTCTGTATTTGTTATTACATCTGGCCATTACATATAAAGGATATAATGTAGAGATCTGTTGGTGAATGTCTGGAATTTTGATGTGATTTTCATGGTGACAAGCCACAGAATAGATCACATTTTACATTTGCATTGAACAGCTTACTCTTACTTTTTCTGGAAAACTGCTGCCCAACTGTATACTGGCCAGAGAGAGCTGAAGGCAAATCTGGCTTTATTTATCTTGGCAATGGTATCCTTGTTACCTCCTTCTACATTGATTTTGCTTTTCAAATAGGTTAATGCTGTCCTTTGTTATACTGGAACACGATTCTGTATTATGATTCTGTATTATGAATATTGATTTCTAGAAAGTTCTTGATAGTAGTTATATGTAATTTTTTTTCATACCCACTCCACATGCATGTTTAACACCCTTCAAAAAAATTAAAAAGAAAAAAACAGAACAAACAATAAACACTGCAACTTTAACTCATCAAGCCATGGTAGCGCAGTGGTTAGTGAACTGGTTTCCTAGTTTGGTGGTCCATGGTTTGATCCCTAGTTGAGGTGGGATGTTTTAGACCGTAAACGACTCCAGGGGTCGACCTAGCCTCATGAATTGGGTACCAGAGCAACTCTGGGAAGGTTAATGTGGCGAGTGTGATGCTGATCACATCACCCCTAGTTTGCCCATGGTCAAGGGCCTAACTTCTTCTTCTTCATTACGCCTAGTGGCGTCTTAGGGCAACAGCAGTGATAAAGGGCGGGGATAGATAAGGCCGAGCTGGTTTAGAGCTGGTTATGTATTTTGTTCAATCGCGAATGCGTGCTTCGTCCGGTTATCATCTTGGAGTAAGGGTCAACGTTATATTGATTAATCATTTGTTGAATGTCCAAGAATACATTCGTTCCTTTCGGAGCTCATCATTATAGGTACATATTTTTCCTATCAGAAGAGTTCTTCATTTGCATAATCATCAACATTGGCAAATGCAGCAAATAGCTGTAACGTATCGATGTGATAAAGTCCTCAATTCAGAGTCCATGAATTTATTTACAGTTCACACATAAGACATTCACGTAGGTACACGTTCATATATAGTTCATTAGGAATTACATGCATAGTATTCATGTCCGTCCGTGTCAAAACAATATGTCAGATGAACATCGTGGCTATATACGTGCGCTGTTGTAGTCAACAGCCAGAAATGAGCACATGAGTTCTTGACATCTACAATTTGAATCATAACACGATTCTCCTTCCATTATTAGTTTAATTTAATTAATCTCATACTTAGATTAATTTCCGAACTGACCCTGAAGTCTACATCGATTCATCTATATAATATAGGCTATATACTCAGCCTTATTTCCTTGGAAGAAATACAAGACACGACCTTCTTGCTTGACGGATAGCGTAACAAAGGCCCTGTAACCAAGTCACCCGGCGTGACCTTCCCAACGCGAATGCGTCATAATCTCCGCATATATTTCGCGTTCACTATACCGTAAAATATCGACATATTCTATAAATATTAATGACCCCTAAACGTTGCGCATGGGTAAACCCCAGCAGACGCCGTCATTTAAAATAACACCGTAACAAGCAGATAGGTTTTCTTTGCCATTGTTTCCCATCACGCCTATTGGCGTCTTTAGGGCAATGGCAAATCAATCCATCTGCTGTTGTTTCCGTAATCGAAGTGACTGGCAAACGGGTGATCAGCCCGTTGGTTCAATATCCCTTAATGAACGTATAACAGGATCCTTTACCCCTTTTAACTCATAGGTCAAACAAGCGTAAGTATTTTTTTTCAATTCTCTTGTTGGGAGCCGCGCTGGTGTAGTGGTTACCAAACTGCGCTGGCGACCGGGTGACCCAGGATCAAACCTGGGCAAGGACATTTGAAGATTTTTCGTCGACCGGGATTTGGACTGGATAACTCAAGCCTTGGTGAGAACATTTGAAGAAGTATCGTCAACCAGGGACTGGCGGCTCCTGAGCCAACCCAGCTCTAATGGGTACCCCTGAAATCGGCGAGTATCTGCCTGAATGGCGAGGGACACCTGTCTCTGTACAAGAAAAAAAGGGATACTCACGTAAAAATCAGTCTCAGGTTAGACATACTAACCTGAGATTTCGCCTCGAGTAATAGCGGGCGTACACAAAAAAAATAAACATTCTCTTGTCTGTGCCAAATTTTCCACAAAATAAAACATTACCTCTGCTGTTAGAATATGACTTTGTTGTATCTCCATATTCTTCAAAACATGGTAATAACCTCTTCAATGCCCCAAAGGCATCAGTCTTGAGCAGACAGTAGAAGATGAAAATGAACAGACCCTACAGAATACAGAATTATGGTTAAACATGAAAATATGCATATCATCAACAATTTCTAAAATAATTTTGCAACAATTTATCACAAGTTTACGGAGCCGCGCTGGTGTAATGGTTTCCACATTGCTCTGGCGATTAGGTGTTCAAGGTTCAAGCCCGAGCGTGGGCATTTGAAGCAGTGTCATCGCCCAGGATTTTGACTGAATAACCTGAACGGCTCCTGAGATAAACCCTATGTGGATGGGAAGGAGCGAAGCTTCTGATCGGGTTGGAAGAAAAGTCCACAGGCTCCCCAGCCTCGCAACGACATGTCATTGGGCCGAAGAGCTGAAAGCCCAAGTGCCGCTGGTTAACGAAAAAAAAAAAAATCACAAGTTTGACACTACATAAAACAACTTCCCCATACTATACAATTCTACGTGTTTAAAAAGCCACCTTTTCTGGACATCAAAAGATCTTCCACTGAAAAGTCACCAAACTCCAAAAATGATTTAAAAAAAAAAAGATTATATTGATAATCTAAATAAAATATAATTATTTTCTTCTTGACATGATACACAAGACATTTTATTTTATAGACAGCATTTAAACTGGCTTCAAGGAAAGTTTTCTTCAAGTTACACCAAGTTAAGAGTTACATTACTGTGAGAAAATTGCCAAATACTTCTATACTGTTTGTTTAAGTAATAATGTTGGAAATATCACTAGAAAGTCCTTTTCATTGTCAAATTTATTTGTTAATTTACACTACCAGTATTAACTAGCATTATCCTTTAACCTAAGAAATAACCAGTTTAACACTTCTAAAACAATGTTTTCATCATGTTCTTATCATCAACAACAAAATTAATCACCACAGATTAGGGTTACCAGACGTCCTGATTTTTTTTGTCTGATCCTTGCGTTCGACCAAATTTTTTTTAAAATGATGAAAAATCCAGCTTTTATGCAATGCACTAAATTACGTGAAATATGACATTTTGAAAATTCCCCATTTGAATTTCAGTTCAGATGACTTACTTAAAGTCGTCATCCGCACAGAGTCAAGCAAATAATTATCAATCCCAGAAGATTTCATGTTGTTGGATTGTTTATAATAGATTATCATCATATTTTAATTCAAGTCATAGCTGGCCTTAGGCTGATTTAAAATATCTCCCCCATCAGACCCTGAGCTCACAGCTGGCTCTGCACTCGGGTTCCCACCTTCAAAAAATAAATTTTAAGGAATGAAAATTATTTTAACCGTTACAACCTCTGTTGTCTATTGCAAGTTACAAATAATTTTAGTATTTAATTAAACATTAACTAATGACATTATATATTTATTACACAAACCTACGCTAAGTGCCATAATAAAAGTGTGTGTGCAGATGAATTGAAAAATAAATTGTCCTGTTTTGCCAGAGGTTGGCAAGATTGAGAAACTATGTGTTACGTACATTTATTACCTAAGGGGGTAGTCGTCGGTCCTACCAAATGTACGCACCAGTCTTGAGATAGTTATATTATTTGTGCGTTCGATTGATTCACGCACTGACGTGCACAATGCTGTGTGAGTTGCTTTGGACGCACGTGTAACCTAGGAGTAATTTGTGACGTCAGGTTTTGGAGTGGAAACATGGAACTGGCTTGTGTCCATGATTGTAATTTTATATTGTGTATCCAATGGCATGTTGAAGGAAGCCATTTATTATTGTGATTTGTATTGGTCTTCAGGTCGAAGCCAATCGCAGTTATGTCACGTAAGTTATCGCCCACTTCTTATTTTAATGCTGCATAAAAAGGCCGCTCTACTACTAATCTAGCGGGAATTTTATCATTCCTAGAATGGATCTACAGAGTCGCTTGCCTTTAAGATTTGGATCGTAGACGGAGAATTCCTACGAGTAGAAGAAGTTATATTGTTTACCTTATGCACATGTTTTAAATGCCGTACATGCTTCTATGCCAAAGTCGTGGCATGGATGTAAAGAGAGGTTAGCCAACTGAAAGCCTTTAACTGATAGGATTATCGTATATGACTTTGTGTGAAATTATATGATGTACAACGCTATGTAGGATGAACGTCTGGGAATTTTAACAAATGTAATATGGAAGATTTCATCCCAGAGTATGAATACGTTACCATGATAGACGTCCTTGAAAGAAGGTCAACGGTCGTGACTGAGAAGGATATTATACGGTAACAGTTTTGTAATCCTTAGTCTATGGACAGAGGTCTTTACTAGAAGAGAATCTTCAGGAACTTTAGCAGCAATAATTAATATGTTGTCGTGTGATCTTTGCGCCTGTGACGATGTCCGTCTTGTCCACTTCGTGTCCTGGTGAATAAAATCTATGTAAAGTTACCAACGACTTGTGTGCTGCCAATACTTGACCAGTTCACCCAATTCAAGATACTTGTTGGTTTTCGTTTGAAAAAAACATTGTTGACATTTATTCCGTTGTAACCATTCGCGTTTCAATTCATCACTATGAAAACGACACCAACAATAACTGGTAGGCCAGTGCGGTCTGGAAGTAATTTCAGGAACGTACCCATCCAATTGATCGTTTGAAAAGAAGAATTTTTACTTTCAAGGCGACATCATCTCAATTTGGATCCTAGCGGAATATGAATCAAAATCAACTCAAATGCTCAAGGTCTTCAATCAACCTCCACGTCAAGTTTCACAGTGACTGATTACTTGGAGATCATCTCTTCATCATTATTACGTGCGAGCTAGTTTGATATACGCAGAGCGAAGTATTGCATCCTCTAACGTACATACACGGGGACAAGGCACTTTGATTTTTACCTGCACGCGAGCTAAGTATAACTTGTATCCGTTATACACTTTATTACTATTAGCTGTGCCTTATTTGATTATGTCCACTTTCATATTTTCCGTGTTATGTGTTATATGTTGTGTATTCTTTGCGGGAGGTTGGGAGGTAGATCTGACGAACGAGATCCATCTCGAAGTCAATTCGGGCTCTTCGTCAGACGTTCTGTAGGACATTATTTTGCAGACTTCCCGCAGTGGAATGTTCCTACGCGTGAGCGTAGAAGGATTCTAGGTCCACTGTGTCTGGTGGTCTGTGACACCTGTCTGTTTTAGCTGTAGTGTCACGTTTACTTGTTGTTTTTGGTAGCTATTTTTACTTGTACCTTGGTTTTATGATGAATTTTGTTTGTATTTCGCGTCCATCTCACCTTTCCTGTCGTTTAGTTTTTTACAAAACCTATGTTTTTTACACTGTGTTGTCAATTGTCTTGTGCATTATTTAATCGCAGTTATCATCGTAATTCTTTACGACATTCCATTTTAGTTTCTCATTTTATTTTAATTGGATTTCTGCGAACGTCTTCGTTTGTTTTGAATATCTTGTCGTGTCATTATTGTGCTATTGTCTGTCACATTACTGCTTTCACACCATTACATGTTATAAATTACATTATTAATTATTAATATTATTGCCTATTATATAAATTGATTTTACCGTTCTAGAACAGGAACGAAGAACACTAGTTGTAGTAACACTTTTAAGTAGTATTATTACATAATAATATTGAAATGGCTACCTTAGACTATTTCATTAAGCAAGCAAAAGCTTTGCAAATACCTGCTGAAGAGGTAAGACAATTCGCTATGTCAGAATATAAGAAAGCTCAAGAAATAGAAGCTGATCAGAGAAGATTGGAAACTTTACGTTTGGAAAATTTGAAATTTGAGGCAGATCAGAAACGGATTGAGGCTGAGGAGAATGAGAAAAAAATGAGATTAACTGCTGAGGAAGATGAGAAAAAAATGAGATTAGCCGCTGAATTAGAAGAGAAACGATTTCTGCGAGAGGCAGAACAGAAACAAAAGGAGGCTGAAGAAAGACTTAGAAAGGAAATGGAACAGAAACAAAAAGAAATGGAAGAAAAAAGATTAATAGCTGAAAAGGAAATGGAACAGAAACAAAAAGAAATGGAAGAAAAAAGATTAATAGCTGAAAAGGAAATGGAACAGAAACAAAAGGAAATGGAAGAGAGAAGATTGATAGCGGAACAAAATGTAAAACGACTTCAGCTTGAGATGGAAGAGAATGAAAAAAAACGACAGCATGAACTGAAATTAGCAGAGTCAGAATATGAGAGAATTAGGTTAACTCAGGAATCTAATTCTCAGAGAACTTTTGAAAGCCACACTTCATCCAGACAGGATCATTTTAAGGAGATTAACCTTAAATTGCCAAAATTTAATCCCCCGTCTGATGACGTAATATTCTTCCTGGATAGGTTTGAGGCCACTTGTGGGTCTTATAACGTGGATAAAGCTCTATACTGTACATATTTATCCAGATTACTTACAGGAGATGCATTAGCAGTTTATCAAACCACCAGCATTGGTGAGAAAAATGACTACAATGCTCTTAGAGCAGCACTTCTGCAAAAATTCCAAATGACAGAAAACGAATATCGTTTGAGATTTCACACATTACTACCTCAATCTGCCAGAAATTTTAGTGATTTTCTGTCACAGATACGACTAACATTAGAAAGATGGATCGAATTATCCAAAATTGAAAAGTCGTATGAAGGTCTCTTTGATTTACTGATGCGCGATAAGGTACTTTCGTCGGTAAACCCTACATTTCTCGCATTTTTACACGAACGGAAACCTTTATCTATGAAAAATTTAGAAGAACATGCAAAAAATTTTTGCACTGCTCACCCAAACATGGATCTAAGTAACGCGCAGATTAAGAGTGAATTGCCTGTTGCTTTTGCAGCACAACAAAACAATTTTTCACGCAATCGTTCTTTTAGTGCTGATAGGTATGTCAATAAGGGAAATAATCATAATTTCAACAATGATAACTTTTACAAAGGGAAGCAATTTCAACAATCTGCTCCATTTAATGTTTCTTGGAACCAAACTCACAGATCGCGAGATTTTGGTAACAATTATTTTAAAAATAATCAAGGACATTATAATAAACAAAACTGGAGATCAAGGTCTCAGGGTCCGCAAAACAGACAATTTTTTGGAAATAAACCATTTAACCAACATCATAACGATCATTCTACAAATTATCGGACTAATCCAAATTTTAACTCTAGCAGAAACGACAATTATGGCAATTTTAATGACAAAAATCACAATCGATCGCGCCGACGAGATAGATCGTCGAATAATACAGGTAGACATTCTAATGTTGCTTTTAATGATACACAGGCTAACATTGAACAGGGTAAAGTAGCTGAAACTCACAATGCTATGTCTTGTTCTCTAGAATGTTCCCAGGTGAAAGACTGTCCAGAATGCTCGACTCTTTTCCAGCCTAAGGCGATCACGACGCTGCGTTGCGGACATACCTTGCCTAGCCTGCCTGCAGTCTGTACAGCCACTGCTGCGTCAGTACACCAGGGACAGGGCTCTCTTAAGTTTCACAAGGGATTTGTCAATAATATTTCATGCTCTCTCCTATTTGACTCAGGTTGTACAACAATCGGTGTCCGGACTTCGCTGATCAACCCAAGTTGTGCCACGGGCCGGGTTGTCAAATGTGTAACATTTGGTGGCACAATTGAAACATTTCCCACTGCTATTACTGATCTTCATACTCCTTTCTTTACAGGAAAGATCCAAGCATGTCTTCTGCCTAACCCAATCTGTGATGTAATACTGGGTCGCATACATGGTATTAAAGAGTGTACACCTCAGCAAATAGCTGAATGGGAAGAGCGACATATTCAAACTGCAAATGCAGTAGTGACTAGAGCGCAAGCTACTAATATGTCGCATGATACACCTATTGAACCTACTGTTCATACCACTGGTAATGATGATGCTCCTATTTCACGGGAGTTGTTTGCAACATTGCAAAAGAATGATAATTCATTAAAAAAATTCTTTCAGTATGTTAACAAAAAGAATACAAGCAACAAACTTGCAAAATCTAGACATGACTTTATACTTAAAAATGGGATTTTGGTTAGAGTAATACGGGAAAAGGATTTATCCTTATGTTCTCAGATTCTTGTCCCATCCTGTATGAGATCTCGTATATTACGACATGCTCATGACTCGCAATGTGCGGGCCATATGGGTTTTTCGCGTACCAAATCCAGAGTGCTTTCGGCATTCTACTGGCCAGGCGTCCATAGAGATGTTACTCTCTATTGTCGGTCCTGTTTGATATGTCAAGAAGTTAAGGTACGGGGTCCATTTCATGCGGCTCCTATTCAAGCTGCGGACATCCCGATTAGACCATTTTATCAAATGGTCATTGACATTATTGGTCCAATGCTTCCATCTGCTAGAGGGCATACGCATATTCTTACGTGCATTGATATGTGCACTCGTTGGCCTGAGGCCATCCCTCTCAAGAACACTTCATCTGCCAGTGTAGCAGAGGCATTGATGTTAATCTTCTCACGCATTGGTTTTCCACGGAAAATCTTGTCGGATCATGGGGTTCAGTTCATTTCTGAATCCATGTCTCAAGTTATGAAGACATTAGGTATAGACAGATCTCTTAGTTCTATTTATCATCCGATGTCAAATGGGTTAATTGAGCGTCTCAATAGGACACTCAAGCAGTTGTTGGGTAAGATGACTCAAGACCATCCCCAAGACTGGGATCGGGTCCTACCCGCTTGTCTCTTTGCGTATCGCGAGGTACAAAATCAAGCAACGGGGTTTTCTCCGTTCCAGCTTGTTTTTGGCATGCAACCACGCGGTCCGATGTCGTTAATCCACGACTTATTGGTGGATGAGAATATTGAAGAGGAAACTCAATCCTCTTATGAGTATGTGATCTCTCTTAGAAAGAGAATCATAGATGCTTGTAGACTAGCTACTGCATCATCCGAACATGCCAAAGAAAAAGCTCGTCTATCTGCAAACAAATATAGACGTCTTCGCCAGCTCATACCTGGTGATGAAGCTTTTGTATTACTCCCTGCGCATAACAATCGTCTTTTAATTACCTGGAGAGGTCCTTTCAGGATCATCTCAAGAATATCCGATGTCGACTACATCGTTGATGTTAATGGCAAACATAAAACCTTCCACATTAACATGTTGAAGGAGTATTACTCACGTCCTGATTATCTACAATCGGTGTTCCAAGCAACTGACGATCCTACACCTCCTATTCAACACTATTCTAGTTTGTCAGTCATCCAAGAAGAGGAATCTTCTTTCGATGATGTACAACTACCAATACCAGTTGTACCACTCCATTCCACTGAGAAATGGAATGATGTTACTATCTCATCTACTCTTACTGATGATCAACGTCAGCAAGTCTCTAAAATTCTACACACGTATGAGGATGTCCTCACTGACATCCCAGGTCATACGTCAGTCATCCAACATGACATTATTCTGACTGACGATACACCGATTCGAGTTCGCCCATATCCTATTCCTTTACACTTTCGTGATAAGGTTGATAAGGAATTGGATGATATGCTCCAATTAAATATAACTGAACCATCTTCATCACCATATTCTTCTTCTATGGTAATCATTAGGAAGAAAGACAACAATATACGTCTTTGCGTAGATTACAGGAAATTAAACAAAGTTACAAAATTCGATGCGGAACCATTACCTCTTTTAGATGACTTATTGGAGAGATTATCTCATGCTACATTCTTTTCGAAATTTGACCTTTCAAAGGGTTATTGGCAAGTGCCATTAACCCCTAAAGCAAAGCCATTCACCGCTTTCTCGATGCCACGGGGTCTTTTTCAATGGAATTTTATGCCTTTCGGGTTAATGAATGCGCCAGCTACCTTTGTACGCATGATGCGCCGCATATTGTCTCATCGTCCCGATGTCATTACTTATATAGATGACATCTGTCTTTTTAGTGACTCTTGGGATGAACATATTCAGGGTTTAAAATCTTTACTTTCTACCTTACAGGATTATAACTTAACAGCGAAACCTTCAAAGGCTTTTGTCGGTTTTCATGACATCTCATTTCTTGGTCACCGTATAGGTCGCGGTTTAATGTATACAGAAGACAGTAATGTCTCTAAAATTTTAAACATCTCGGCACCTAAGACAAAAAAACAAGTGAGGTCACTCTTAGGACTAATACAGTTCTATTCTAAATTCATCCCTCATTTGTCTACTATAACTGCACCTCTTTTGTCTTTACTGAAGAAGGGCACACCTAATGTAATAAAGTGGTCGCAGGATCACCAAACGGCGTTAGACTATATAAAACAAATTTTTTCAAATAAGCTTTTTTTAAGGTTGCCTAACAAAGATCTCACCTTTGTTCTTCGCAGTGATGCTTCTTCCTACGCTATTGCGGCAGTTTTGATGCAGGAATACGGAGGCACCTTATTTCCTGTTATGTACATATCCAGAAAGCTTACAACGAGCGAGATAAATTACTCCGTTCTAGACAAAGAGCTCCTTGCTCTTGTCTGGGCAATCACAAAACTGGATCGTTATCTCCTCGGATCACACTTTGTGGTGGAGTCTGACCAGAAAGCTCTTACCGCATTGAATACAGGGAACGTTAAGTCATCAAAGTCAGCGCGTTACGCTATAGCTCTTCAACCGTTCCATTTTGAGATACGAGCTATTCCTGGAGTGCAGAATGTATTTGCAGACTGTCTTTCAAGATGCCCTAGTGAACTTGGTGAAACTAAACTACTTTTAGATGGAGAAACGTCCTCACCGAAACATGAATAACTTTGTACAGTGTCATTAATTGTACATCTGTGAAGACTATGTATAGTTTTGCAGTATTCGTATAAATATAACTTTCAGAACATACTTACATATGGATTATAACATTATTTCTTGTGAAGTAACGTTTTATTAGAACGGGAACAGTGATATTAAAGTAACATTTTTTTTTTTAGTATGGAAACATTGGAAAAAAGCAACAAATAGACATTCGTTAGTGTTATGGAACATATTACACTACATATCGTGTTCGTAAACTTATTTCGTGCATGGAACATTAGGAACATATTCTTGTTGACTCTAAATAGTTCTGAACGAATATTCACAATGACTGAAATTAGAATTACTTAGAATAAATTACTAGTTATTTATTTATGTGTAATTAAGTACTAGAATTAGATTAATTCAATTTAATCGATTTAATTGATTATGAATCACACATTTACTAACGTTATTAGTGTCTCGCAATACGTGTAGTCACGTATCCCACTACATGATATTTTACTTTTAGATAACTAGTCAAACTTACTAGTGCTAGATAACAGTAGGTGCGTTGCTTCTTAAAGTGTTTAATTTTGCATTGCTTCATTTTTGCACATTGTATTTCAAAATTTTCTGTTTCACTGATTCTTTTATCATTGATTATCATCAGTGTTGCTGTTCATTTTCATTTTTGAAATCATACGTTTCGATTTTCTTTTGAAAAACTTAGTTGAATTTTATTATCATCTTTTTTGTTGATTTTTCATTTTCATTTTCATTTTCAACTTCTTTTTACTTCGAATATTACCACATCGTTCCAAAGTAGGTCGATGGTGGATGTGTGCTTTAATGCATACTGTCATTTAGTTATATTAATTTCAAGTCAATATTCTTTTCTTAATATGATAACTTTATGCATTGTATATCTTGTTGTAGTTTTGACTCACCTCTCTCGAGTAATTAGTTCGAAAAAAATTAATGGGATTAATTTTTTTAAGGGGAGGTAATAAGGGAGCTGTTACGTACATTTATTACCTAAGGGGGTAGTCGTCGGTCCTACCAAATGTACGCACCAGTCTTGAGATAGTTATATTATTTGTGCGTTCGATTGATTCACGCACTGACGTGCACAATGCTGTGTGAGTTGCTTTGGACGCACGTGTAACCTAGGAGTAGTTTGTGACGTCAGGTTTTGGAGTGGAAACATGGAACTGGCTTGTGTCCATGATTGTAATTTTATATTGTGTATCCAATGGCATGTTGAAGGAAGCCATTTATTATTGTGATTTGTATTGGTCTTCAGGTCGAAGCCAATCGCAGTTATGTCACGTAAGTTATCGCCCACTTCTTATTTTAATGCTGCATAAAAAGGCCGCTCTACTACTAATCTAGCGGGAATTTTATCATTCCTAGAATGGATCTACAGAGTCGCTTGCCTTTAAGATTTGGATCGTAGACGGAGAATTCCTACGAGTAGAAGAAGTTATATTGTTTACCTTATGCACATGTTTTAAATGCCGTACATGCTTCTATGCCAAAGTCGTGGCATGGATGTAAAGAGAGGTTAGCCAACTGAAAGCCTTTAACTGATAGGATTATCGTATATGACTTTGTGTGAAATTATATGATGTACAACGCTATGTAGGATGAACGTCTGGGCAGAATAAAAAAACATTGTTGCTGCTACAGAAGGCTATTTTGCTGTTCATACTGTGAGGCAAGCCTGCAAGGGGAAGACAGCGCTATAAGTGGGAAGATAACATCAAGAGATGGACAAGAAAGAGCCTATCAGAGTGCACCATCAAGACATGAGACAGAAGACTTTGGATCAACAACACAGTAGTTTCAAATTGGTGAATGTACTTCAAAATATTTTCAGTGATTCAGAAATAGCCAACAAATTTGCATATCCCAGCACCAAAGAACTCGATTGAGCCACTTTTTGAAAGACTGGAAGAAACAGCATTGCTTATTAAGGAGTTCCCACTGATGTCAACAAACACAGCTCTGTCTAAATATTTTAAAGTCATGCAGTATTTTCACTTGGAAGCAGGTGGTTTACCATACACATTAATTAGTGTGCATAATACACCAAATAAGTCAGCAGAAACAATATAAAAATATCTAATTGAAACACTTGTATAAAATAGGACTTACTTAGAGAAATATGTTGCATTTACTTGGAATAATTGTAACAAAATGTTCTAGGGAATTAGGTCTACTACAGAGAGTAACGGCGTGTTTCTTTGTGTATTTAAAAAGCAATCTAGCTTTGTTAAAGAAGATATTTATCATCAGAAATATATCAATAAACACAAATCAAGGTCATTTGATGAACTTATTGTTTGATCTGTAAACAAGTAAGTTTCTCTGTCATTTAATTATTGAATTAAAATGTCCTACTTTTTCATTATAATGTCCTCCCCTGTCCTCCTTTTCATGAGAAAAAAACGGAACATTGTCCTCCTTTTTGTGTTGAACGATATGGTAAACCTACCATAGATACTACCCCATGTGGCTACTGAGAATTTTTAAGATGAAGAAAGAACTACATACTTGACTACTTTTCTCTTATTGCTCCTTATGGAGCATGGAGCCACCATTACAACTGGTCCCCTTGCAAGAAGCCTGTGTCAAAGCATTCATGTGCTCTTGCAGCTGTGACAATTTTTGTTACATGATGAGTGAACGCATGAGGCATGCACAACCTCATATTAGCTACCTCTTACAACATGTCAGAGGAAGTAGGTAGTCCTATTCTTGCTTGTATCCTCAGAGACCCCAGCAACTACTGAGAGCAAACAGAACTGCTGCAAATAACAAATTTAAAAAAAGTACTGGTCCCCATTTGTGACATTTCTGAGAGTGCAATAGAACCAGAGGCTTCCCTAAAATATGTGGCACCCGAGGCGGATCCTACCTTTGGCACCCTAATGCCATAAAGAAAAACATTTGCAAGCATATTTTCCTACCTTTGGCACCCTAATGCCATAAAGAAAAACATTTGCAAGCATATTTTCCTACCTTTGGCACCCTAATGCCATAAAGAAAACACATTTGCAAGCATATTTTCCTACCTTTGGCACCCTAATGCCATAAAGAAAACATATTTGCAAGCATATTTTTAACAGTAAGTACTATCATCATAGTGTCTAATGGCACCCCTTTCTTGGCTGTCACCCCGGGCAGACTGTGTCCCCCCTGCACCCCCCTTAGTACGCCACTGAACAGAACCACTGCGACCTCAGACATGCCACAATAGGGGATTAATGCAAGACTCTGCATGGCACTTGTAACCTTAACATATTAAATAAAACTGCTATAGAATCCATCAGTGCTACAGAAGCCATTGTTTTTAAGACCCCATGAAACACAAGCTTCCTTCAAGGAGGCAGCATGGAGTGGTTCCCTATGAAGTGTAAAGGAAAATAATAAATGACCACAGACATGAGTGACTTATCGTTTCCTTTCTTTCAGTTCAGTACAGTACAGTAGTAATTAACTGTCTAGTAGGCACTGGTCATCTCTCTACTTCTGTATGCACATAAAATGGTGACATTTAATGCAGAATACAATCAAATGCAGCACTACAATACAATCAAATGCAACACTAGAATACAGTTAAATGCAGCACTAGAATACAATCAAATGCAGCACTAGAATACAAACAAACAAAGCAAGATATCATAGAAAGATATTTGGAATATCACACATGGACCACCTAACAGTGTGGCGAACATCATAGGACCTGTTTCTAACTGACTTGTGAATGCATAAAAAGCAACACAGTCTCTAGAACAAGAAAAGAGGAGACACCTTAGCAAAGACACATATTCTGGCACAAGGTAGTGTGAAAACAAATAATAAATAATTCTAAGGAAGTTGTTGCCCTAATAAATACATAGGTTACAGGAGGCAGGAAGAAACAAAAAAAGGAAAGAAAAAGGCAGGAAGGGAGAGAGGGAAGGAACAAAGGGAGGGGAGTGAGAAGAGGGGAGAGGAAGGAAGGAAAGATATGAATGAAAGTAATGAAGAAAGGAAATTATGAAGGAAGGGAAGAAATGAAGGAAGGAAAGTAATGAGGGACAGAAAGGGAGGATGTAGTGAAGGTAAAGAAAGTACTGAAGGAAGGAAAGTAACGAAGCCAGTAGTCATGCACACAATATCCAGTAAAAAACATTACAATACAGAGAGTATTTTCAGTTTCTAGCATTCAAATAACACAAATTCAGATTCATCATTTTCAAAACATAAGAGGAAAGAAAACAAATGTTGAGTGTGTGCGCTCATAAGGTAAGTGGACAGAAGTACATATCTTTGAACTGTATTCACCTGTAGAGAGTTAAACACAGCAAACAGGTAGTAAAAGGCCACACTGGCTTGGTCTATAGCAAATATGGCAAATAACCAGGACAGGCCCAGCAAGATCACAACACCAACTGCTCCTCGCAGGCGCTGGATTGTGCTACAGATTAGAGTTATACAATGGTATGTGTGAATATAAGCTCAAATATAAAATATTATTCTAAAAAATATGAAAATGTGTCCGTGTATGTGTGCATATGCCTGGTGGTGTGTAGGTGATCATGTTTCTCCATAATTGTCTGTCTCCAGCACTGGTGACCAATTCTGCTGTTGACCTCTTTCTGCTGTTGACCTCTTTCTGCTGGTGACCTCTTTCTGCTGTTGACCTCTTTCTGCTGTTGACCTCTTTCTGCTGGTGACCTCTTTCTGCTGGTGACCAATTCTGCTGTTGACCTCTTTCTGCTGGTGACCAATTCTGCTGTTGACCTCTTTCTGCTGTTGACCTCTTTCTGCTGGTGACCTCTTTCTGCTGTTGATCTCTTTCTGCTGGTGACCTCTTTCTGCTGGTGACCTCTTTCTGTTGGTGACCTCTTTCTGCTGTTGACCTCTTTCTGCTGTTGACCTCTTTCTGCTGTTGACCTCTTTCTGCTGTTGACCTCTTTCCATGCCATGATGTCAAACTGCCAGTGTCTTCTCTGTCTTGCTGTTGTTAAAATATTTTCCAAGTATCCTCCCATAACATGCCCAAAGAAAAAGTAAACTGCTTCTTGATATGTGAGTTATAAGCTTCCTTTGTGGCTTATTTCAGGACATCCTCATTATTCTTTTTAGCTGTCAATTGTTTTCTAAAATTCTTCCGTAAAACCAATCTCTGTGGCCTTTCTTGGTTGTTTACTAATTGTCCATGACTTACTTCCACATGTTAGGATTGGCTCTATGTAACACAGAACAACTCAGTAACTCTCTTACTTCCACTGACAAAGATTTGTGGCAAAAAATACTTTCATTTTATGGAATGCCATGTTTTTTTCCCACACAGGTGTATACTAAAAAAAGAACAACTCTGTAACCATAATACTGATATAGTGATTGACAGGTGTCAAGATATATGTTCATCTATTACTCTTCAGCTCCCCAAGGAGCATAGGTAAAGGTAGTTCATTAGCAGATACTGCCATAGGGGAGTCAAATTTAAAGACTTCATCAAATTAGGTCCAGCTTTATGACATGGGATGACCAGTCCCCTTCCTTTGCCTTCCCTATTGCAATAGTACATTCAAGTAATCCATTTACAGCTGAGTAGTTTGGAGTATGGAGCTACTATAGTTTGATCACACAACCCGATAGCTTCACGGTGAAAAGAAAACTCTCTAATCTGAGTACAGGCCTTCAACAAATTCATGCCAATCCTGCCTGTCCTGTAAGTTCAAGGTCTTTCCATGTTGTCATTATCCCTTACATGTCTGTATCTAGTTCCCTTATCCATGTGGTCTTATGTTTGGTCTCTCCCTACTTCTCTTCCAGGAGTGCCTTGTAATATTATCAACATGCTTCCTCAATGTGTGTTCTATAATTTGCAGGCTCCTTCTTCTCACCTTTATTCTGCAGATAAAGAAGTATGTACAAGGCCAGATTCAAAATTAAAATAATTTCTGAGCAATTATAGTCTTCTTCTTCGTTCACCCTCAGATGTCAACTTGAATAAGTTCAAAGAAAGCAGTGGTCAGCCTGAGGCTGTTGATATCTCCGTAGATTTTCTCCAGGAATGGTACTGGTGATGGCCATATGCGTTTTCTCTGTTCCTCATATGTTGGGCACCTTTGAAGCAGATGTTCGGCAGTCATTTTATTGGTGCCACAGTCACACTCATCAGTAGTTCCTATCTTTAGTTTATTGAATAGATGGTATCTCAATCTGTTATGACCTGTGCGAAGTCTGAAGATTACCACTTGTTCTCTTCTGCTGAGCTGGTAATAAGGATCATTTTTTGTGTGGCCTGGATGCTCTTCTTCCCACTTGTGCCTGTATCTGCGCTTGATAAAACTCTTGGACTCCTCATAGGTTATATTTGTGTCAAATTGAGGAAGTTTTCCCCCTTCCTTCGCCAATCTGTCAGCCTCTTCATTTCTAGGGATGTTGCAGTGAGAAGGGATCCACTGTATCACAACTCTTTTGTACTGCTGACATAGTCTGTGAAGTGTTACTCTTAGGTCATCCAGTTCAGCATTACTTTGACTTTTCAATGTTGTAATCACTGACAGCGCATCTGAGAAGATAGCTACTGGTCTCTCTGAGCTTTCTTCTGTCATTAGAATTTCTGATGCAGTTTTTAAGGCCTCTGCTCTGAAGTTAGTTGAAAATTTCCCTGTTGCGACTGCTATCTTCTTTTGTGTGCCATTGCTTAAGCTCAGGAAGACTCCTCCACCCCCATCTTCTGTTGCATTAGTTGCTGATCCATCTGTGTACACATGGATCCAGGTGTTGCTTGGGTAATGTTTCTCTATATATTTTGTGGTTAGGACTCTCCTTTCTGTTTCATTTTAGCTGTTCTTTTTCTCAATACCAGGAATGTTTTCTATCATTTCAGGGAAGCACTGTTGTTTCCAAATTGGTAGCTTGTGTGCAATTATAGTCTCATTGTTTTGTGTTCAATATTGATTTTATTCTAATCTTTTAAAACTCTAATGTTTCTGATGCCACACCACAATAATCCTTTCTTCACAAAATCTACAGAATTTTGTGTTCAGTTAAAAATGTTATACCTGTTTCTATCTGACTTGTGAAGTCTGGTGCCTGATATGTGAACAAGCTGTTTGATCACAAGCATAAAAGCTATGCAGTTGATCAGTAAAATGAAGCATACTGGCCCAACAAATGCAGCATAGAAGGCTGGATTCTTCAACCAGCATCTGTTAAGGGAATACACGTGAGGAAGAGATGAAAACGACAATAAAAGAGCAGTCATGTTTGTCACAAACCATACAACCACAGACATAGGATGTATGACTTGACAGCCTGTTAGTCTAGTACATGGACACAGTCCCATTGGTGACACAAAACAACTTAAATAAACTCAACAAAGCTGAATCCACAGTCCTTGTACAGTTGGACGATTGAAAAAAGCCACACATTTTTTAAATGTTATTTCTTCACTCCTATCAAACTAATTTACATGAAACATATGTCAAAATAAAGGGAATTAATTGTTATTTTATTATATAAAAGCTATGTCACATTAACATTACAGCCCAACATGAGATTCTGATTGTTCAACCCATCACTACAACATAGTGGGCAGCAATTTTCACTCTATTTTAAAGTCAATGTATTGACCACTTTTGATTTTTTTTTTAAACAAATGTCTATTGTGTTTCTGGAAACAAAAAATTTTACTTATTAGTCTAATATCAAATGGCAGTTATTGCTCTATATTTTTAAAAAATTTTTTTCATGTATATCCAACAGATATAAATGAGGCTATAAACATTTCACAATAGGTAGTGACTTCCCTGTATATTCAAGAACAATTATCAGGGATATACAAAGTACATAACCAGTAAAGCCAACAATATGTTTTTTCAACCACTACTTGAATGTAGGGCTGTATTAAAACCCCATGCACTAACCTCTGTCAGGTAATAAGTGATAATATTACAGGTATAACAAATTAGCCTCAATATAGCCTACAATACAATATTTCAATGTGCGGGGACAAAACTCAGCTCATTCATAAGACCTCTTAAATGCTAAACACATACACTGGTCATAGAGAAAACTTCTAACAAACATTACAGCATGGAACAACCATCGCAGTCCCTAAATCACCTGAACACTACAACATTCAGTCACTATCAGCCCTCTCATATCTAAGTAGCCTCTCGATCAAACAAACTGTGTTCACTCTCCAACTTCCTTCTCCATCGGCTCAAACAAACATCCCCAAAGATGCAGCAATAGAGAATGCAAGTCAGCGACCCATAGCTTGACTGCTTGCATCAGAGTCAGCGAACCAGAGTTGACTAAGACCCTACTCCACTGCCACGTGGTGGTCCTGGAAACAGGCTGCAGCAGTGCAGTCTGGCTGAGTGAGTAGGGATCGCAGAGAGAAGGCAAACCTGGTCCCAAAAACTGCCGTGCAGAAGTCGGATGTGTCGACCGAAAGGTGCAGATATCACAGCTCCGGCGTAAACAGACACAACGCAACCAACGTCCTTTTCAGGACGAACGAGGAAGAAGAAGAAGAAACAAACATCCTTCACTTCAGCGCGCAAGACTTACTCAAAATGTACACAAAAAAAATCTTAGAAACTCACTACAGTTTTGAATACTAATCAGACATTCTACAAATGCATCAAGTTAAAACAATCACATGACTTAGTCAAAAATCACGTCATAACAACCTCAGTGTTATTATTTACTGTTATACTTTTACAAGTTACCTTGTTAAAGTTTTACCATAGCTACCATTTTTACTGTTATATTTTTACAACAGCTACCTTATTTACTGTTATACTTTTACCAGTTACCTTATTTATTGTTATAGTTTTACCATAGCTACCTTATTTACTGTTAAAGTTTTACCAGTTACCTTATTTACTGTTATAGTTTTACCACAGCTACCTTATTTACTGTTGTAGTTTTATCACAGTTATCTTATTTATTGTTATAGTTTTACCACAGCTACCTTATTTACTGTTACAGTCTTGACACAGTTACTTTATTTACTGTTATAGTCTTGCCACAGTTACCATATTTACTGTTACAGTTTTACCACAGCTACTATATTTTCTTTTATAGTTTTACCATAGTTATCTTATTTACTGTTATAGTCTTGTCACAGTTTAATTATTTACAGTTAGTATTTCCAGTTACCTTATTTACTGTTATAGCCTTGTCACAGTTTAATTATTTACAGTACCTCCGAAAATGGCGAGTATCTGCCTGAATGGCGAGGGACACTTGTCTCTGTACAAGAAAATAGGATACTCACGTAAAAATCAATGTCAGGTTAGACATTAAAAAATAACCTGAGATTTTGCCTCGAGTATTAGCGGGCGTACAAAAAAAAAAAATTATTTACAGTTAGTATTTCCAGTTATTTACAGTTAGTATTAGTCCAGTTACCTTATTTACTAATATGAGTTTTTAAATAAAAATTGTAACTGATTCTAAGGATAAAAAAGGGTGAGACAATTTTAAAAAATGAGAGTAACACAAAAATTGTGTAAAACAAGTCCACCATAAGGGAGGCAGCAATTACTGACATATAAACTCATCTGCCAGTAATGACACTTACAGGCCACTGTTAACAAAACCATAATTGTCAGTGGTGTTGACAGCTAAAGTGATGACAACAATCAACAATGGAACTCCTGAAATAAAAAGATCATGTAAAGTTACTGCATATGAGGGCATAGATTATCTTCAAGTGTAATATTACTTTAAATATATATGTTACGACACGTCTAATGATGTCGTCTGCTACAGTTGTGAGCACTTTTTTAAGTTACGCATTAGATGCTTGAGAGGTTATAAATATATGTTTTTCATGCTTCACGGTATTTTACTGAACGCGAATTTATAGAGTTGCTTAGATTTATGATGACGTGTTGCGTTGGTATGCTAACACGTGACGACATTATAATTGTACCCTTTGTATTCTGAATTTTGTCCTAGTCGGACGTGACTTTGCAACGCTCCCGTTAATGATAGTAAATGTATAGAGGTTTTCTCTATTATATGGCACAAGGGTCTGCCGATTTGATATGGATACAAATAATGTCTCATTTTGATGGATGAATCATTCTTCAGTTCAAGAATAGTTGCAGGGAGTATATTATTAATAAGTATCCAAATTATAAATATCGACCAACTCTGGTTGTTCGTTACCGGATTGCCGACATACGGAATCGCGAGTAAATAGCCAGACGTTGTGACAATTAATGAAGTAAATACAGGAGACATTCTTATATATTGCATGAACATTATGTCTAATTGATTAATGCTATGTCTCGTGGATTGCATATTGTAAAATAAAATATATTTTGTGACTCTTACCACCTACGGACTTATCAACTCACTATCGTTGAAGTTTAAGCAGTTTCACCCAGCATTCGTCACCTTTATAAATAAGCACGATCGCTCAAGATAGAACAAGTAAAAAATTGATAAGAGAAAACAAATCAAGACGTGGCCAGAAAATAATGAACACTGTTTATTAACCTTTAGCACGCTGCATTAAATTCCCAAAACTATGCTCCTGCAGCTGTATTCTTTTTCACAACGCCCCGTTTTTATAGTGGGTGACTTGTAATGTCTATAGTTTTTGTGTTTCTTGGTCAATTGCTATAATTTTTGGAATTTATATAAATAAATGAATGATGAATCTGATGATATAAAATTTGTTTGTGTACATGTTAGATGTGATAGGAAGAGAGGAAAGGAAAGATGAAAAAAACGAGAAAAAAATGTAAAAAAATAATTAAAATTTTTTTTTAAAATTTAACAATTTTTTTTTAATTTAAAAAAAACCCAACAAACGAAGAGTCTGTTGCGCACATATTCTTTTGTGTGGCGAACAGATTACTGTAAATACGCATACAAATGTAAAATGTATTTATTTGTCTGATAAAAATATATTTATCTTTGAATTCACGATTTTCAGTCTAAAGGGACAGAACTCAGATTAGGCAATGGGTATTCATTCTGTGAGTTATCGGTTCTTGTATCTTTCCTGAAGATCGAACTAAGCGTAGGAATCTAGGTTTACAGCGATCGATTCTGTGTTTGGTTAGAAATAGATTGTTCTTGCTTCAGAATATCTATGGCCCGAATCTATGTGTAGTTCTTGTCTATGTAGGACGAGTATGTCTTATATCTTGATATCTTAGTATGTTTAAGTGGAACTATTTTTCCTTGTACTGTACTTTGGGGTCAGGTGCTTTCGGCGCATGAAGATAGGTTAGAGGGTTCTTCGGTGATGAAGGAGCCTGGCGGGACGTCATGTCTTAGACCTGTCCAAAGTTTGTGATCTCTTCGATTGATTATGGGGACGAAGATAGTTTCTTCTAGGATTGTTAAATCCATGAGTTCCCCATTGTTGATTCAGTAACGCCAGGAAAGTGTTTTGTGTTTGCTAGTATATTTCGTATGGCAAGGTAAAGAACTGTTCACTGAACTCTTTCATTCCTAGGCTCAGATGGGCAGACGTATATATGTCGGGACGACATGTTAACTAGCAGCACTGAATATGTTTATATGCAGCAATTATGAGGACAGAATATGCTGATTCTTGTAGAATCATTTATTGTTGATGAACAAAGCTTCGATTGAAGATTTGCTATACATCCGTATAGTGAGCGATGCTCAACAGGGAACCAGAAGCCATTTTGGAATTCTATTTATTTTAGAATCCTACTTATTGCCGATCATCAATCAGAGAGCGGGAATGCCCCCTTATTATCAGGTGATGATTAAGAGATCACAGTTATAAAGAAAACCCAATACTAGTGGGTTAACATTATCTTCACAGAGATTTGCTGTAATTTACCTAAAGGAATCTTCGCTAGAAAAGAGGTCCTGTTTAAAAGTCAAGTTTGAACAGTATTTATTAACTGACATGCTCGGTCAGTAAGGCCTGATGATTGTATTTATAAATAATGGAAATCTAAGTGCTTGTATACAGATGTTCCATTGCAATGTTATTCAACATGAATGCTAATTTATGATGGTAGATCATTGATCAACACTATGCTGTTTATGTCGACTTGTGTTCCTGTAACGATGCTCGTACTGTCCATGTGTACGTCCTATTAAATAATATGAAATGACCACAGTAGTCCAGCCATCCTTGACTTCCACCTGTGATTGGAGTGAGTGACCTGTGCACCTGTTGAACTATCATCCATTCGCGTTTGTCATTATTGATGTTCACACTCACCCTTTGCACCAGTATACACGCACTTCACAGTACACCTTGTCAGGGCCCCAACAGTCGGTAACCTGACCTATGTACCGAACATTGTGACTGGAAAAGCTTTATCAATGTGCTGTCTAACAACTACCAGTACTACATCTTATCAATGTGGTGGCACTTTACCCAAGCATACATGAAAAGTCACGTTATCAACAAAACGTCTTTATCAACTGGTAGGCCAGTTTCCTGGGTCAATTTGCACAGTGGACATTTTGCGAAGTCAGCTACTGAGACCAGACCGTTTCCTGTGGCCTGATACGACACACCAGCAGTACAACTCTACAGTGGAAGTCAGCATGACCTGCCCTATCGATCGTATGCGTAAATAGGTCAGCGCTCGTTAATAGACGGTGTTTACATAGAACAAACAACGTTACACAGCAAGTTTGTTTACAAGTGAATATTTAACTGTGTTGATGAGAAGTACTATCGAACTGAGAAGTCTACACGTCAACGGTGGATCTTCTTGTGTTTTCATATTGTTGAACTGTGTAATAATTTAAAACAGAAAGCTATTGTTTATTAAAGTGGCGGTTTAATTTGATTGGAAACTGAACCATATTAATGTAATACTGAGCCTTCTCTGCAGACACTTCTACAACACATTTCATTATATTATATGCATTTATATGACATATATGTATTTATGTTTAATGTTTACATGTTTGCATATTATTTGTGTGTCTATGTCGTGGGTGGTTGGTGAGGTGACTAGTATAGGATATACCGAGTCATATTGGTCCTATATTAGTGTTCTATAGGGAGCAATTTTCTTGGTTAGAAATTTGCTGCAACATCTGTTGCAATATCTGTTAGCTGTGACGATCTGTACCCATTGTTGTTTTTGTAATATTTTTTCTGTTCTTTAGTTTTGTTTTGGTTTGTTTGTATTTGTAGGTCTCATCTTTTCTGTAATTCAGTTTTATACACCATTTATATTTATACACTGTGGCGTTATTTGTTTTGTTTATTCCTTTGCAGTTATCATCACAGGTTCTGTGATTAGTTTCTTTAGTTTTCTATTTAATTTAGTTGATTTCTGCGAATGTTTTCGTATTGTTTTTCTTGATTGTCTTTCTTATTTGTACTTTATGTATGTTGTTGGTTGACATATACTATAAAATATATTTTATCATACACTTATGAGAAATAATCAACTGATGACTAATTGCTGTTACTAAAGGTACACAGTTGATTATACAAGACCTTATTTAAAGGCTTGTTTCCAACAGAGATTGGGATTGTGAGCTAATTAATCAAGTTCATTTAGAACTTGTTCCTGTTTACTTGGAAATAGATTACATTATTGTTTCAAGTGATTGCTATCATTATTAGACATCATGTCTACATTGGAATACTTTATTGAGTTAGGGAAATCCCTAGGCAAGACTGGTGATAAGTTAGAGGAGTATGCTACCAGTCAATATGAAAAAACACAAAAATTGGAAATTGAGAAACTGAAAGCTGAGACTGAGCAAAAGAACTTGCAGATGCAGGTGGAGGAAAGAAGATTCCAGATGGAAGAAAAAAGATTAGAAAGAGAAGCTGAAGCTGAACAAAAGAGATTAGACAGAGAAGCTGAAGCTGAACAAAGGAGATTAGACAGAGAAGCTGAACAAAAGAGATTAGACAGAAAAGCTGAAGCTGAACAAAAGAGATTAGACAGAGAAGCCGAGGAGAGTAAGGCAAAAAGAGAACATGAGGAAAAACTGTTAGCATTTGAATTAGAAAAATTGAAATTGACAAATATGAGTAATGTTAATCAGTCAAATGGTAACAGTGGTAAACCCTTTACTTATAAGGTCAAGGTACCAGCGTTCAATCCTTCCAGTGACGATATTACATTCTGGCTGGATCGTTTTGAACGTTCTTGTCGAGCTCATAATGTGGATAAATCACAGTATGCTAATCAGTTGTCAGAAAATTTGAAAGGTGATTCTCTGACTAGTTTAAGTTTGGTTGAAGAGGCTGACAAGGATAATTATGATGTTATTAGAGCAGCTTTATTGAAAAAATATCAGTTAACTGAGGAAGGTTACCGTATTTTGTTTAAGAAAATGGTACCTGAATCAAGGGTAGAATTCTCAGAATTCATTGCAAGGACACGTCTTACATTTAATCGTTGGATTGAATTGTCCAAAACAGAAAAGACATATGAAGCCCTTATGGACTTGTTGCTCAGGGACAAAATTATGTCAAGTGTTAATAAACCATTCCTTGAATTCCTACATGAGCGTAAACCCAATACACTAAAAGAAATGCAAGAATATTGTGACCAATACGTCACTGCACACCCTGACGTAACTCTTAGCAACACTAAGATTAAAGAGAGTATGCCAGTTGCATCAGCAACACCATACAACCCTAATTATTCACACAAATTTCAGGGACCACAAAACAAGTTTGGAAAAAAAGGTAACCATAATAGTTATCAAAACCAAGGTTGCCAATCATTTCCGGGTTCTTCTGCGAAGAACTGGAGACAAGCTGACAGCCCTCGATACAGAGGTTGTCATAATTATAGGAATTTCCGCAGAGGAAGTCATTATAGGAACTATCCAAGTCATCCATCATGGAGACAACAAGACCATAATTATAGAGATACTCATTATAATGAATATGATAATGGTAACCATGAGAACTATGACTCAAACCCAAATAGGGGTTACAATAGAGGAAATAATAATGATTACAGAGGCAATAATAATCGGGGTAGATCACAATACAAAAAACATAAATCACATTATCAGGCAAACTCTGCACAGCAAGAGTCACATGAAGCCTATAAACAGACCAAAGATAATAATGATGCTAATAATATGGCGTGTTCCGCTTTTAATTTTGGGAGAGCATCTCACTGCCCCCAATGCAAAACATTATTTGAACCAACTACGGTGTCCACTTTAAGTTGTGGCCATCCTCTTCCCGCTCTTCCTGCGTCAGTCGCGCATGATGGAAGAGGTTCTCTTGTCTTACATAGAGGTTTAGTAAATGACAATCCAGTCTCAGTTATTTTTGATTCTGGATGCACCACAATTGGTGTTAGGCAGTCGCTTGTAGATCCTTCTCGTGCCACTGGAAAAGTAGTCAAATGTGTAACATTTGGCGGCACCTTAGAGAAATACTCTACTGCTATCATTAGGATTGCTACTCCTTTCTTTACAGGAGATGTATACGCATGTCTTCTGCCGAATCCGATCGCTGATCTTATCATCGGTCATATTCACGGAGTCAAAGAATGCACTCCACAACAAATTTCCGTTTGGGAAAAACAAAATATGCAAACTGCTAATGCTGTAGTCACTAGAGCTCAAGCTCTTAATATGCCTCAAACTTCATCTACTGAAGATAATGAAGTGCATAACCAGGATGATCCCTTGGTAATTTCTCGTGACTCGTTTATAAAACAGCAAGAAGAGGATCCGACTCTAAAGAAATTCTTCACGCTTGCAACAAAAGGTGATCCGAATAAAGATACAAAGCGTAAATCTTGGATTACAATGAAGAATGGCGTACTTGTACGTATGGTGCAAGACTCCGCTAAGTCAAGTCATTCTCAGATTCTTGTTCCCAAGAATTTGAGAGTTAAAATTTTGCAGCACGCTCACGACTCTCAGTGTGCTGGACATATGGGTTTTTCCCGTACTAAGTCAAGAGTTCTTGCGGCTTTCTTTTGGCCTTTTGTGAACAAGGACATAAGAATTTATTGTCGATCTTGTAAGGTATGTCAAGAAGTGAAATCCAAAGGTCCACGCCATGCTGCACCTATTCAGGATGCAGAGACATCCTATTCGACCATTTCAAAAAATGGCGATAGACATCATTGGTCCATTTATAGATCAAATCTGCTAGAGGACATCAGTTTTATCTTGAACGTGTGTTTGAAATGTGCACACGTTGGCC
>JAMPIV010020009.1:0-11162 GCA_024509875.1 Oreohelix idahoensis | reverse complement strand
CAAAGTAAAGTCACATACATTTTACATGTATTTGTTAAAGTTTCTAATGAGTAAAGCTCTATGCGGTCTAGCCAATGTTGTTTCTATTTTTGTTCTATGGTTCTTGACGGGAAATATCCGTCACTCTATATAAAGGCACCAAAGGGTGTAACACTTTAATCTGAAAATCTCATAATATCATATTGTATGGTTTTGGAAGAATTATCGGTCGGTAGGGTATTGGCGAGTTCATTTGCCTTCCAAGCAATCTATCTGGGTTCGATTCCTGACGGAGGTATGATTTTTTTTCCCCTCAGTCATCTGTCTTTAATTTTAACAGAAAGTAAACAATATGAGGAACGGAATTGGGTAGCTCTTATAATATAATAACAGTAAATTATTAAACCAGCTTTACAGTTAATATTTATTTATGGTTTTATCAATGTGTGTGTTCTTTTTTTAAATTATAACTGCCAAGTCTCTATGTGTGTTTGTGTGTTGTCTGGTATACTTGGTTGGTGCAGCTTTGTTATTAGCATCCTCATTAAAAGTATCCCCACGACGTATGAGAAAGAGTATTTATCTCGTCATGTGTATTGTTGGGAAATTTGTAAAACCTGGCGATCTCAAAACGTTCGCATACAATTCCAGCTGGAAAGAAACAACTTGCTGCCTAGACAAACTCCAGATGATATACCTGATTTGATAGCAAGACTCAACTTCAGCAGCCATCTTCACATTAGAGGTCGGCTGAAAATGAATCTCCAACGTCTTCTGTCTCTAATCTTGATGGTGCACTCTTTCATGTCCTTCTCTTGATGGTGCACTCTTTCCTGTCCTTCTCTTGATGGTGCACTCTTTCCTGTCCTTCTCTTGATGGTGCACACTTTCCTGTCCTTCTCTTGATTGTGCACTCTTTCCTATTCTTCTCTTGATGGTGCACTCTTTCCTGTCCTTCTTTTGATAGTGCACTCTTTACTGTCCTTCTCTTGATGGTGCACTCTTTCCTGTCCTTCCTTCTATTGATGGTGCACTCTTTCCTGTCCTTCTCTTAATGGTGCACTCTTTCCTGTCCTTCTTTTGATAGTGCACTCTTTACTGTCCTTCTCTTGGTGGTGCACTCTTTCCTGTCCTTCTTTTGATAGTGCACTCTTTCCTGTCCTTCTCTTGGTGGTGCACTCTTTCCTGTCCTTCTCTTGATGGTGCACTGTTTCCTGTCCTTCTCTTGATGGTGCACTCTTTCCTGTCCTTCTCTTGATGGTGCACTCTTTCCTGTCCTTCTCTTGGTGGTGCACTCTTTCCTGTCCTTCTCTTGATGGTGCACTCTTTCCTGTCCTTCTCTTGATGGTGCACTCTTTCCTGTCCTTCTCTTGATGGTGCACTCTTTACTGTCCTTCTCTTGGTGGTGCACTCTTTCCTGTCCTTCTCTTGATGGTGCACTCTTTCCTGTCCTTCTCTTGATGGTGCACTGTTTCCTGTCCTTCTCTTGATGGTGCACTCTTTCCTGTCCTTCTCTTGATGGTGCACTGTTTCCTGTCCTTCTCTTGATGGTGCACTCTTTCCTGACCTTCTCTTGATGGTGCACTCTTTCCTGTCCTTCTCTTGATGGTGCACTCTTTCCTTTCCTTCTCTTGGTGGTGCACTCTTTCCTGTCCTTCTCTTGATGGCCAAAATATTTTAGCTGTCTGAATTTGATCTCCTTTATTAATTCTCTTTTCATTCCTAAGTTAACAAGGACCTTGTTGCGGTCAGTTTGCTGAGTCTATAGTATGTTAAAATGTACCTGTTTAATTTTGGAGACTTTAATTTAATAGATTCTTGATCAAAGGGGAGGTACTCATGTTTTACTGGGATTGTAGTTAACAGTGGGGGTTGTCCCACTTGTCTGTTAACCCAGCGTCTAATTTTAGAACCGATGTCAGCTTTTCCTGACATGTTCACCCATCTGAGTTTAGCTCAAGGGTCTAGGGTCACGACGCATGCGCGAGGATTCTGGCGCGATTTAAGACATCCTGTGTTAGAGGAGTCGAGCTGTAGTTTTGAAAAAGTCAAGACAGTTTTGGGGAAAGTCCTCTCTGTGTTCGACCAAGATGGTTAAAGATTGTTCCCCAATGTTATATTCTGATGCGCCTAGGAGGCGAGTGAGTTTTTGTGATATTTATTCTGAGGGACATTAAGGTAATTTACCCTTAAAACAGTTTCTTTATTGCCAGAATGATATATGACTTTTTGTAGCCAGCTAGCGACTTTTCCCTGGGCGGGAAAGAGTCCATCTATGAATACTAGTAATGGAGCTCACGAAGTATTCTAATATTATATGCACTGGGCTGGTGTATGCCCAAAGAACTTTACAGGTGCTGTATCCCGCTATCTGCGGTGATGCTCACCCTGTTTGTTATAGAAATATCACGGAGGCCATCATATTTATAAGCCCGCCATATTGCGCGGCCTGCTGTAGGCCCATATATATATCTGACTTACTGATGTCAGAAAGGAGTTGTGTAAACTCACATATTTGCTGTATTTTGCTGTAGCTGCCGAAGGTGGAATTGTACGAGATCAGTTTTATTATATACATGCACCACTGGCTGATGAACTGTATTCATACATGCTATGTCCCGAATTGTCAATGACTATTTTATGTTGATGTCGGCGTACCTGTCGTTGTGATGTATTAAAGTCAATCAAACGTCAGAGGTGTTCTAAGAACTATGTGAATTTCTGCATGTAATTACTACAACAAGTGTGATGTCATGTAGATGCATTGTCTTCCACGAACTTTCATACACGCATTTGCATTCATTGAGGTCTACTCACACTCTATATTAATACAACACCTCAACACTTTCAAGTCATCCAAACGAATGCCAGCATTGTTGCGGCCAACCAGGGCCTGTATATAATTATGCCCGCCTGTGGGGCTTAGAATCGTTTCCAACATTGATACTGGACATTCTTCAACATTCAACTCTACATTTACAGTGGCCATACTGAGCCTGTCCTATTTGTGTCACGGACACCTGTTACGCTTGGACGAACACAGACCATTCCTGACTGTTTACATGTATAGTGGTCAGTTTGGGCTTCTACATTACGGGCCTTTACATTTGTGGTATCCAGTGTGAGCCTTCTACGTCAAGAGTTATCTAGTTACAGTTATGGTGGCCAAGTTTTAGCCATCAACAGACCTCTTTATTTGTTTTCTTCTCTTTCAGTGAAACGAGGCGCATTCTGACAGCAAGAATGTATTAGCTTAAATAGAATTAGCTCATTTCAGATTTAACTGTATTTTATGTACCATGACAATGTGTAGTATTTACTGTGAACTAGCGTTTTTCAAACTTTTTGGTCGCAAGGCCCCTTTACACTCGTAAAAATTATTCAGTACTCCTATGAGCTTTTGGTTTATGTGGGTTTTACTTTGAGAGAATGAGAGTGAAAAATGCAAATAACGTCATAGATTATGGAAATAGTTTTGACCTCGCGGATCCCCTGAAATGGTCTCGGGGATCCCCAGGGGTCCGCGGTGCACACTTTGAGTACCGCTGCTGTAAACTATCGAGTTTGCAACACGTGGGTTGTCTCATTCCGGCTTTTTAATAATTTTGGATCATAAGCTTACCACTTTTGACACGATAGAGCAATCAGTAAGTGCTGAAATATCTCATACACTAAAGCAAACACGGCTTATAAAATCGTAACTACAGCTCAGATCGAGTTAATATAAGTTATAACTTCCGAAGTCGTGTGATATTTATTTGAAGTTTCCCCTAAGCGTGAAATATTTGCACGTGCACGGTTGGTTAATAACATCATATTCAAATGTCATGCTGGTAGAGGGCGCAACGGCTGCTAAAGTGGTAAACATCGATGATGTGAGCTACAGTGAAGGGATATTTTCATAAACAATTACAGCATTTCTCTTAACACGAGCAGGCGTAAATTTACACCAATACTAGTTATGCGTAATACAATATTTGTGTGACGAAATCAGTCGTGCTTTTTTATAACGCTCATTCACTTCGGCAGTATCTCTTCATTTCTGGATTTTTCTCATTCATCATCCTATTATTTGGCATATTTATTGCCCTTACATTCTTTTGCTGTGACCACTCCTCAGACTTATTTACTTTCCGCCAGGTGAACTGTGGTATTATCGTAACAATACCCTGTCATTATCACCGGTCAGCGGTAATACGTTTATCGCTTTGAGTCGCCTAACCAACCTTTGATAATAGACGATCCTCGTTGGACAACCATATTGTTTGTCTGAGCGACCGGCGACCCTTTTGTTTGAGTGTCTGAAGAAGGCAAGAAAACACAAGTGATATGAGATAATAGCTTTCGCCGGGCCAATCCTGTGAGATTATTACAGAAAATCTATCTGGGTAGACATCTTGACAGAAGACATTACGCCAGGCAAACATGGTCACATGTTGTTTGTGAGAGTGCCCAAGATGCCACCGGAAATATTACGTCTTATTATAAAGAGGTCACGCGTTGGAATATTAAATGTAATATTTTAAACACGCGGGGGGATTATGAATTTAAACACCCCAACCCACATAGTGCAACAGAGCTTACGATTGGTTTGAAGTGAGCGCCGGGATATACATTGAATTTCATTGGAAAACTCGGCGGAAAGACCATATGTGATGTTAACTGAGAACTGCACATATAATGTAATGAAATCAGAGACACAGAACACAGAGACTGCATCGCACGTCACACTAGCAACTCCCAAAAAGCCAGAAAGAAAAGGACCGGACCAAGGATTCCAATATTATAAATGACAGATCGAGTACTTAGGGAACTTGGAAACCTTAAAATAGCAAGCCCGCCGTTATAAATACAGAGACTGCCAACTTAAGGGACCAGGACTTTAAGTACCCAGACTGGAACCCTAAGGAAATGGATCACCCGTCATAAGAGAAACTTTCCCAGACCAAGTGTATCGCAGAACACCCGTCGAAGAGGAATTCCTAGTTTCCCAGGCCAAGTGTTTCGCAGATTCACTCGTCATAAAAGGGATTCAAAATCAGTCTCTAATATATTACTACCTTATACTGTGTGTAAAGTCTCTAATATTTTACTACCCTATACTGTATGTAAAGTCTCTAATATTTTACTAGCCTATACTGTATGTAAAGTCTCTAATATTTTACTACCCTATACTGTGTGTAAAGTCTCTAACATTTTACTACCCTATACTGTATGTAAAGTCTCTAATATTTTACTACCCTATACTGTGTGTAAAGTCTCTAACATTTTACTACCCTATACTGTGTGTAAAGTCTCTAATATTTTACCACCCTACACTGTGTGTAAAGTCTAATATATTACTACCCTATACTGAGTGTAAAGTCTCTAATATATTACTACCCTATACTGTGTGTTGTCGCATAGAGATTTATGATCAATACATTTTCTATATTCTTTTCTTTTCTACCCGTGTCCTCTACTTTATTATCGCTCTTTTATCCTTTTCCTGTTTTTCGCATTCGTTCGTTTGCGACTATATATATTTTCCCATTCTAACGTTTACCTGTTTCTTTTCTCTTACTGAGAACGCATTTTATTACGTCAGATGTCAGTCTCTGCATGTGAGCGAATAGTGTGAAATTCGTCTCGATAGACATGGGATGGCAGACATATCGTCTAACATTTCCATCTGACACGGCGTCCTTCGGCCAGTTTTCGGCCTGAGGTGGGGAAAGCGCCAGACATACATCGCCCAGAATAGCCGTAGTCGGGTGAGGCGTTAAGACGCATATTGACAGGTGATGGCAGTTAGGGCCTGTTTCTAGTATGTGAAGTGTTAATAGATGAGAAGGGGAGGCTATTTCGGATTTGCGAAATAACGTGGGATCCTTTGTCTGTTTAAGATATATCTACCCGAGAGAGTTTTAGACTAGTCATTCATACTCCTAAATCTGCAGTAGACAGATCACTCGTGCTAGGAAATATCTCGTATATTGCAAAGTTCTGAGTTTCTTGGCAACATTTTGCCGAATTCTAGACTACCATAATATTGATGGATTCTAGTTCGTGATATTAATCTGTAACTCTGTGGGGAGGTAAATATATAATATCTATTGTGTTGAGTGATCTAGTGATGAATCGCTTATTTTCATTTTACTAGTTAGATTTCTGTGCAGAAGAAATTAATATTAAGTCTGTTATATTCGCTAGTCGACATGTTACAGTGGAAAGCAGAATATATTATAATTTCTAGCTTAAACTCATGCAGCTGTAAATGAATTAAATTAAACTGCGAATAATCAGTCGAGAATATTTTAACTAACTTATAACTGCACTGATTCATCATTGAGTATTGACGAAATACGTATGTATTTCTAATTCATGCTGACTGATTTTGTGAATATAACTTATTTCACGGGAGATTTAAAAGATAAGACAAGCTCTACGCTTGCAGTTTATAATGTAAGTTATAACCGAGGGAATAGTATGTATAAGTATTTTATATGTTGTTTTCTCTTTATTCAGTGAAACTGGGGTGACCCAATTTTGCCAGCTTTTAGTACTGAGTAGTATCTGTGAAGAACATAAACATTTTATTCTTAAAGACGTGGGTGTATAAAGTAAAACCTGTCTGGCATTGCATTGGCATCCAGAACGACAGAGTACCCATTCCATAAACTTTAAGATTTAAATAAAGTAACGGGTCTATCGCGCCAGATTTAATTCTTCCTGAGAGAAACCTCAAGTACATTTCAGCCCTTGTGGCAAGCAAATCTTACAATAAATAAACATTCCGACGGAGTTGTGACTAGTATGTGGTGTGACCAAATAAAATCCTATACTGAGAGAAGGCAGTTACCTGATATTCCTAGTTACTAGAAATCTAAGCTATTGACACTTTGCTCGCTGTTAACGTTCGTGCCTGGACAATTTTAATGTGACAGAACCAGATATCCCTAAATAAGAAATACAAGGAAACGTTCCCCGAAGAAGCGAATTCAACCTATCTTTTTTGGAGCTGGGGTTCCCTTGGCCAATGTCTAACTCTGGAGATTCTGTATGTGCATGTCCTAAAAATTGTTTGTCCAGAAGTTGCTACCAAAGCTGTAAGTACGAACGAAAGCTAGTGATCACGGCTGACTGAATAGAGTGAATGCAGGACTGAGCGATTCTTTTATTGTTGTATTTTGGCACCCATTTTTTGCTGTCTTAAATTTCTTTATGCAAGTGTTGTTGCTAACAATATTTTTCCTTAGGATAGATCAGAGTATCCAAGTCTGTTCATACCTGTAAAGGGAAATCTTAGACTAAATCATATGTATCCGTGACTCTTTGGGGCTATCACTTTTCTTCTAACAGGACTGTGGGCTATACATCGAGGGAAAGGATCATACCAATGGGTCTATCATTCTTGTAGCAATTCATTGACTTTATGACTATTTGTATATGCTGGATGTCATTTTATGTGTTGTGATGGAATTTTATTCTGATAATTAAAATTCATTAAACTTAATCAGCGTGTCGGGTCAGCTCGTTCCAAAATATCTATATATTTTCATTGTCATAGTTCACGTTTGTGCGTCTATTGTCGTCACTTATGTGTGTGGGTATGTGAGGAACCTATGTATATTAATATATATTATATTAGATTTGTCTGACTAATCTAACTCTGTTGTAGATGATAGGCTGACTGAGAGAAGCTTCTCGAGTGTCAGAGACAGAATCTACTATATTTCCTCCACCTCACTAGTGAAATCTATTTCTATTTTTTTCACCTCCCACTGAGCTATCGCTTATTTCTATGTCTATTCAGAAGGGACCAAACTAAGTCTTAATCACCTACCACAAATCTACGACATGTGTAAAGTCTCTAACATTTTACTACCCTATACTGTCTGTAAAGTCTCTAATATATTACTACCCTATACTGTGTGTAAAGTCTAATATATTACTACCCTATACTGTGTGTGTAAAGTCTCTATATTACTACCCTATACTGTGTGTAAAGTGTCTAACATTTACTACCCTATACTGTGTGTAAAGTCTCTAATATATTACTACCCTATACTGTGTGTAAAGTCTCTAACATTTTACTACCCTATACTGTGTGTAAAGTCTCTAATAATTACTACCCTATACTGTGTGTAAAGTCTCTAATATATTACTATCCTATACTGTGTGTAAAGTCTCTAATATATTACTACCCTATACTGTGTTTAAAGTCTCTAATATATTACTACCCTATACTGTGTGTAAAGTCTCTAACATTTTACTACCGTATACTATGTGTAAAGTCTCTAATATATTACTACCCTATACTGTGTGTAAAGTCTCTAACATTTTACTACCCTATATTGTGTATAAAGTCTCTAACATTTTACTACCCTATACTGTGTGTAAAGTCTCTAATATTTGACTACCCTATACTGTATGTAAAGTCTCTAACATTTTACTACCTGTCGCGAGAGGCTCAGATGTTATTAAATGAAAGATATCCTGGACAAAAAGATGTATCAGATGATACCAAGATAGTGCCAGATAAGAGACTGGTCTTATAAGAAATACCCCCTTCTCTGAAAAAGAGCAAGACTGTATCGACAATCAAAGGTAGGGTCAAGCTGTATAAACCTTCAAGTATGATGATAGTGTTTGTTACTGAAGGTCAAGTGCTACCTCTCAAGATCCTCCCTTGAATAATGGTTATTATTTTTTGTATTGACTCTGCTAGGGGATTAGTTAGTTAATTAAATATGTAATGGATATATATAACCAACAGAACCTTAACTCAATTTAAATAATGAAGTAAGACTGATTATATATATTTACAATTTATTGATCATATACCGTTTCTCTTTTCGGTTAGGAAAATGATAAAAGAATTCAAATGTTTTTACAAGATAAAATAAATAAACATGGAATGTCCATTTCCACAATAGTTAAATATGATAAAGTTATATTTCAAATATTAATTATTTACTTCACATATTATTTATATATATATATATATATATATATATATATATATATATATATATATATATATATATATATATATATATATATATATATATATATATATATATATATATATATATATATATATATATATATATATATATAATATATATATATATTATTTATTTATATATTTATATATGACACTTTTACTGTACTGTCAAGTTGGTATTTAGTTTATTAAAATCCTTCATGAGTCATCACTCAAACGGTTTTTGTAGTTACTGGTATTTTATTTGTTTGATAATGTCTCTGGATAGGCTGACCCGTGGAATTGTGTTACCACTTATCTCCGAAAAATGAGACGCATCCACTATAGCCAGGATCACAAAAGGTCTGGATCTCCAGGCTGGGAAACATAGGTTGTCTAGTTCTAGGTATATTGAGAACGTTTGCACCACAGAGTCCCTCAGAAGTGAATGTCTCGTACAATCTTAGTAGATGCAGGATAAAACCTGTAAAACAAATAATCACAACCCTTGTATGGTCCAGCACTATTCTATCCACACACACAATGGACGTAACAAACAGTTTCAGACATGGTGCAAACAGTTGCACAGGACAATTTACCTCAGTACCACTCACAGCTAGTTCAATGTGATTACACTTTCCTTATAAATCGTACGTTAGATCCATTTGTCCATGATCTGCTTCCATACAATGATTTGGTTTAGTTCAAAGTATTAAGTGACACCTTGATTAATACATGTTAACAAATTCTGTGATCCTTTCTCACGGTCCTGATCAGTGTGTCTTTCCTTTAGGAAATACTCCTTCAAATACATTATTAAACCTAAAGTCGTATTTTTGACATAATTCTCAAATATTCTACACATTTCCCAATTCTGGCTTTCGTCTCTAACAGTCAACACATGCTGGCGTTCAGATGGCAATACACTCGTCCTGTAAGTTTTTTCTTAATACACTCAACACACTTACGAACACACTGTGACGTACGTCTAGTTTGACAAGTGAATTTTCCCTGATTTGATGGATGATTAAAGGGACTTTAGCTTTTCATAACATTAGAACCCCTGAACATCGGTATTGTTGTAACTTTTCATCAACGAAGAGTAGCGGCTATGATCAAAGCAGTCAAAGACGATCCCCAGAACAGAGAAGCAGAAATTTAGCATCTCCGTGCGAACACTGAACCGTTCGCAAGATGGACACGAGCGGTCAGAAGAAAGCTTCTTGCAGACTTCGCACCTCTGTGGCAACCGGCAGGCTTGCCCGAAAGATTATGGAACGGGAGAGACGGAGCGCTCAGCGTAGCGGATACGATCTGAGGAATCAGGAAACTCAACGCGAACGAGGCTAGTCTCGCAGAAATTTCACATCCTCGCGCGAGCAGCCTGAGACGAACGAAGATCGGAAGCCAGTCGGGCCATCGCGGTTAGCATGGCGGCTAAATAACTTCGACTTTCCCTGGGATATGAAGAGGCGCGAAATTTTCACACGACCCATTTAACTTACATTCCCGTTAGATATATACAGAATCTGAAAAGGGCAACTTTATCATTCGTTCTGACAGCATTCTAAGATTCACTAGCATATAGTTAAATTCCTGCTAGATTTCATCTAAAGTGTTGGCTATTGGAGTGAATTCTTTTCTGTACAGACGGTAATTTATACTTTAGCTTCGAGTGATCAGTGGTCTAGTTATTTCATTTTTATTTCACTGGATTGTGGTGTAAATTTAAACTTATTAAATAAACCCATTTTCAAAGTTCCAGTTCAAACTAAATGTTACATCTATAGGTTAATTTCCTAATACAATAGCAGCGTAAATTAATTTTGCAACTGTTAAGGGAATTGTGACTTTAATACAGTTTAGTTCTGTATAGATAGATGTGCTTTTAAAATTATTAACCTCACGGAGAGTTTTTTTCTTGATTTATTAATTAAAGACGCGAGCGCAGAAAATAGTCTAACTGTAAATGTATCACGCATTAGATTTTAATATGATTTCATTGCATTTCATGTTTTTTTCTATTTGTATCCAGAGTGATCTTTCGAACCTCGCATCCCAGCAATTAGGCAGCATTTAAGCAGCCATTACGCAGCAATAGAATATATATAGAGCCTTGCCGACCCAGTTCGATTACTCCAGTGACATATGAACTTTTTTAAAGCTAAACTTGTGGCGACCTGTTGCGGGTCTCACTCCTCTGAATTTTTTAACT
>JAMPIV010020008.1:680000-695491 GCA_024509875.1 Oreohelix idahoensis | reverse complement strand
GGGTGGTGGGGGCGTGTGGTGGGGGGGTGGGGGCGGGGGGGGGGGGGGGGGGGGGGGGGGCTGGTGGGGGGGGGGGGATGGATGGGGTTTAGGGGGGGGACATGGGGGGGGGGTGGGGGGGGGGGGGGGGGGGGGGGGGGGGGGGGGGGGGGGGGGGTTAGGTGGGGGGGGGGGGGGGGGGGGGGGGGTTATATTTAGATTGGCTGATACTTTGTGGCGTTGATGAATAACAACTGCGTCGATTGGGAGTTTTCCCAAACAGCTCAAAACAAGGCGGGGGACAAAAACCTACCAATATTATAGTGACATTTTTGCAAGTCTAGGTCAGTAGAGAATTGTCCTGAGTTAAGACTTAGAATCAATTCCATTTATCAGACCGAACCTTGCTGTTGAAACAATTGTGAGGGACTTTAGAGCCCAGTAGTAAAACTCTACCATGTAAACAAGGACAATCGGAAATCTGAGAGAAATCTAAAACTCACGGCTGAGTCAATTTTAGTGGGATTTCATTGTTTAAGTAAAAGTACCGACCTAAGAACACTTGTGGCTTGGGAGGCCAAAGTTCCAGGTGCATTTATTCCTCTGAGGCAAACAGTTTGTATTTTACATTCTATATTTTTCATTACTAACATTAGTGAACTAATATGTATGATATAGTGCCATGTGAATATTATTACGTGAAAAATTGATTAGTGGATGTCCAAAGTCATTTGAGGGCTGGTAACCTCAGCATATAGTATGATGATTTCATGAACCACATACTGCAAGGGCTGGTGGACTGCTTTTATTGCTAGTTTCTTAAAGAGAACCCCATAGTAGCGTAGTCCCAATTTTCCATTATAGAGCAGGGGGAGGGAAAGATGAAAGAAATGATGTGTACAGTCTAATTTATAATATTCATATTTTCAAAACCTGTTGTAAATGTCTGTGTAAGCATATTCACTTCACAAATTAATGAAATGTTTCAACGCTTTTCAACCAGTGTAGATGCAAATGTGGAAAAACATATTCAAACTCTATATTGTGAAACATTTTTTCAAATCAAAAAAAAAAATACAAAAAAAAAAAAAACAAAAAAAAAACAAAAAAAAAAAAAAAAAAAATCCACTAAATAATTAACCGGAAAAAAAAAAAAAAAAAAAAAAAAAAAAAAAAAAAAAAAAAATTCAATAAAAAAAAAAAACAATCAGTGTAGATGTAAATGTAAACATACAACTAGCCATATACTATTAACCTTTTCGTTTGAATGTAAAGTAAATCTAAAGCTATTCAGTTTTAAATGTAAAAGAAATTTTTCTCTCAATGGATTAAGCTTAAATTCTCATCCGAGTGCGGTAATTGCTGAGGTAGATGGGATGATGGAAAATAGGAAGAATGGGACACATAAGTATGTGTCGGGAAACTCAATACTCAGAGGGTATTCGTTTCTATTCTTTTACCATACTAGTTGATGGTACCAGTGAGGGTACTAATCTCTGGAACAAAGTGAGGGTAGAAGTGGACTGACGTTAAGCTAGACACCATCAACAGAGGGTTTCAGAGACGCGAGACCAGCTTGGCAGTTACTCCCTGATCCTACTTGGAACGTG
This sequence comes from Oreohelix idahoensis, assembly GCA_024509875.1. Taxonomy (NCBI): domain Eukaryota; kingdom Metazoa; phylum Mollusca; class Gastropoda; order Stylommatophora; family Oreohelicidae; genus Oreohelix; species Oreohelix idahoensis. The sequence continues at coordinate 693,902 of JAMPIV010020008.1, read as the reverse complement.
CTGCGCCTTTAATCTTGACCAGAGACGCGAGAACTCCAGTGACCCATTGTCGCGAAATTGGTTTCAAGTCATTGCAAATGAGTTCAGTTAGATTTATAAACCCATCTACGATCGAGTGACCGCTTTCAAAATGGCGGCGTATCAGCGAAATGTGTATCGGACAGAGGAAATCGCCAACGATAAATAAAACGAAGGGAATCCGTATGAAAAGGATTTTACATTTCAGTACAGGGAAGGATGGTGTATAACTGCATATAAGATGGAACGGTAGGAAGTTCTCATTTACGGAGATATATGCGTATTTCGGCTGCCCACAGTTACGCTAAAAGCATGTAAACCCACTTCTGTTCTAAATATTAAAATCAACAAATAACAGTTTGGGAATTTACATGGATAGGAAGATAGAGGTTTATCAGCTGTATAAAACTAGATAAGATGGAACAATATGGATATTATATATGCCGAGAATGATAAAGGCAAAATTTCAGTCGACGCACAGATCGGCCGAAATCACTGTTCGGGAAGGATTTTTCAGGTTAGGTTTAGGCTGTGACGTCGGTACTCTCCGATACGTCCGCGCTTTGCGTATAAGTAGCGGATCGGTAAACTGAGAGAGATACACGAAGAGGGCTCTTATTTTGATCTTACCAGTGAAAGTTCTCAGTACGCTACACAAGACGAATTTCAGATAAGTTTTTTCTCTTCGCTAACATATTTAATCTCAATATTATTAATTAACCTATAGTTTTGGTTAATTGCTTTTAACGTTAGTTAATAATTGATTGGAGTATTGGTTTAAAATAAAAATTATAAGTGAAATAGAATAAATAAGCCCCAGGTAGGCCAACCACGTGGGGTCTTCTTTTGTAAATGTGCCGTAGCCATCTTGTTTTTCTTTGTGTAATTAATACAGGCATCTTTCATCGTTGAGACGCGCGTGAACAAAATTAAAGTTAATTCAAATTTACTAGTTAGTAGTAGAGACTAGTCAGCTTTTTAACTATTGATTAATCTAAATTTAATTTAAAATTTATATATTAAAAAAAATATTAATAACTTGTCTTGTGTTAATTTAGCATAGATAGATATACATAAATACTAATTGTTAAGTTAACATCAGTGATAGGTATTTATAAAATAAAGATAGAGTAATTAGCCAATATTTAAAAAAAAAGAAATAGAGAAAGAAGTGCAGCCAGGCTTATAATGCCAAGGGAAAATAATTACTAATTATTTTTAAATTGTTTTTATTTTTAGTAAAATAAAATAAATATGGGCCTAGTCATAATTTATCTTAATTTGTGTTATTTAGCATTAGACAGAACGTGAACCAGAGGATAAATTTATATATAATCACAATGCCACCAATTATAAGCTCAGGTGTCGCATATCCGGAGAGGGAAAAGCATGGTGTCAAACCAAATCTGAAAAGGGTATTAGAACACCAAACCCGACAGAAAAGAAACAGGATCACTAGCCCTATAGTCAGAAAAATCACAGATAATTGGACCCAAAATAGAAACAATAAAGGAAAAATCTGAAAGGAGGCGTCAATTCAAAACTGCAGTAAGCAGAATGAAACAACATAAAAACAAAGACGCAGGAACCACGGACAGCAAAATCAAACAGGGACAGGGACACAGGAAAGAAGACATAACCACGAGACCACAAGCAAAAAAAGTCAGGAAAACAAGAGGAGGAGAAAAAAAGAAAGGAAACCAAAAACAGAATCAAAAATCATTGATAGCTGGAAACAGAAAGCCACACTGAGATCTCTCCCGGATGACAAAATCTCTGGTCAATTCTAGAAGCAATAATAGGAAATAAAAAATATTGACAAAGTGCAAAGACATGGAAATGGAGTAACAAATCACTGTAAACAACACAGAAAAAGGCAAGGCACACTGTTACATGAAATTAAAAAGTAACCAAAAAGAAGCACAACTCGCACATGGGATCAAAGGTAAAGATTGAATTGATCAAGGAAATTAGAAGGATTCGTCATCAAAAAAAATATTATTATAAATAAAAGGGGGTCGACCTCAAACCTAACAGAAGAAGAGATCCCACACTAACATAACGAAAAGAAAAAACCAAGAAACAGACCATAAAAAAGTAGATTTCTAAGAAAAAAAAAGAATCAAAACTAAAGAGCAAAAAGAATACGAACAGTGGTAGTGATAAGTGTAAAGGGCACAGAAATACACCAAGCAAGTCAAAACTCCCACCAGATGAGCCAAAATGGACAGAGGTATTCATACCTAGCATTATACAATGTACAAAACTGTCAAGGCTATTAGCCATACAACATGTGTGTAATTAAGAGCGACTACGGTGTAGTTTCTGTGCGGGAGAAAACAGGGACATGTGGGATAACTGTCCAATGGGCTAAGGGGACAAAGATTTACCAAACGAGAAAAAACAAAAACAAGAAAAATGTGCAAACTGCCAGGGTAACACAGTGCCAGGTATCAGGGGATGCCAGTCTATCAAGAGACAAAACACATTATTAAAAGAATCACTAGAAAAACAAAACACTATTAAAATGGGCAAACTAAAAGAAAGACAGAAAACCAACACCATCTCCAAAACTCTCAAAAATATCATTAATAAGAAACAAATAAACCAATAAAAACCAGTGAAATGAAAGAATAAAGGAAAAAATCCAGAAAATGATAAAATTCAAAACACCAATAAAACAGTAAAGAAGATGACAAACACAGAAGGGAGACGGAACATATCCTCATCCAAGCCAGACAGATTACTAGAAGAAATGAAAACAGCACAAAATGGAAATAGAAGAGAGACCTCAAAAAAAATAGCACGACCCCCATAAAAGAAGACTAATGAAAAAAAAATCCTTAAAAAAAATAGAGAGAGAATAGAAGCTAGGCCTATAGAAAATATGGGAAAAAAATAATTTAAGGAAAACAGTGGAACTACACCTACCATACCTCGCAGAAAGAGTTCAAGAGTATAATGGTTACTTGGAATGATGAGTTTGTAGAGAAACATAAGAGGTAAAGTGCAAGACCAACAAAAAAGTAGATCCCTATATCAAAAAAAAACTAATAATAAAACCAATAAACATAAACTAAGCTAAAACATACTAAATGGGGACCAAAGATTCGTAGAGCTATCAAAGTAGTACAAGTGGACTGTAGGGGTGCCAGGAAGAAACTTGATGTCTCCCCCATATGGGACAGTATAAAGAGGCAAACCCAATCTTTGCATACAAGAATACCCATCCTGAACCCAATAAACAAAAACTGAACTAACCAAGGGTATATAACACTTAGAAATGATAGACCTGAGGGAAGAGGAGGGGGCGTGGCCTTTTTAATTACATGAAGACTACAAAATATTAATTTGGGAAACAATTCAACACAGAAAAATATTGAAGGAATAAGTATAAAACATTAGACAGTGAGCCAGATAACTTAAAAATAATTAAACATTTATAGCCCAAGGGTAATTAACCGATAGGGACATTGCCACATATTAAAACCCACAAAATAGACCAAAGAACATTATTGGTAGGTGACTTTATAATGCAAACTCACATGAGGTATGGGTACAGGTAACAAAACAGTAAAATAGATCCAGCAGGAAAAAGACTGTTGGACTACATTGAAAGTGCTGAGCTAATCATACTAAATGATGGCTCAGTGACAAGGGTTAACCCATGCAACAGTGGAGGAGATACAGCAATAGACATAAGTATTATAACACCAAACCTAGCCTCTACTAAATGGGAAGTACTGAATGACTCCAGCTCAGACCACTTACCATATAGAAATTAACCTAAACGGGTACAAATAGTAGAAACTAGTCCAAAAACAGCTCGAAACCCACATTCAACCTAAAAAAGGAAAAATTGGGAGTCCTTCCAATTAGAGCTAGGTAAAACTAAAAGCATAGAACAAATTGAATCTAACAGTATAGATATATTTGCAGAAAAACTAACAAATGAGATTTTTAAAAATAGCAATAAAATATATACCAACCATGAATATGCCTGAGCACTTAAAACCAACACAAAAAGGTTTAATAAAAATAGGAAAAGAAACAAAGATAAAAAAAGTCCAGTACCATGGTGGGACAGACAGATGTTTACAGAACAACTGAAATTGAGGGAGAGGGCCTTTACAAAAGTATAGAAAAAGCCAAAATGAATGAGAATTACACAAAACTATAAAAAAATAAGAAATGAAACACAATAAACTTAATATTCAGAGCTAAACGAAAAGAGTTGTGGAGAAAACAATTTTGTTTCAAACATTAAACCATAGGTCACAAGTAACTACAGTTTGAAGAAAACTAAAAGCAATTAAAGGAGGAAACAACACGAAATTTAAAATTCCAACAATTAAAATACCAGAGAGAGCTGAAACAGATAGAGAAAAAGCCAACATACTAGCTAAATACTTTTATCAAGCTAGTTCAATAGATAGTCTAGATAAGGCAGAAATAAATAGACGAAAAAACACTGCTAGAAAAATTAAAGAAGAAAATATGGAAAACACCACAGGATGCTAAGTATTTAAATTGCAGATATTACAGTAGATGAAATAGAAGAGCTTTAGCAGAAAAAACCAATACTACTCTGTGGGGAAGACATTCTGAGCTATGAAATTCAAAAAAGGTACCAAATACAAACTCTAAGAGTGAATTGCATCCTCTACAAAAAAATCTGGCACACCGGGAAAAATACCATGTACCTCATGGAAGACAGCAGTTGTCATCCCCATACTAAAGCCAGATAAGGAAGCACATGATGTCAGCTCATACAGGCCAATATCGTTAACATCACATCTAGGAAAATTTTAGAAAACATAGTCAACAGCAGACTAAAAAATTTCATCTCGAAAAGCATAATTTGTACAGTCCAACCCAGGCAGGCTTTAGAAGCCAACATAGTACAATAGAGCAACTGCTGAGGCTGGAACATGATGTTAAAACAGGCTTCAAAAGGAATGAAAAGACAGTAGCTATATTCCTTGATGTAGCAAGAGCATATGATGAGTGTTGGAGGGAGGGTGCACTACATAAAATCAGGAAACTAGGTATAGTAGGCAGAACCTTTCCAATTACCTAGAAAACTTCCTTGCAGGATAGATACTTCATGGTACAAATAAACAATGATAGATCTGAGGTATATGAGCAACAGAAGTGAATTCCCCAGGGAGCAGGAATATCACCATCAATTGGTACGATTATGTTCAACGACCTAGTCAACGAGTGGAAGGACTTAAAAAACAACCTAGCTCAGTTTGCATATGAGGCTGCGATATGGAGAACGAGAAGAAATCTCCTATTCCTCTACAACACAGTACAAAAACCAAATAGATAAAGTATCTGACTGGATGAACAAGTGGGGATTTAATCTAAACGTTAAAAAAACCATAGTAATGATTTTCAGTAGAGGGCGTGGAATGAAAAACAATATAATTAGCATAAGCATTAATAAGCAAAAAGCAGTCACAGCAAAATCAACTAGATTCCTTGGCATGGTACTAGACCAGAAACTAAACTGGAACAAACACATAGACCTTTTAGTGCAAAGCAGTAGAGGACTTATTAATATGCTAAGATATATGAAAGGAAGTGGTTGGGGCGCCTGCAATAAGACAATGTTAACATTCTATAAATCATTTATTAGAGGCAAACTTGACTATGCCAGTGTTGTCTATGCATCAGCCGCCCCAAGCAATAAGAAGAAACTAGACACAGTCCAAAACCAGGCACTATCAATAATAGCAGGTGCCTCAAAGGGAACATCAGCAGAAGCACTAGAAGTAGCGCTAGGCATTATACCCTGGAGCTAAGGAGAAAAGAACTGAGATTCAGCTACTGGGCAAGAGTGGCAAAAGATCCAACTCACCCGGCACATAAAACCTTTGATAGGGGTAACCAGTACATAGGCCACATTCCATTAAACCATAATAGATACCCGTCAGGGTGGAAAACAATGGATGAAGTGGATCAATACCCAGACCTGTTTAATGCGATAAACAGTAGTGCTCTGTATAAAAGCAAAAGATCCCACCATGGGAATTAAAAGTGCCAGAAACTGACTCCCACTTATCAAAGATCATAAATAAATCTAACGACATAATCTCAGCAAAAGTAAAACACTAGAGTACATAGAACGGTATACAAATAATAGCCTAACTATATATACAGATGGGTCCAAAGATGAAGAAGGACAATTAGGAGCAGGAATAGCAATACCAAAATTAAAAATTTATAAAAGATACAAAGTAACAAGTAATACATCTATCACACCAAAAAAAAGTAACCATTCTCACAGATTCCCTATCATCAGTACTAGCAATCAGAAACAGAACAGAAGGCAGCAGGCCAGACATTATAGAGGAAATACTACAGGTTAATACATATCTACAAAATATAGGATGCAGTGCAACACTAACATGGATACCATCACATGTGGGGATAGCAGGAAATGAGCTAGCAGACAAAGAAGCCAAAGGGGGGAGAACTAGCCATAACCAAATTGAAGTAGGATTAGGGAAGTTTGAAATTAAGAGCTTAATTGCTCAAAAAAATAACTAAAGAATGGATAACAGCATGGGACCTAAGTAAAAAAAGCAAGACACTCATATAAAATCCTTAAAAAACCAAGCAAAAAATGTCAAATAAAAGATGAACTAAAAATACCAATTAATAAAAAATTGCTGAGACTCAAGCTGGGAACTGGATATTTCATGATAGAGGAACCCACATGTGAAGAGTGTCAAGAACCAAACACAATTAGGCACTTTCTAGTGGACTGCAAAAAATATGACCAACAGAGGCAAAACATTAAGACATACTGTAGTAACCACAAGGTAGAAATGAGTGTAGAAAATCTCATAGGCACAAAGAGCCCTTCAGAAATGCAAAAGTTAATAAAACACTATATTACAAAAACTAAAGCTAACATATAAAAATCAAATAAGGAATTGAACCAGTAGTCCAAACTGGTGAAAGACTCGCCCCAGAAACATACAGATTAACCAAATAAACCATCCAGTAAAAATCAAAAACATACTAACTTAGAAAATAGCATATATTGGAATTTTTTTTTAAAAACCATGTTGAACTATAACTACAAAAGGAAAAATACCGACTAGAGATAATATAATATAAAACAAATACAAACAAAAACATATTACAATAAAAGAAACACGTCCTGATATAACCAACAAATCCATGTACATGGTAGATGGTTGAAAGGGGCGTGCTACAAAATGAAGTAGCAAACACATTATAAAAAAAAAAAAAAAAGAGAGAGATACACAACGAAAGAGGTTTGAGCCAGACTGGAGACAGAGTTTCGCCACTATCCATGAATTGTGAGCGGATCGCCAGAAACATTTTTAAGTCCAGTATCTGAAGTCTGAGGGTAAGCGAAATTATGATAACTACCGTGTATAATATTTGTTATTTCAGGTTCATACAGAATTCACAAAATATGCCTGTATAATATTCATTGATATAACGTATTATTATTTTAATATGATTTATTCATGTGCATTATGGATGAGTGTTGCTTGTACAAAAAGTAATCACAAATAGCCCCACGGCCTAATGAAGTTATATTTATCATATTGCTTTATCGCTTACGAAGATAAAGGCAGTCCCATGGCAGAGATTGTCATAGGGAAATGAAGTGTTAGAAAACTTCATCATGGAAGATCCCAGTTTACGAGGTTAAGGTGACTAGTCCCCTTCCTCGCTGCCTTTGCCTTCCCTAGTTCGAGCGCACAACTTTGTACCCATTTACAGCTGGTAAACTGGAGTGTTCTATAGCCAGTTTCAGTAGAAAGCAACCTGATCACGTGGTCACTCACTTTCTTTATTTATGTATTACTTTTGTGTAGATGCTAAGGATAGCATCAGTATTTGAATTTGTACTTGATATGATTTGGAAGGATCAAGTTATAGCATATGAAGGGATGTATAGGAGCGGAATAAACCAGATGATGTTTATTACTGATATGTTAATATTAATTCTGTATCATTGAAATGATGTTACTTGCTATGACTGTATAACTTTGACACCTGATGACTGACTTGTCTGACTTATGTGCTAGTCAGTTACACTTAATTGACATGTTAATATTAATGCTATATCACTGAAATGATGTCCTTGCTTACTATGATTGTATAACGGTGACATCTGATGACTGACTGGTCTGACATCTGTGCTAGTCAGCTACAAGTCTAGGCAGATACTAGCCAAGGCTGATATGTTGCAGGTTCCATGAAATAACTCAAACCAGACTGTCCAGTATCAGAAGCCGGTGCAGTTCATCCGAGGCAATCCCACAAAAGTGCAGGACCCCAAAGAGTGAACTTCAACTGGTCATTGGCATCCCTACTGTTGGGCCTACCAAGTCTGATATCAGCAAAGGACAGTTTCAGCAGTACCAAGTTGGAAAGATAAGTGTCCTGTTTGACACTGACCACCTATACATGTGAAACAGCCAATAGTTCAAAACAATAATTAACCATACAGAAACTCAGTCAACTGATGACAGTTATCCTTAAATTCAAAGGACTAATAACAGTGATTTCAGTAACTTTATTATTTAAGATCTTGAAGTCTAAACAGACAATAATAGTAATTGTGTGAATACTTTTATATATATTTTTATACTCTTTTCCAACTAGTAGAAATAGAATATTAGTGTAAATATTAAAATATTTTTAACTGTACCTGAGGAATTATTCACTTATTACATTTGTGGTCACAGTGAATGTTCATTTTATTATCCCCTAGAATATAAGTAATCATAAGATAGTCATAGGGAGGAGACACCTTAAATCCTGGTACTACTTCTTACCAACTGGACCAGGGTTTTTACAGTCTGACTATTTTTATGATAACAATACACCAGTGCTTATTTCTAAGACTGGGGTATTACTTGTAAGGTCAGAACTCTTTACTGGCATACTCTTACATAATATATACTTTTAAATAACCTCCCGCTACACCCATCTGCACAGATCCCAAAACCCCAGCAGGAAAAGAAACTGCCATTTGCAGCTAAGTCAAACCTAATAACTGCCAATTGACTTCTTACATAAAACACCATACCATCATGCAAAGATGAGTACTTTCTGTTAAAGATTATTCAATTTTTCAAACTGTTAAAACTTAGTTGATTATTAAATTTGTTATTTGTAAATATACAAATTTAACGACGATTTAATCATTTTGGATTTGTTTGTCTCAGTCAATTTACTAACTATAGTCTAAACAGAGCTATACCAGAATAATAATATTTATTCCACTGAATAAATCAAGGTGGGGGCTTGAACGAGCTGAAATTAATAATTGCTTAACTCTTCATAAAAGGTGGCGTATTAGATATAAGTTAACAATTGCCCTGCACAACGCAACATTGATCTTGACTTCTGAAATATCTTATGAAATCTCCCTTGAGATAGAATCATCATTATCCTTCTATTTACAACTCTGCCAAGAGTAATCTTGTGCGAAGGTAGACATATTTGAAGACCCATATTAGATACTCTTTGAGTTTTGGCCACCGTTGGACCACTACTGCAAAGCAGGGGAGGCAATTCCGTGACAGGAGACCAAGATAGTAGACGTAAGGCGACTGTGTGTAAAGAATGCCAGCAGATGTCAGTATCAGTCATGTTACGGTGAGCAGTGTAACATGAGATGTGTCTGAAGCCATTGTTAGGTACCCTCAGCTTGTTATTCGTATGTTAACCATATACGATGTTACCGATGTCCAGGATTCTGTATTGATGAAATATATATGTACATAGGCTTGTACAACAGACTTCTGTTGAGATTATGAACGAGTGTCGCTAGTGAGACTGATGGTTGTGATCACCCAAGAATTATCATACCCCAGTTTTGAGGACAACAAGCCACGTTTAAGTAACCTGGGACATATGTTACATGTTGGTCCGTAACAGATATGTAAGCAGCAAAAAATTACAAAATAACGTATTAAAAGTACACAGCTAATATTGACAACACATATATTATATTATATGTAAGTGTATGCGCGTGGTTGCAAGTTTTTAGTGTTTAGAAATAAAAGCATTCACATGTTTTTTTTCCACTGACAAATAATACGTTTAAGAAGAAGATATTTCACAGAGAAAGTATTAATATTTGTTATATTGTTATGTGTGAATGTAAAGAGTTCTGTTCTACGATTATAGGATAGTGATCGGCAACATAACTTCTTTTAGTGTCCAGGCTGCAAGTTAACAAGTAACGAAAAAAAAATATGGAGTAACAAAATCAATTTATAGCGGGTCCTTGCACTTCGTTAACATCGACATCAGATATTCTCAGGAACTGATTTACCTTACATAAGAGTTTTCATTTTAAGGACATTTCCAGGAGTCGATGGCATTCCGATACAGCCGGGAAAGATGCATGGGTGGACATTTCCAGTCGCAAGTCTAGAGTCATTCAATCAGCGTTACTTCTACGTTCATCCAAAGATTAGCAGCGGAAGAGTTACTGTTTTTTCTTGTTGCAGCGTTTAACAGCGGCGGTAAAACAAAAACATCCCAATGTTGAAAACACTAAACTCTTGATGTGTAAAATGAAAGACAAAATTATTTTCTTGCTTCAGGAAGCTGCGAAAAGGTCGTCAAAACAGTGCACTTTGGATATTTCCGTTGCCAGCAGCAAAAGACGAAAGACTAAAAACACCAACGTCCACACCACTACACCACCATCAAGTTTACCAGCCCTGCACATCGAATCTAAGGAAACATGATAATTTTATATTTTTATTTTATTAAACACCCATTTTTAAATGTAAAAATCAAGTACAGTATAACATGTAAGAAATACCTTTTTATGTGTTATTCAAGTTGCCTGCCAAAGGGTTTTGAACTAATAATGTTAAAAAAGAATGTATTATTGGTTTTCTGCTTACGATATTTTCAACATACAATGGGTTTTCTGGAACAAATTACCATCAGATGTTGGGGCCTGAAGATATTCTTATTATTTTATGAAGACGCTGACGATGGATATAACAGACCCTGACGATGGATATAACAGACCCTGGACGATGGATATAACAGACCCTGACGATGGATATAACAGACCCTGACGATGGATATAACAGACCCTGGACGATGGATATAACAGACACTGACGATGGATATAACAGACACTGAGGACAGATTTTGATGGAATTACAAGGCAGTTCTTGTTCTGTGACTCCAAGGGTAAGGGATGTAGAGAGAGAGAGAGAGAGAGAGAGAGAGAGAGAGAGAGAGAGAGAGAGAAACAGAGAGACAGAGAGAGACAGACAGAAATACACATAGAAAAGAGACCTGGAGACAGAAATGAAGGGATAAAGAAGGCATGGAACGACTTTGAGGGGATGGGACGGGGCAGTAAGGCTTGGCGTGAATTAGTTGAAGGCTTGTGTTCCCTGGAGAACTGACGGGTAATGGTGATGGTAATGGTGATGGTTACGGTGATGGTAATGGTGATGGTAATGGTGATGGTTATGGTGATGGTAATGGTGATGGTTACGGTGATGGTTACGGTAATGGTAATGGTGATGGTTACGGTAATGGTGATGGTAATGGTGATGGTAATGGTGATGGTTACGGTGATGGTTACGGTGATGGTAATGGTGATGGTAATGGCGATGGTTACGGTGATGGTTACGGTGATGGTAATGGTGATGGTAATGGTGATGGTTATGGTGATGGTAATGGTGATGGTAATGGTGATGGTAACGGTGATGGTTACGGTGATGGTAATGGTGATGGTAATGGTGATGGTAATGGTGATTTGTACTTTGTTCTTGTTTTCTTTTCTGCCTCATCAACGATCACGAGACCAAATAGTAGTTAAACTCCTTGCCAATATAGCTTGCACTACAGCATGCCCTTATGTTTTTGCAATGGTGGTTCTCTGTACCTGTTTACAATATTACATGAAAATGTTACTAATCTTTTGCTAGTACGACATATTTGGGACTGTAAAGTTAATTCATGTTTAGCTACCAGATTTCGTTCCGGGATTCAAATGAGTGAGATGTTTTAAAAGTTTTCTTGCCATGCCGACTGACGGAGACGACAATGTCGGTCCACAACTTACGAGCTTGATGCTGTTGATCATTTCTGTTGTTGACTTGTTTCCCATGCTAAGATGATAATCATTTTTGTTTCTCCTTCTTTGTGGGCTTTATCCCCGTTTCTTCTTCTTCTTCTTCTTCTTCTTCTTCTTCTTCTTCTTCTTCTTCTTCTTCTTCTTCTTCTTCTTCTTCTTCTTCTTCTTCTTCTTCTTCTTCTTCTGCTTCGTACACTCTCAGACGTCTTCTTGAATATATTTAAAAATAGCAGTGGTTAGAATGAAGATATTCGTATCTCCAAAGAGTGTTTCCAGTAATGGTACTGGTGATGCTCATAAGCGCTTCTCTGTTCCTCATATGTTGGGCATCATTGAAGCAGATGTTCAGCAGTTCTTTTATCAGTGCCACAGTTACATTTATCGGTAGTTCCTATCTTTAGCTAGTTGAATAGATGATAACCCAATCTGTTGTGGCTCCTGTAGAGTCTGAAGATTACCACTTGCAGTCTTCTGTTGAGCTTATAATATGCATCAGTTTTTGTGTGGCCCGGATGCTCTGCATCCCATTTATTCTTGTATCTACATTGATAAATCTCCTTTTCCATAAAATGGTAGCAAGTCGCTTCCGATGTACGTTCTGTATCGAGATTACAGATAAATATGTCTGGAAACTCAAGATTTGCAGACGACAGCATCGGGGCCGTATCAGGGCACAACATTTGTTTTTGAAGATAGCACAAGATGCCGGCGGAAGTCTGACGCAACGATATGAAGGGGTCACGCGTGGATATAAAATTTAATATTTTGAAACACGTGAGGGTATTTTTTGAATTTGAAACACCCCTACCCACGTGGGGCTGAACGAGATTCCATTTGATTGGTTTGATTTGAGAGGCCGGAATATACAATGTATCTCATTGGAAAATTAGGCGGAAACACAGTTGGAATTGGAACTTGGAAACTGGAAATATAATGTAACAAAATCGGAGTCACATCACACACTGCAGCGCAAACGCCTGACTAGCGACTCCTAAAAGCCAGAAAGAAAAAGGAGACATTGGACTTTAAATTCCACAACTATGAGTTACAGCTCGAGTATTGGGCAACTTACGAATTCACAAGTAAACCCGCATATTTAATACAAGATTGGAAACTTAGGAATTTGATCACAAGTCATAGAGGAATTAAACAAAAGTTTTCCCAGGCCAGTGATTTCGCAGAACATCCACCGTCAGAGGAATTATCTCTAATTTCCAGACCTAAGTGATTCGTGGCATCTAATACAGAGCTGTGTCCAGTCTAAATCTGTGCAAGGAGATTGTGTATTCCCAGAATTATGGGTAAGTGTAAACAATTTATTTACTAATGTAAATTTTACAGGTTTCTTGCTAAATGGTAATATATGAGGCTGGCAACCTCAACGTATGAAAAGAGTATATTCATGAACCACTACAGTGCTGGTGATTGTTTCTTGCTAGTCGTGCTGGAAAACCCGACAGCAGAGGTGACCCCCGACTCCGACTGGAGCAGTGATAAGTGATGATTACATCACATGTGCCTCAAGTGTAGCATATCATTTTGTGAGATATATGTAACTTAATAATGTTAGTTCAGGCACAAATCATTATTCGCGCTGTCCAGACACAATTTCTCAGTTAATCCCCAAAGAAATAGTAGTGATTTCTATTCATCTTTCCTGAGTGACACTGTGTATACTCAAGAATTTAATACTTCTGAGAAATTAACACTGGTGGGTGAACAACGAGAAGATGCACCTGTTGAGATTCCAACCAAGTGTACTA
>JAMPIV010020007.1:0-148908 GCA_024509875.1 Oreohelix idahoensis | reverse complement strand
CCACGTTTCTGGCCATATTAACGCTTTCCAAATGCAATATTGGCCGTCGCGAGTTAATCTAATTTCCCAGCCTCTCAGAGTTGGAAGAGAAAGAAAAAATAATAGAGGATAATCTTCAAGTATATTGTGCACACCTAGATATGCTGCATAAAGACATGTCTCAGAGGTTTCAGGATCTTCTTTTGATCACTATTCCAGACTGGATAATAAATCCATTCCTGGACACGTGCAGTGAGGAACTAGGAAGGGTGGAAGAGAAACTGTTATCGCTGCAAAATGACGTTGAGCTTAAGCCAATGTTCAAAAAATAATATCAAGACTTTTTGTTGCAGAAAGAAATCTCTGAATGCTATCCTGCAGTGTGGGGAAAGGGTAAAATGTTTCGTATTGCCTTTCCAACATCGTATTTAGTAAAGCGTGGTTTCAGCGCGGTTGTCCAACTTCTTTCGAAGCAGAGAAACAGACTACAGATTACTGAACGTGGGGATCTGAGACTCATTCTAAGTAACTTTCAGCCGCACATCCATCTCCCTGAAGTTAAAACGAAGTAAGTTTGTAACTAATTTACTCTCGCATACTGCTGTTTGTTATACTGGATTAAGTAATTAAGTTTTTATTTTTAAATTAAGTTAATAAATAAGTGTATCTGTAGCTGTATATTAGAATGTAATAAATAGAGCAATTAGTTGTTACTGTATTAGCATTGCTCTTATCTTTCACTATTTATATTGTGTATGTACTGTGGGGAAATGAAGGGGAGGGGGCGCTGAGGACATGCCCTGGAAGCCAAAGGGGCGGTGACCCGAAAACGTTTGGGAAGCACAAGGAAACTGTACATGTTAATACGGAAACCGGACGCCTACAGGACCTACTCACAAGTCACAGATGGATTCTAAATAGAAATAATGCCCCAGACGTGTGTTCGAGGCATTTGCATTAAGTTGCCAAGACTGTTAAACTGAGAAAGTCTTGAGTTCCCAAAAGTTATGGGGTGGGGGGGGGGGGGGTGTAACATATATTTTATACTTCGAATTTGACTTGTTTGAACTTGCTGATGGTTATACAGGCCCTTACGAAGCTGGCAACCTCTGCATGTGAAAATAATACATTCTTGAACAACCACAGCAAAGCACCGGTGATTGCTTAGTGCTAGTTCTCACCGGTATCCAAAAACAGAGGTAACCCAAGACCGCAAGTGGAGCAGAGAGTGGATAATGATGAAATGATATGCATATATTTGCTATAATTTGTAAATAATTGTATGCATACTTGTACATTAAATTAATGGTCCCCATGGGAACTCCACAATGCCCTACCAATCTCCAAAGCGACACTCTGTCCACATTGTCAAACGCCCCCAACGCCCCCCCCCCCCCCCGTAGTCCACAAATCCGATGTACAATGGTGAACTCCACCCCGGACCCCGTTCAACCACTATTCTCAAAGTGGCTGTCTGGTCTGTACAGGATCCGTTCTGTCGAAAACCCGCCCGTTCATCTCTCAGTCTCCTGTCCATGTACTCTTTTAAAATCTCTTAAGGATAATCCTATTTAATACCTGCCCTGGCACTGACAGCAATATTATTCCTCCACAATGAAGGGGACGTATGAAGACATGGCGTGCGGAGTTCTTCATGAGGGACGGCTTGCATAACCGTTTGTGATGGGGGCGGGAGTGCGACAGGGATGCCTCTTGTCTCCATTTCTTTTCTTATTAGAAATAGACTGGGTTGTGGGAACATCGACGGCACACAACGGAGGTGGAGTCCAGTGGACTCTGATTGGGCAATTGGATGATCTGGATTTTGCTGATGGCTTGGCTCTTCTGTCCCATGGCCGTGGTCAGATGCAGGACAAATTGAAGACACTCGATGGGAGGTCACAACGGGTGGGTCTGAGGGTACACAGGGGGAGGACAGAGATAATGAGAATAGGTGCAGGTGATGGAAACAGGGTTGGACTTGGGGAGGCACCAATACAGGATGTAGAGTCGTGCACATGTCTTGGCAGCGATATGAACAAGGTTGGCGGGACATACGGTGATGTCAAAGTGGGAATGCAAGGGGCAAGAGGAGCTTTCATTGCATTGGGAAGTGTATCGAGATCGGGAGAAATCGGATCCGACACGAAAATGTGGGTCTTCGGCTCGGGTGTGAAGTCAGTCCTACATGGAGAGCAACAAAGACGGTGACCAAGGAGCTGCAGACTCTCATTAATGGGTGCTTGCGTAGAATAGAGGGATTAAAATGGTATGACAGTGTTACCAACGTGGAACTGGTGACAGGAGCTAGACAGGTACCAGTGGAGCAAGAGATGAGAAGAAGACGATGGCGAGTGATGGGAAATGCACTGAGGAAGCCTGTTGATGGCATTACAAGGCAGTTCTTGTTCTGGAACCCCCAGGGCAAGAGAGGCAGAGGTGGACCAGGGGGCACGTGGAGAGGGGGCTGGAGACAGGGGTAAAGGTGATAAGGAGAACGTGGAAAGAACTTGAGATGATGGCACGGGACAGGAGGACTTGGCATATGTTTGTTGAAGGCCTATGCTCCTTTGGGAGGGGAGGATTATGAATGAATGAATGAATACTTGTACATGTTCATCCAGACACAAGCCAATGCACTTGCCGCTGTCAAGTCGCAATTTTTCTATTCAATTAACTAAAAGAATGGTGTTTTTCATTTTATCCCCCGAGTTATATGATTTGCTCTCAGGGAGATTAACAATTCAGAGGGAAAAAAATATGTGAAGGGGACAGCGGGAAAAGCGTCTGATTAATATCAGGAAAACTATGACTTAGCAGAGGCATTTGTTCTTTTATTCCCTGTAAAGACTGTGGTACGGGTTGAAGAGACCATTTGAAGTACTACTCGGCGACTCCAGTTGTACTACTACTCTGTAGTTCAAAGCTTGCGACCGACACTTGAAACCTATGTTCCTCGGATTGTTAAGATACCTGCCTTGACCAGGAGAGGTTACCTCTTGAACTAATCTGGAGACGTGCCCTCGCCACGGAGACGAATAGACGGAGACAGCAGCATCAACACTTCAGCGTTTTGGCAGCTAATTTACATTTCTAGCAGGCCAAATACATCAGCACTCTTTCTATGTTTCAAAATTAAACCTCCTAAAGCCGACATATTTTCCATGAAGACACTTACTTTTTTATTAATCACCAGCTCTTATTTATTTACATTTCTTCAAGAGTAAATGATCATTAAATTTGTTATATGTTGTTTTATAAATTCATAGTTGATTTAGTTTTTACAGAGAGAAGTACCCACGCATGAATTAGTATCTTTAATATATATCTGTACATAGCTAATAAGGAGAATTTTACTGTTAATTCAGTTGGGGGCGTATATGAGCTTATCAGTTACAGAAAAATCCTTCATAAAAGGTGGCGGGCAGATAAAAAGTTAACATTCTTAAGACTTATTCAGCATTGTTCTTGATTTCTGAATATCTTGTGAAATTCCCTCGAGGTAGAAGCATCATCACCCTTCTATCTGCATCTCTGCCAAGGGTAATTATGTGCGACGACCCACAATCGATACTCTAGGTCTGGCCATTGTTGGACCATCACTGCGGAGCACGGTGAGGCAACTCGTGAGAATAATTCCCCCTCCCTCGGCTTAAAACTACACAAGAAATCAGAAGTTCTGGAAAGTGGAAGAAGATATATTTAAAAGTCATGGATAACAGGGTTGAGATGCACGAAGAAGTTTGAGAGGCGCTCGTAAAGGCTGAAACCTTTAACATCTGTTTGCCGTGCAGCGCTATCTCAACAAATCAAGTCTATTCTGGATTTTATATCCATCCTAAGAGGGTGTGTAAATTTATGAATATTTAATTGTTTTACTGCAGCTTATTTAAATAGAATTGTATCAGGATCAGACCAGAGAACTGAGCTGAAATTTTGTTGCGGAGGTGTAAAGGAATTTGATGACTTCCAACGATTATCAGGATTGTCAATTGAAGAATAAATTAAAAGCTATTATATTGGAATAATAGACTTGGCACTCCAGAATGTGAAAGGCGAAGGTAGCATCATAATTTTGTATAAAATGTATTATACTTTTATTCATGTATTATATTATTTTTTTTAAATGTTATGCAGATAGACACCTGTCTTGTCTTGCTATTCTTAATCGGAACTGATCTATGTATCATTCATATACATGCTAAAATCTGAACACACTCATTCATGAATACATAGGCTTGTGGGCTACATAACCAAAGGCTAGCCACATGTCCAATATTGTCCTCAGGTTCATGTGTCATCATACGTCAGAGGTCTCAAATCCAGTGCTTCCTGAACCAACACAGGAGCCTCAGATATTGTCATCTAGATTTCAGCCCTAGTCCCTATCAGTGTTTGGTGGTCTAGGACAAGACCTTCAACATATATTGCTGTGTAATCTCAATGAGGACAGTCTTAGACTTTAATGATAAGTATTATGTGTAACTAAATCCCTGCAACCAGTATGAACAGCCAAAGCCCAGTGACTATTGTGTTATGATGATAAACAGTTTTGATTGAAAGGATTGAATCGAAGTTAAATGTGTAACATTACAAATAACAAAATTTAATAATCACTTTAAACTTTAACAGTTGGAAAATAATTTGAATATTTATGAAAAGAATTTCATCACTTGAATGGGGTTTAACTGAATAAAGGAGGTAACTTTTGGCAGCGGATATTTTCACTTAGCTGCCAATGGTAGTTTCTTCTCCCGCTGGGTCATTTCTTTTCACTCTGCTCTCGCTCGTCTCTGATCAAAGTTCAGGCGCCGTACGTTCCCAGAACGTCAAGGAGTAACGGCTAAGTTGGTTGTCCGTCTGTCTATAAGGCCCTCTCATGATGGCGTCTCGCAAAACGTCAGTCCACTTCTACCTTCACTTGGTTCCAGACATAGTACTTTCTGCTGGTACCACCAATAACTGGTAATAGAAATAGAAACGAAACGCTCTTCTGAGTATGGCGTTTTTCCGACACATTTATGTGCCCCCCCTCTTCTATTCTACCATCCCATGTCAGAATTTACCCTCAATGAGAATTAATTTTAATCCATCGGGATAAAACTTCCTTTACATTTAAACTGAATAGCTTTAGCTTTACATTATATTTAAATGAAAAGGTTAAACGTACAGATATAATATGTTTTACATTTACATCTCGACTGTTTGAAAAGTGTTCACAATATAAATTCATTTATGTTTCATTTACATTTACACTTGTGGAAAAGTTTAAAACTTCTATCAATAAAAAATGAATATTTTCACATAGACATTTACCCTGGTTTAAAGCTTGAAAACTTACATTAATTTTGAAGTGAATATGTTTATAGGGACATTTACTTACTTACTTACTTAGTCGTTCCCGTTCTACCATGAGGTGTAGAGGTTTGGAAGAGAGAGCACCAGACCATTCTACCAGCTGTCTTCTTCCTGGCCTGGTTCCATTCTAGTCCTCGGTCCTTCAAAGATTGTCTAATGTTGTCCTCCCAGCGGACTCTGGGTCGTCCTGGAGGTCTGGATCCCTGGCTCTTTGTTTCCCATGCTTGTCGTGGTAACCGATCTTCTCCCATTCTGCAGACATGGCCAAACCATCTTAGTTGGGACTGGTCTATTTGGGCCTGCAGCAGATGGGATTTTAGGCCTTGACGGATCTTCTGGTTGCGGACCATGTCTCTTCTTGTTACTTCAACCACTTTCCTCAGATACCTCATTTCTGAGGTTTGGATCTGGCTTTTGTGGGTTGTAGTCATTGCCCACGACTCGCATCCATATGTCAAGACTGGGACATAGGTGGAGCGGTATACAGCCATCTTCGTTTTCTTACCAACCTCTTTCTGGCTGAGGAATCCACGATTTATGGCCTGAAAAAGTCTCCCAGCCGCTGCTTTTCGAGTGGCCAACTCTTCTTTGATGCCTCCCTTTCGGTCTATAATAGCTCCGAGATATTTAAAGTGGTCGACCTGCTCCAGGACCTGTTCTCCCAACTTAATCTGATGTTTTCTTTCTTCTCGTGATATCACCATGGATTTTGTTTTAGAGCTGCTTATGACCATCCCTCTCTTCTCCAGCTCTTCCTTCCAGACTTGCAGGTTGGATTGGAGATGTGCCTCTGATTTAGCAATCAGGGCAACATCATCAGCAAATGCCAGCTCCGAAATATAGACCTGTCTCATCTTCCAGTACCCCACTGAATACTTTCTTGTTCTCTCCTTACATGCCTTGATGACATCGTCCATAAGGAGTATGAAGAGGTAAGGTGATAGGATATCACCTTGTCTTACACCAGTGGTGGTCCTGAACTCTTCTGACTTATGGTTTGCTGTCCTCACATAATTTCTGCAAGACTTGTAGAAGCTCTGTATAGCATGAATCAGAGGTGCTGGAATATTCTTCCTTGCCAAACAGTCCCAAAGTTTGCTCCAGGGGACCCTGTCAAACGCCTTTTCCAGATCTATGAAACATAGATGGATCTCACTCTTATACTCAAGGGCCTTTTCACTCAGCTGTCTGAGTGTGAAGATTAGGTCTTGAGTACTTCGGTTTGCTCGAAATCCGCACTGGACCTCATCCAATTGTGGCTCAGCTAGGCGTCGGAGTCTCTGCTCTAGGATTCTAGAGTAGATTTTACCAGGGACACTGAGAAGGGATATGCCTCTAGGGACATTTACACTGCTTTGAAAATGTAAGTGTTATGCTTAGAATGTACATCATTTCTTTCATCTTTCCCTCCCGGCTCCATAGAGAACCAGGAAATAATTTATGCTTTTAGTTCTCTTTACGAAATTATCAATAATGCAATCACCAGCCCTTGCAGTGGTGGTTCATGAATCATCATTCTAAATACTGAGGTTGCCAGCCCCAATTTTGTTTTAAAATAAAGTTTTGCCTCATTTTGGCGAGTCGCATCCCGTTCAACCTAGTCGGTTATATTAGGGCGCATGTCCAAATATGAAAGACCCTTAGGTCTGAGATTACATAAGACTTGCCAGCCCCAAGTGACTTTGACATCCAATTGCGAGTTTCACACATTAAACTTCACATGGTGATATATACATAAATATGTTAGTTCACATGTTAGTAATAAAATATGAAATGTAAATCACAACTTACGCCAATCCTGGCTACAGACTTGTCGTACAGATGAATAAAAGAGACAAATCGCTATCTTACACGTGTCTGGGATGTCTTTAATTTTGACCATAGATTGTCCCTCTGACTCCGTGTTTCTTCAGTTTCCTAGTCCCGATGTTTCTTATTAAAATGTAAAGAGTTCCTGTGCTTTATAAGTCTTATTTGGTTCTCCAATAAAAGGTCCGGTTAACAAATAGGAATTATGAATCTTGTCTTCATTCGGGCGAGGTCTGAGGTTGTCTTGGCGATCTTGAAATTCACAGTGAGGTAAAACTGCGAAAATTGTCAGGCTATATTCCCCTCAATGTTGTTATGCATCTAATAAGAAAGATGCAATCACTTCAAATCATGCAAGATAGAGTGTGATATTTCAAAATAGTCCGACGTGAAATAAGGTGCGTGCCTGCAGAGGTCACGTATTACCATATAAGGACATATGATGCCTTGCATACACTCTCACAAACACATTTGTAGAATCATATTGTCTTAAATGTAATAAATCCGTGATTACTTTTTACCAAGTGACTGGAAGAGATTATGTCACACTTGTCTGCCCACAGGTGTCACACAGACAGCAATCTCGTTATATGTCGCATGAGTGCGCAAACTCCGTGTCTTATTGGTGATTTAAGCACATAGCGCTGGCCGATGTACGTGTTAATCTGCCGCGCCTATAACCAACAAATTTGGGTAGCGCCCAGCAAATGTGACATATTATATCAGTCGCTCCTGCAAATGTGATATTTATCACCTACAGGATGATTTAATAAAATCAAATATCTGCTACTTAGCAGAAAAATAACGAGGAAAGAAAGAAAGAAAAAAACGAAAAGTGTGATAATTGACAACACATAATAGAAATCAGTACTTCAAATGTACCGATACTGCCGGAGAGAACCAAAGATCGATAGAGGTCGTCTATTTCGTCACAATTAAATTAATGATCTTCAGGGGAACTCCATAATGCCTCATCAATTTCCAAAGTGATTCTCTGTCTACACTGTCAAATGCCTTTTCGTAGTCCACAAATTCAATGTATAGTGGTGAATTACATTCCATACTTTGCTCAACTATTATTCTCAAAGTGGCCATTTGGTCTATACAGGTTCTGTTTTGTCGAAAACCTGCTTGTTCATCTCTCATTTTCTTGTCTATGGACTCTTTTAAGCTCTCGAGGATAATCCTGTTTAATACTTTTCCTGGCACTGATAGTAGGCCTAACATTATTCCTCTATAATTTGTGCCCTCTTGTAAATTTCCTTTCTTAGGCACCTTAACCAGATATCCTTCCTTCCATTCTGCTGGTATCTCTTCCTTTTACCCAGACTTTACCAAGTAATTTATATAACAACTCTGTAGCCGTGTCGATATCTGCTTTGATGGCCTCTGCTGGAATGCCATCTGGTCCAGCCGCTTTTCCTTCTCTTAGAAGCTTTATGGCTTTCTTTATTTCTTCCTTCGTTGGTCTTTCACAGTTAATTTGTAGCTCTACTTCTACTGGCTGGATGTCTGGGGGTTTTGTGGAGCTGGTCTATTGAGAAAGTCCTCAAAATATTACGTCCACCTCTTAATTTGCTCTTGTATATTGCTGAGCAGTTTTCCATTCTTGTCTGTTATGAGGCAACTTGTTTGCTTGTATTTCCCTGTTAGCTTCTTTGTGCACTTCTCTCATATTTCCTTTGGCTGCAGCATCTTCTGCTTCTCTTGCCAACTCCTCAATATACTTCCTCTTGTCTCTTTTGATACTTTATTTTACTTCTTTGTTTGCTTCAGTGTACACTTCTTGAGCCTTGGCTTTGGAACTTCTGGCTTTGCTTGTGTTTAAATCTGCTTTCTTGTTTTTTCTGTCTTTTATCTTATTGATGGTTTCTGTTGTTATCCATGCTTTTGTTGTCGTTCCCTTTTCCCCAGTATTTCTTCACATGTCTCATTTCATACAGTTTTGATTTGCTGCCAATAGTCTTCTGTATTTACTACATCTTCCAGCTGTTGGAGCACTTGGAATTTGTTGGATATTGTGACCGCAAATTTGTCTCTTGTTTCTTGTTTTCTTAGATGGTCCACATTAAATTGTTGTCTATAACTTTGCATTGTTGCATATCTCTTGAGTTTCATTTTTGCTTTGGCTATCAGAAGGTGGTGATCTGATGCCACATCTGCTCCTCTATATACTATTACATCCTGCAATGATGATCTAAACTTCTTGTTTATGCATATATGATCAATCTGATTTTCTGTTCTATGGTCTGGTGATATCCATCTTGCCTTGTGTATTCTCATATGTGGAAATATGCTTCCTCCTATAGCCAGTTGATTTGAAGCACAGAGGTTTGAGAATAGTTCCCTATTTTCATTATTCCTAGCCTATGTTTTCCAATGACTTCTTCAAAGCCCGTGTTGACTGTACCTAACTTTGCGTTCATGTCACCCATCAAAATTGTGATGTCTCTTCTTTTTACTTTCTCCATAATTTCCTGCAGTCTAGTATAAAATGCTTCTTTCACAGACTCTTCTTTGTCATTAGCTGGTGCATAACATTTGATGACATTTACATTTATTGTCTTTTTAGCTGTTTTAAAAGTAGTTGTTATTTTTCTGGGTCCAAGGGCTTCCCATTCAATGAATGCTTTCTGTGCTTCTTTAGATAACATAAGAGCTACCCCCTCACTGTGGTGTGAACTTTCGTCTTCATGTCCCGAGGACAGCACCAATTCACCTGTGATGAGTTTCTTCTTGTCTACTCCCTTCCACTTTGTTTCACACAGTCCCAGAACCTCAATTTTATATTCCCTCATTTCTGCTGCTATTTGTGCCGCTTTCCCTTGCTCGTTCAATGTCCGAACATTCCAGGTGCCAAATCTGGAGGTTCTCCTAGAAGAAAGAAGGTTATTCAGTAACACAGACTCCTTTCGGCTTTCTCTGTGTTGCATCATACGCCTCCCTGCGAGAGGACCTTTCCCTGTCTTGGATGGCTGTGTTTTATTTTCCTTAATTGACCTTTTAGTTTCAGCAGATCATACACTGAGGCTGCCAATAGACCTCTTAGGCGGCCACTAGACAAAATAACATGTGTGCTTCGTTCGCTTGTTTGTTTGTTTCTTTTCTGTCGTGTACAGTGGGAACGAGAATTTTCAATGAGATATAGACAACGATTACCTTGAGTTTGTGCCTTTTAAAAATATTTTTTGATGACTCATTTCATTTTGGAATTAAGCGCCCTAGATAAGAAAATATACTTATGAACGAACGAATGAACGTTATTAGCAGAGGTTTGAGAATTTTGCACGCATGCATTCTTGGCTAATATTGTGCTCGTCCTTTCTCTCACAGTTTATACTGAAACCATTTAGTCTCACGTGTATTTTACATATTAATTTGAAGAAATGCTATGCTGTGAAAATAGAATGAAAATATGCTCACATCTGCAGTATGTAATTATAATCAATAAATAAAATATTTAAAAAAGGCAAAATCATCTTTAAAACGTACATCATCATCATCATCCTCCAGCGCATAAAGAAACATAGGCCTTCAGTAAACTTTTGCTAAATTTTCCTGTCCTGTGCCATCTGTTTAACTCTTTTTTCTCCGGAATTATTTTCCACCCTATGCCGTAATTTAAATTTGTGATAGACTAAAAACAACTCTCAGAGCGTTGTTTTGGCACGGGTGTCAAATGTGACCAACGCTCTGAGCGTTGTTCCGGAGTCAAAGAGTTAATGTTTTTCCATGTCGTCCTGACATCTTCCATGTCGGTCTCCAGTTTGCTTCTCTGTGTGTTCTTTGGTTTCTCTGTATCTCTCTTACCCTGAGGATTCCAGAACAAGGACTGACTAGTAATGGCATGAACAGGTTTTCTCAGCGTGTATTCTATCTATCGCCAGCGTCTTCTTTACATCTCTTGTTCCACTGGCTTTTGTGCGGTTGTCATCAGTTTAATATTAATGATTTTGTCGTAAGTTCCACATTAGTGATCTTGTCATACACTTCAATCCTTCTATTCTACGCAAGCGCCCAGTTATGAAAGGCTGTTACTTATTGGCTGCTATTTTTAAAACTTACCATAAATGCTCGAGTATAAGTCAAGAAATGTTTTCCCTATTGAACCTTACAGAACGATCCCTTGACTTATATTCGAGTTTAAACAAATTATGAAACCGGTGAGTGTTGCCTCCCGCCCTTACCGCCTCACATTGGAATCCCTCAGATATAAAATTGCTGCTTCATTAAATGTTTTTGTCAAGATATCTTAAGTAATACACGTTTGAACTATTAAGTCACAAATTTCAACTGAGATGCGCCTTGTTGACAAGCCTCCTTTGTTTGATCTATGAGCAATAACATTACTTGTTTCACTAGATTCAATTTCGATAGTGTCACTGTCAAAGTCTAACTCGGACCCTTATTCAATATCCACATTTGATTGGGCCACACGGTTAGCATCCGTATCAAATAACAAGCCACTTCTCAGATCTAAAAGCGCAAAAATGCCGACACCAGTGCCTTTCGTGGAAAAGCTCTGCGGATATTTAAATAGCCTCAAACTGACTACTGCTTTCTTTGAACACATTCAAGTGGACGTCTGAGAGTGTACGAAGAAGATATAAAAGCAAATATTCGACAGTCCGGAAAGCCTTGGTGTCACAGCGTTATTTCGCAGTGCATCTTAGGTAATGTGTTCGGCGAAAAGCCAGCCGGGCAAGGCCGAGGTGAGCCGAACCGGTAGGTCATGTGACTACTGGAGGTCGGCACATAAGGCGCAAATTTGAGTAGTCATAAACTAGCCGTCGTCCTGGAAGGACGCATGTTTCCCTTTTGCCAGCGAGATTGCTGTGTGGTTCATGTTATGGACTATTAACTTAGTGCTTGCCATATTTCGGTCCTGGTTGTTAATAACGTGATAATTCTAGAGCAATGTAATGTCTAGTTTGCATTATCTACAGGCCATGGATTAATAAGTTGTCAATGATTTGAGTGGGTCATTGTTTCAGTTTTGCCGCTCAGGTGAGCGACATTCATTGCACTGTTTTCAGTGTAAGTCGTACTGTCGTGTATGATGCTGATAAATTAAGCTGCCAAGGCAAGTTTACAGTAGCATTTCATTATTGTATTTGATGCGTTTATTGGCCGTGTGAGGCCTTATTGTACTGTGCATATTATTAAAGGGAAGTTCCTGTTAAAGGCGTTAATTTCTATTGTCAGCCATTGTTGTGTGGTATACTCCGGGAAGAACGAGCCTTTAGTTATTATTACAAATCCACACTGCAGTGGTGTAACCAGTGGAGTGTTCTCCACAGTAAATGGTTCCTGACACTTGGATTAAAAAGAAACCATAATCGTATCTTTAAAAAAATCAAAAAAAAAGGAAGCATTTTAATGTACCGGAAAAAATTTATTTATAACTCAGCAGTAATCAGACTCTCCGGCGAACGAACGAAAGAAATTTACTTACAAATGGTTGAGAATTAGGCACGCAGGCCCATCTGACATTCTGCCCTTCCTTTCTCTCAGCTTTTATACTGAATTAATTAACTCTCTCATGCATTTTAAAGATTAATGGAACGATTTCAGGCGTTTTAAACGGAAAATGGTTAAGCTGAAAGTGAAAAATAAAATTGCACAAAGTCAAGGAAATTCGACATAATCGGGTCTTTGATTTTGGACGCTTTTTAAGTCCTAAAGTCTAGGGGTCGACTTATAGTCTGATCGATTTATACTCGAGTATATACGTTACATACAAAATTGTATATACTCATGTGAAATATGGTCAGTGAAAGCCTACGGACATTCTCCGACGCACTTAATTGTTACGATGTTGTAACTTCGATGTTGCAACTGCGTCATCTGTGAGTTGATATTTCTGACTCTGCTTTCCGAGATAATTTCGTATCTCATCTTTCTTTATGCTGGCTGTCAATTATTTACAAATTGTGAGATGGACCTTCCTTTAACAAGAATAAACTGAACAAAGGATCGATAAAACTACGGCGACTTGTCTGCCCCCTGAAAATCGCATGGCTAGAGAATTTGCAAGCAAGTACGGAGAGATAGAAACGCTATTTTAAAAACATCATATTCAGAGAATGATAAAATAGGTCCGTTGGGGTTTGGCCTTTCTTTTTCTTTTTTTCTTTTTTAACATGGGATAATTTTTACGTTGAGCTCATGTACTTTTTAAACATTCATCAACATAAAGGCGTTGGATAGGATGCTCGTTGATGAGACGTTAGCATTACGAGGCAGTTCTTGGTCTGGAATCATGCAGGCAAGAGAAGTAGAGAGAGAGACAGAGACAGACTGACAGACAGAGAGACTCAAGTAAAATAAAAACACAGAGAGAAAAAACTGGAGGCAGTTACAAAAGGAATGAATAAAATATGGAAAGACCTGAACGGATGACACAGGACAATGATGATGAAACCATTCATCACCAGCATCATTTTCCATTACGCTCCCTAGAGCAATTTATTGTTCCTTCCACGTGTAACATCAATGTCTCGTGTAGTTCTCGTATAATTTGTAACGAGACTAAGAAAGAAAATTACCTCTACTTCTTCAGACATGTCGTAGAAGGCGACTAATATAAGGTTGGGCGTGAGACTGGAAACCGTATCATGTATAACAGTAGCTATAGAAACTAGCGCTGTAAGAGCGTTTTAAAGCCTGGTGTGAGACTCGCTGCAGTCGTAGCTCCATGTTCCGTAAGGAGCAAAAATAAAAAGGATGATGTTGAGGGTGATGGTGGTGGTGGTGATGGTGATGATGGTTATGGGGGCGTGGTGGTGGTGATGGTGATGTGACCGTGCAATGCTCAGATGCATAAACAAACATCTGAGTTACAAAGTAAAAGAGTAAGAAATAATAAGGAATTGGTGAATAATACAACATAGCGACCGTAAAACCTTTATCTTGGGAACTGATGTTTCTGATTCTCTGCTATACACAATAGTGTGAAAAGTAACAGCATCTATAGATCAGAGAAACAATAATATAAATAAACTGCGTCTTCTTAAACCTGCTATGAGTTGTCAATCAGAATTTTTGGATAGTCTAAGCACGTAGTTCTTGAACCATTGTAAAAGATGTGTTAATAGCATTCGTGGGGATTTTCATAATGATTTTCTGGTAATAGAAATTAGCGTTACGTCTTTAAAAGGGTACCTTTTACCAATTAAAAGTGTTAGCGTACAATTATAACTCACTTTGATTTTCTAGCGTTAAAACTAGTGAAATAAAATAACGCGTAGCTATTTTATACCAGATGTTTAGTTATAATGTTAATTTTCACCACCCGCTTTCTCACACAAGAAGAGACGGTTTAGTTGACTGATAAATGCGAGGCGCGACTAATAGTGACAGAAAAGAATTCACGTTTTATTACATTGTGCGTATTTAGTACCTATTATAAAATACCATACGATGACCAACAGGCGCCGACCATTTAATAGCTATTAACGACGGGCGATATTTATGTATGTGCGCGTATGGATAATTGAATAATGATTAACATTGTACGCTGATCGTTGACCGGGAGCAGGAGGGGAAGAGCTGCATTTCTCAACCAAACCTGCACTCGCTAAGCGAAGCACGATAGGATAGGCGTAACGGAAAACACCTGTGCCTTTTAACTTTAATCAGGACTGATGGAGTGGATAAGAGATCGTCTTGTCCCCGTCTGTGTGCATATATGTAGCTATATAGAATAGTAGCATTTTTTCCGTAAATGTTTTTTTTTTAAATATATTTCTGCAGACCTGATCAAGGGCGTCCAGCGGTTTTTTGCTCTTTTCTTCATTTTACTGATTGGTTAATGTTGTCTTCTTGGCTTGTGCGTCACCAATTTCATTTGTGAGCCAACGATACATGAGAAATATTTTAACTTGTAAATTTAAACCGGACTTACAAAAACCCAGCAATATTTTTTCAATTTTATCAGCCCACTGGGGTGTGAATCAAATAACGTTATCCCCGATTTCGGACAGTCGTATCCGTGCGGATTTATCCAGAAAGTTACGCTGTTTCAGAATCGGCACTTTCGCCATACAGCCAGCCGATAGGATTATCATCATTTATCAATTGTAACATTTTTAGCAACCAGATGTTTCCCAATACTGGAAGTATTTTCCTCTTTTTTAACTGTGAACCTGAGAAGCACGTTTTGCTACGCTAACTATTCGCGGTGACATTTTGTTTATCCAGGGAAAATTAAAACACCAGATTTGTAGTTCACCTCATTAATCTTATTTGTTAGAGGATGGACTGGGGCCAATTTGGGAAATACACCTAACTTTTATTCTGCTATTTCATGTGTATGTAAATCTGATTTTATCTGATCTTCTTTGGATATTTGATGTTGTCAAGTTTAATGATAATAAACAACAAAGAAAAGTTACCTTTGTGTGTTGGTCAGACCCATACCCAATTATTCGTAGTTTTTCACGTTTGTGTGTCTTGTTGTCAGATAGCTGTGTGTGTGTGTAGTTAAACTTATATTTATATGTATGAGGAGGGACAGATTGTCTTGTACTAAATTATAGTGGTAAGATAGGCTGGACTAGAGAAACTTACTCATTCCAGAGACATATCTTCTCGTTAAGCTATTCACCTGTGAAATCTATTCCTCACACCTTTTTCTCACCATCCACTCTACTCAGACGGGACCAAAAATAACTCTCAAACCTATCGGTACGACAGTGATGATGGTGGTGGTGGTGATGATGATAGTGATGGGGGCGTTGGTGGTGGTGGTGATGATGATGGGGGTTGTGGTGATGATGGTGGTGATGATGGTGATTGTCGGTGGTGGTGCAGAAAAGTGGGTGATGGTGGGGGTGGTTGTGATGAGGATGGGAGTGGTGGTGATGATGTAGATGGGGGTGGTGGTGAGGATGGTGATGAGGGGTGGTGGTAATGAATGTGGTGATGAGGGTGGTGATGATGGGAGTGGTGGTAATGATGATGATAGGGGTGGGGGTGATGCTAGTGGGGGTCTGGATGGTGGTGATGTTAATGATGGGGGGGGTGGTGGTGATCGTTATGATGGTTGTGTTAATGATGATGGGCGGTAGTCGAGGCGGTGATGATAATGATAGGGGTGATGGGGATGCTGGTAATGGTAATGATGATGATGGGGTGGTGATGATGAGAGATGATGAAAATGGTGATGGTGGTGATTACGATCGGTGGTGATGATGGGGGGGGTGATGAAAATGGTGGTGGTGATGATGGGGTGGTGGTGATGTGGGAATAATGAAAATAGTGGTGGTGATGATGATGATGATGATTGGTGGTGATGGTGATAATGGGGTTGGTGGTGATTATCATGGGGTGGTGATGATGTGGTATGATGAAATTGGTGATGGTGATGATGTTTGATGATGATGATGGGGATGGTGGCGGTGATGATGATTGGTCCTAACGGTGATGATGGGGGTGGTGATGATGATAGGGATTGTGGTGGTGATGGGGGTTGTGGTGATGATGATGGTGGTGGTGATGATGGAGGTGGTGGTAATGGGAGGTTGTGATGATGGTGATTGGGGGTGGTGGTGATTGGGGATTGTGGTTATGATAGTGGTGGTGATGGGGATGGTGATGATGATGGTGGGGGTGGTGGTGAAGATCGTGGGGGTGATGGGGGTGGTGGGATTATAGGGATGGGGGATGGAGGTGATGGTTATGATTGTTGTGGTAGTGATGATAGGCGGTAGTGGTGGCGGTGATGATGATAGTGGGTGATGGTGATGATTGGGGGTGGTGGTGATGGTAATGATGAAGATGGGGGGATGCTGAAAATGGTAGTGGTGGTGATGATGAAGGGAGTGGTGCCGATGGGGGAACGATGAAAATGGTGGTGATGGTGATTATGATAATGGGGGGGGTGGTGATGATGGGTTAGTGATGGTGGGGTATGATGAAAATGGTGATGGTGATGATGGCCGGGTGGTGGTGATGATGACGATGGGGATGGTGGTGGTGATGAGGATTGGTGGTAATGGTGATGATGGGGGTGTGGTGGTGGTGATGATAATGATGGGGATGTTCGTGGTGATGATGATGATGGAGGTGGTGGTGATGATCATGTTGACGATGATGATGATATAATATCAAGCGTCATAAATAAATATAGACGAGAGCAGAGGAAGTTGTGCATATAGATTATTTGTCGTACACCCTAGAAGAGACATTGCCTCTTGATTTATTCCATCATATTTCACTATCGAAAAGATTTATCCCAGAATTCTCTCTCTGCTCAACTGATTTCATCACTAACATTCGCCACTTTTCTTTGTTGTTGTCGTTTTTTAACTAACATGTTTTCAGAAACATCATCTGGTAGTAAGCATTTTAAAGAATGCACAATATGACTCGTGCTATAACAATTTAAAGGTTTTTGAAGTAATCCTCATATGAAGAATTATCTAAGTAAAACTTCCTGTAACTAACAATAAAAATCTCCGCCACTGTTCCGGGATTTTACCGAAAATGAGCACATTGCACCGTGAATGCGAAATTATGCACCAATTTAAAAGAGCATGCAGGTTTTTCCATTTGTGTGTCGTGCACTGACTATCGATCATAAGTCATGATGGGTTTGACTTTGAAATGTAATAGAAAGGAATTAAATAACCCCAGACGAGGGAGACATAGAAAGAGTAAGCGCGTGACACGCGACATGATAAATTATCATGTGTTTGTTGAAGGCTTGTGTTGCTTGGGGAGCTAACGGGTATTATATAATTAATTCTGAGTTCAGATAATTTGCATGAAGCAGAATACTTATATTAAGAAATAGAAGGGAAATATTTCTCATGTACATCTATAAACGTTGACACATGGAGAACAACAGCAAACTTTCATAAATGTGTGCTTACGTAGAGAAGGACTGAGGTTGTATGACATGATTAGTAATGTGGAACATGACAAGAACCAGGCAAGTGCCAGTGGAACAATAGAGCTGAGGTAGAGTGTTGTATGACAGTCAGGAGAGGATATATATATATATATATATATATATATATATATATATATATATATATATATATATATATATATATATATATATATATATATATATATATATATATATATATATATATCGGTACACAGCAAGGAATATCACACAGTGACAATGATATCACTGAAGAAAAAGAAGTCACCAGGAAAAGATGGGATAACCAATGAAATGTTAATATGTCTAGGAATAGAGACAAAACAGAGGCTCCTGGCAGTCCTAAACTGCGGCATGGAAGGAAGCAATTCTGATACCTGTTCCAAAGAAAGACAAAGACGTGACAGAACCAAATGGCTACAGACCAATCAGCCTACTTAGTTGTGTAGATAAACTGATGGAACGCATGATAAATACCAGACTTGTGTGACACCTAGAAGAAAAACGCCTTCTAACCCCACATCAAGCAGGATGCAGACAACACAGATCCACTTAAGACCAAATCACCTATATACTCGAAGCTCAGGAAATTGAAGATACCTTCCAAGAGAAAAAGCATAAAGTCGTGGTTTGGGTAGATTTCGAGAAAGCATTTGACAAAATATGGAAAGAGGGACTGAAAGTCAAGCTGCAAAGAAGGAGTGTGTGGCAGAATGTACAAATGGATTGTCCACTACCTTGAGAATAGAACCGCCAGAGAACAGCTACAAGCACAGACAAGTAGGAAGGTTATATTGGAGCAGGGTGTCTCCCAAGGGGGAATCCTGTCGCTTACACTGTTCCTTGCATACATAAATAACAAAACAGACAATATTCCAAGAAGAACACACAATGCCTCATTTGCAGATGACTTAGCCCTATGGATCTCTGAAGAGCATATCCCTACGGCAAGCATTCGGATGCAGCATGCCCTAACTTCACTGGGGGAGTGGGCCAGAGTGTGACAGGTTATGTAAATAGACTACATGAATCCGTCCGCTTTTCGCTTTCCACCTTTGTTCTCCATTAGCATGCACGTTTTGGTTACGCAAAATCCATGCATTTTCGCTATCTGTCCAACTCATATTTTAGCCACGCCTATTTTTCTTGTTTCACGCGCTGACGAGAGTCTACCTGGATTCGTAACTGTCATTCCTTGAAAGGGGACGAACCTAAGGCGTTTGCCTGGAGCTCCCATGCGAGCAGAGCTGTCAGTATTACGAAAACTGACAGAATGCACGGGCCCAAAATACGTGGAAGGTAAAACTGCTTTGAAGTTCCTTACAAGCTCGAGCGAATCCTGTGATGTTGTCCATAACAGAGAGACAATCGCCGAGATCAGAAGCCTTTGTTGTCGATTCAACGGCGAACAGAGCGAACGGAGGAAATTCTTTATCTCGGAAGAAAACCCCGTTGATTTCCCCTGATTGCCCAAGGCGTGATTTTTGTCCTCCTTCAGCGAAACAAAGCTTTTCGTGTATAAATACTCGATCTCCTAAAATCAGTTATCTAGTCGCTTCAGAGATTTTTTGAAATATCTAGCTCGACATCATAGAGTAAATAACGCATAGCTATTTTTATTCCAGACGGTTTTAATTAACTAATAAATACGATAGGCGATTGTTAATTGACGGAATGCAATTTACTTCTATCCATTTTGTGTAATTTTATAAATGACTAGTGCTTATATCACGTGTTAAAAGCTATAAGATAAGCTAGACATTTGTGGTTTCTAATCTAATTTAATAACGGAATGGATAAGAGATCTTACCTTTACGTGTGTTAGGATAAGATATTGATATTATGGTTAAATGTTTATATTTCTTCCAAAATCTAGGCTTGATTAAAAAAAACCCACGAACTATAAGCTATCCAGAGATATTATTGTATTATTGGGTCTTCGATTTTTGACAAGTGTGGTCCACTTTCTTCACTCATGAGAGAGGCAAATCTCGAAACCATAGACATAATATTTAACTGGACCTGAACATTAGCAGATTTTTTTATAAAAATTTGATCAGCCCGCTGTGGCAATATATATATATATATATATATATATATATATATATATATATATATATATATATATATATATATATATATATATATATATATATATATATATATATATATATATATATATATATATAAAATTTTCCTGACCTATGACAGTAGTTTTTCCACGGGGATTATACTCAAGAGAGCTCACTGTTCAGAATCGGCCAACAACTCAGAGAACAGCCGATTATTATTATTATTAACATTTGCATAACGTAACAGAGTGTCTTAGCAACCAGTGGCTAAACAGTACAGGAACAATATATTTTTCTTTCTATGACGGTGACCATCACAATACGTCTTATTCCAACCAACTATCGGCAGTGATACCTGACTTATCCAAGGAAAAAAAAAACAATTAACGCACCAACTTCAGCGACTACCTTAACATTTGCAGTAATCACGAAGGCTAGTCTGGGGCTGGAATTGGCAAGAACCTGACACTGTATGGTGATATTATTGTTAGTGTTTTTTTTCAAGGAATACCTGCGACAACTAATGGGTAAGCGAGTATGCGTGTGGGCACAGAATGACTGAACAGAAAGAGAGAAACATATTTTCCCTTGTTACCATCATTATACTAATCTTTTGTTATTTCCTCACTAACCGGATTGTTTACGGGATAGCATACTAGGAACTTCTTCTTTTCCTTTACTGACTATTCCATTACCCTTATTGTTAGCCTTTGACCGTTTGGGGTTATTAACTTCTGTTGGGATCCTTTCTCTACAATAGGGGTGGGCAATAGTTGGATAGTTTCATTTGTCTTAAACTATGCTTTTATTGATATGTATATGCTTGATGTTGTGAATTTCTTTTAAGTGATAATAAACTTAATACAAACTTAATTTAGCGTGTTGGTCGAACTCCTACCCATATATATTATCCATAGTTTTTCACGTCTTTTCGTATTCGTCCCGTAATTGTGTATAAATGTGAGGTGTAACTTATATTTGTTATATATAAAGCGGAAGTTCGTCTGATTACTATATAGTCGTATAGATAGGTTGGAGTAGAGAAACTACTCACTTTAGAGACTGATCTTTCTCTTACACTATCACCCTTCGTGGAAAAATCTATTTTCTTTCACCTTTATTCTCACACATTTCCCTCTATCACCTCTGCTCAGACCGAACCATAAATATCCATAATCCTATACAACATACACAGTGTTCTCCATCTCAAATAAACCACAGAGCTCCAAACTAGTGCTAAATGGGAAGAACGTATGCAAGGATGAAAATCCGAATTACTTAGGCATTACCTTTGGTCGTCGTTTGAGTTGGAAAAATCATATTGAAAGAAATTGGATACGGGCAATGCAAAGAATGGAAGTCATGAAATAACTTGCTGGAATAGCTTGCGGAGCAGATGAGAGTGTGTCGCGGAATCGGACCTTCAGTTTTTCTTCACTTTCCTCTCTCTCTCTCTTCCCTCTCTATTATTTGTCGTTGCCGCTGCACTCTAGTCACTGTTTCCATTTGTCACACTTCACTTCTTATGTCCAGACAAGCGTATTGCTTATCCCGAGAGATTAATCGAATCACTAAACGTGAAAATACCACATTAACTCAAGGTAATGCGAGCATGAAGTGTTTGCTCAAGATCACGTAATCACTTCCGATCCGACAGTAGAATAGACTTGAAATACGGATATTTTTTGTATAAACCACGATTTGTCTAGACAGGCAGTCGGATTTGCGACAAGCCATTTGATACAAATGAGCGGAAATGTCTGATAAGCCAGACACCCATACTTCCGAAATTACCTGAGATAACATTGTGGGTAATCTAAATCTTGGCAGATATTCGTAGAAGTGATTTTGCAAATGTGATAATGGAAATATGCAGAAATCGCAATTCCATATAGGGAAAGTGACGTTTGAGTTCACAACTTCGGTGTCACGCAAGAAATAAAATTACATAAGGAATATTCTGGCATAACCAGCACTTTTTGAATGTCATTGGCTAGCATTTGAGAGACTGAATAACATTCATTCTCACTGAAAGGCTGTCGGAAATGCCACGAAGTAACCAACATGTGAGCGCGGACTCTAAGCTGCTAAAATAACTAGCACATTTCGGACAGACCACACTGCATTCCCGAATCGACAAGTAGACAGCTCGAACTGAATCCAGGAAAAAATAGAAGTAAAGAGTCTGACTTTAAATAGGACCGGACTTAGTGGAACGCTTCTGAACACCACAGCAAGGAAACCCAAAGTTATTCATACAAAAACCGGACTTATGTAGGACTTACGCACAAAGTCGCAGAGGGATATTTACTAGAACGAAATCACCTAACGTATTCTCGGCATCTATATCAAGTTGCCAAGACTATTTACCCAAGCAAGCAGTCTAAAATTCCTCGTTGCTAGGTTTGTGGTACCAGCACTAGGCGACCCGACTATTAGGGGTACGACCCGAAGAGACCATTTGCTGTACTACCATTATGTGGCTCAAAGCTTGTAACTGACACTTGAAACTTACATTCCACGGGTTGTGAAGATTCTTGCCTTGACCAGGAGCGATTACTTCCTGACTAATCTGGAAACATGCCCTCACCACAGAGACGAATCTACGGAACCAGGAGCATCCGCATTTTAGCAATTTGGCAAGTCCCATTTGTAGCAGGCCAAACAAAGAATTTTCTTTTCTAAAATTAAGCTTACGAAAGCCGATATATTTCATGATAAGACTTACTTTTTATTAATCACCAGTTCTTATTTATTAAATAAATTAAGGGGCTGCTGTAAAACTGGTAAGAAATATAAGTATTTAAATAAATAACACGGTATTTAATCAGTTTTACAAATTACGGTTCACAAGAAACAAGGGACGTTTCGGCTTTTACCCTTCGTCAGCCACAAACAGATGACAAAGACAAAAATTGCTTATAGGTACTATAAAACTATACGATGATGAGAAATATACAACAAATGGGCGATACAAGCAGATGGAAAAAGTGATGAGAGAAAAAAAAGAACAATAATAATACAAGAAAACCGTAAAATCTAAAAGAAATACTGAAACAAGAAAGTAAATAATCAACGAAACGAAAAAAAGAAGAATAAACAAAACTGTGGAACTAGTAAAAGTTAGCTTAGCTCGATGCTAAAACGCCCATTTTAAAAATAAGGCGATTCTCCAACGAAAAGCGAGTCTAGTCATTACCGGCACATGAACGGAGTCTGAGGTTGCTGCTGCTGCTTTCGCGTTTCTGCGCGAATTAGCATAAAACAAACACCATCGCTTGCTGTAGTGGTTTATGAACATACTATTTTCATATGTTGAGGTTGCCAGCCTAATATATAACCACTTAGCAAGGAAAACATGTCAAAATCACATTTGTAAAATAAATGTTTACATTTACCGTAAAGTAACTTTTGGGAACACAATCTCCTGGCACAGTTTTGAATGGACACAGCAAATTGATGCCTTCGAATCACTTGGTCTGGAAAAATTGCGTATTCCTCTTAGGACGGGTGATCTGGATCCTTAGGTCTCCAGTCTTTGTTTTTAAAAATGCGGGTTTAATTTTTCAATGTTAAAGTTGCCCAAATACTTCGATCCTGGTCCTTTAAGTTTCCAGTCTTCGTATTTAAAAATGCGGGTTTACTTTTAAGTTTTAAAGTTGCTCAAATACTTTGATCTGTCAATTATAATTTTGGAATTCTTAATCCGATCCTTCTCTTTATGGCTCTGGTGAATTGCTAGCTTGACGTGGCGATGCAGTATGATCTGTGTCTCCAATATTGCTAGATTATCTTTCCAGTTCTCAGTTCAAATCCCAGACTGTACTTCCGACGAATTTTCCAATGGAAGTCAGTCTATTCCGGCTCTCAAATAATGCCATTGGTAAGCTCTGTACTATATGGGTGGGGATGTTTAATTTAATTGCCCCCGCGTATTTTAAAATATTACATTTTAAAATTCCAACGCGTGATCTCTTTCTAATAAAGTTGTAATACTTCCGCTTGCCTCTTTATGCAAACTCACAAACAAATCTTTAATCTCATTCCTGCCCCATCATAATCTCCCCAAACAGGTTATTCGTAATATTGATACCAAGACGGGCGAGCGGAAGCGATTATCTCATTATCACCTGTGTTTTCGTGCCTCAACCAGACAGATTTTTTCAGACAGACAATATGGCCTCCTTTCATCGATCGTGCGTGACCATATTGTGTCAATAGAGATCGACTCTATCAAGGGTGGCTAGGCGACTCAAGTGATAAACGTATTATCCGCTGCCCGGTCTAATTACCTTGATAATAATACAGTTCACCTGGTGAAACGTAAACAAGTATGGGAGCGGCTTCAGAGCAAAAAATGAATGAAGGTGCATAAAATATGCCAAATAAAAAGCGGATTAAGGAACGAGAGAGGAGCTCAAAAGTACACGTAGAGATGTTTTGTCACAGCAAAACTAATTCCACTGTGCAGATAGAAGTTCTTTGGCACTCTGGAACAACAAGCAACGACTAAAACTTCAGTCCAGATTAAATAGCCACGGTCTATCGTAGGTCGCTCAACGTCTGGCGAGCACTGGGATGAATACGCGGTGAGAAGGACAGGGACAAAGGCATTGGGGAACCAGGAGTTTACTCCCTGCAAACCGAGAGGAAAGAGGTCTGCCGCTGACGAAAAGGGAAATAGCGAGGGGCTCGCTCGTCTATGTCCCAGCCAAAAAAAGTTCCAGAAGGCGATCATCCTGGTGACATGAAAAGGCCTGACTCAAAGGACATTAAAGAAATACCGCTTCCCCACATGAAATAGTTCTGTTCGCTGCTATGACGACGAACAATAAAAACATGCCCGAAGACACCTGAAAAATCGATATAAATTCTGATTCAAATTACAACAGACTCACGTTCAGAAAACCTGTTGATAGCATTACCATGCAGTCCTAGTTCTGGAATCCTCAGGGTAAGATGAGCAGAATGAGACCAAGGAACACATGGAATAGTGAACTGGAGACAGACATTAAGGGCATAAAGAAGTCATGGAAATACCTTGCCCTGATGGCACAGGACAGAAAAACGGCATACGTTCGTTGAAGGCCTTTGCTCCTTGAGGAGTTGAAGGGTCATAATATTAATAAAACAAAATCGCATTATTACACTACTTGTTGTGACAGAATAACCTCGAACGTCACATTTATCTGTGCAATCCTATAATTCCTTCTGTGCTCTTCACTTTAGGTTTTCCCACCTTATACAGTATTTTTTATTTTCGATTCATTGTTTTACATTCCCTTCCCTCAATTCTTGTTATGTCTGGACTTCAGCGACCATCTTTTGCTGATTAGGGTAGTTAATGCCTTTCGTATGAACACATTCTGACACCTGCGCTCGGTAGAGAGAAGTGTGGTTTACTAATGTGTAACACATTTTATTGAGGGTGAATGTCATAATCGTTTCCGGCCAAGACTCGTCGGAAGAATATCCATCTTGAAAGAGATTACCTATGGTATATAATGGAGTCGTGATTGTAAACATGATCGATAATAGACGGGCGCTTGCATACCATATATGGTGAATGTAATAACACATTTCTTTTTGCGCTTGTAACGTAAGAATTTTTCGTCAGACAAGCGAAATACACGCATCTTGCTTGCTATTGACTTGGCATTTTAGATGTAAAAAGTACAACATTTTTTATTAGAGCGTTGTCATGTATTAGCAATCTGGATGCGTGCCAATTGTTGCCTTATGAATTAGCGCCTTGTGAGTTTACCGCACATTGAAATTCAACTAGTCAAGAAAACAGCCAGACAAGCCAGAATAAGGAATAGGATCAGGATTCCATTTTAAAGGACAGGACTACGTGTTTGAGCATTTTGTGAATTTGCGAAGCGAGAACTGTTCTTTTATTAATACGGAACCTGAACACAAAGTCATAGTGAGAGCCTGTTGTAAATTATTACCATAGACCACGTTTAAGAGGCATCTTAATCAAGTTGCCGTATCTATTTCAGTGAGCCAAAACTCTGTATTCTCGTGATAATTTTGGGATAAGTTGTTCATTTTATAATTCTATATTTTGCGTTTATTAATGTGTGAAAATTGCCAGTGGATGTCCAAGTCATACGAGGCTGGCTACCTTAGCATATAGAATGATGACTTCATGAACCACCACTGTAAGAGCTGATGACTGTTTTATGCAGGTTTCTCATAGACAACCAAAAGCAGAGGTAGTCACAAGTTCCAGATGCAGCAGGGAGGGGATGATGATAGAACTGATGTACATATTTATTATATTAACCTTTTCAACCAGTGCAAATGTAAATGTAAACATGTTCAATATAAATGCAATGGATGTTTTCCGCTGACATCGATTAACATTATTGGCCAGAGAGGGTAACGTTCTGAGGCAGATGGGATGGTTGAATGAAAGGAGGGGGGAAGGGCACCAATTTTCGTGTCAGGAAACCCAATACTCAGGAGGATATTTGCGTCTCTCTTATTTTATGATACTAGTCGGTGGTACCAATTGGTGGTGCTATTTGTGGAACAAGTGAGTGGTATAAGTGGCCTGCAGTAAAAGCTAGACACCTTCAGCAGACGGGTCTTAACAGACGCTGAACAATCTTTGCAATTACCCCACGATACTACGAGGGACGTGTTGCAGCCACCAGACTTTACCAGTGACAACAGTGAATCAGTCCATAACCTGAAAAGAACAAGCATCGGCTGGAGCAGAAACCAACCGACATCTTACTGGCAGCTAAGTACCCATTCAAAGCTGCCAAGTAACTCTCTATTAAAGAACTTTTCAAATCAGACCATCATCTGTGAGGAAATTTTAAAGACTCTAAATTCACCCCATCCTTATTTATTTTTCATTTGTTAACGACAATTGATTATTAAATTTGTTATCTGGAAATGTACAAATTTATGGTTGATTTAGTCATTTTTTGAGTGAACTGCACCCGTATGTCTCAATCATTTTAAATACTTACAATAAAGCTATTTAAGTAATATTCTACAGAGTTAAATCAGTTGGGGGCTCATTAGAACGAGCAAAATCGTAACTCATAAGGTCAGGAAAGATCAAATGTTTACACGGCCTGGAGATAGCCATAAACTGTTCTTTGTAAACTGCCTACACGTCTGACACTGGACCACTATTCTAACACTTGTCCTTGTCTATCTGCGCTCGGTTAATTATACGAGTGTTTACATACCAGAATAAACTGCTGGCGATATCTGCTGGCGATCTACTGGACATAGCTTGACATAAAAACTATTTGTTATGGAAACATCTTTCATCAGTCTTCTTCTCTTCTGCACACTGCAGCGGAACCATAAACAACATGGTACCTGAGCTGGCCATAACTTGGTAGATGGTCGTTACGGTTAGTCTCTCCCTAACCTGTTCTCAGCTGACGACCAGTGAAGATTGATCCCAACTCTTCAGTCAGCGCACGGACTTCTCGTGTCACGCATGACGTATATCTAAGTCCTGCTACTCAATAATTATCCCGTCTTACTCCTATCTCAGTTATCTCCTATTCCTATCACAGAAGCACCATTCTTCAATTCCCATCTCTGTCAAGAGTAATCTTGAGCAAACGGTAGACACCTTTGAAGACACTCAGTAGATACTCTGAACTTTGGCCACTGTTGGACCATCACTGCAGAGCAAGGGGAGTAAATCCCGTGACACTTGTATAAAGCGTATACTGATCAAACAAATGAAGCAATGTTATGATATCAAGGGGGTTTCCCTCCACAATGCAATTAGTGTAATGGAAGCGCAGCAATCCCACGCTAAGTGCTGTTAATTTGTTCTTGAACGCTAAGCTGAAATAGCGCTAAAAGAAATTGATTTTCCATCAGAATTAATAAAAATCAAACTAATTCGTTCTTGATGTCCACAAAGCTATTTCAAAATTAATTAAAAAGTGATTTTAAAAAACTATTTAATAATATTTATTAACCACATATAGTTATCAGAAATATGGAACACAAATGAAATATTATGTACGTACTTTAAAAATATATTATGGGACTTTGATCACTACTATTTCCGTCGCTAATGGCTACAGTTGTCACGGCAGAGCTGTCTTCATTTTCAGACGACAGGTTAGCAGAAGGTATTGTAGGTGTTGAAAACGTTTTTCTGGCTCTATATATAGACGGTACTGCTTGTAGGTCAATGGGGGCAGAAGATATTCAGACCTTAAAAAAAAAAACAAGAATCGAGCTTGCGTTGTCACTTTCTTTTTCTCTTCAAGAAACGCCGTGTTAGTTCTATGTTACGGATTAACGTTGACATGCATTCCAATTTGGGGCAATGCTTCATTATCCTAGAAATGGCAATGCTTCTTGACCAGCCCACCACCATGAATGAACTTGATGGGCATGTGAAAGTTATTTTCCTAACCTTCCATGGAGTTTAGCGCTCAGCGTAAGATCGAATTTTTAAGCATATAACAGAAATGTGACATAAAATACAAACAGCGTTATATCGAAAAAGCGTTAATTGAGAAGAGTAAGACCGGGGGATTGGTGTATTGATGAAACATATTTAAATGTAAACTGCTCTGCAAATGTCAGACTTTGATTTGACCAAAGAACAAGATACCAAAGTCGCCACATGTGACGTAGATGAATCATAAAATCATTTAGGACATGCATCAACAGGAGCACAGCATACTTCTAAATATCAATCATCATTTATCAATTCCCCTTTCGCGCCTTTCGGTGTATAGGGCCACGTCTGCAGCTGTTCCCCAAGCAATCACACAC
Source organism: Oreohelix idahoensis (assembly GCA_024509875.1). NCBI lineage: Eukaryota > Metazoa > Mollusca > Gastropoda > Stylommatophora > Oreohelicidae > Oreohelix > Oreohelix idahoensis. Next base: position 120,015 of record JAMPIV010020007.1, on the reverse strand, counting down.
TCTTGCAGTAGTCATGTGTGTGGTAGTTACTTTTACATGATGATGTTGCCAGCCCGATTCACAAGCACACATTAGTTGCCGTGGATGAATTGCCTGAGGGCGCAGTTGGCCGCATCTTTCTTTATCTTTTCAGATACCCCCGGGAAGTACACGTGACACCTCTAGACATAATAAAGTCAATAACCGTGACATAGCCAAGCACGACAACTACATCTTAAGAGACATGATTTGATTAATGCCACTTAACGTGAAGTATCGTTCTTATCTCGCATTTCTCCTCTGTTGCCAATCTTCATTCATATCGTTTCAACTCTCAGTGGAGTATAGGATTTCGCTTCATATCCCGTACTATTTGACGGTCTTTCTTTATCAGGGTTTCTTAACCTGTGGCCCACAAACTCCTTGGGGTACATGAAGGGATTCTATGGGATACGTGTACATAATTTTTAAAATTTGAATTTATTGTCACCAAAAAGTTTATTAAAAAATAGTATCATAGATTATTTGCATTTAAAGAAATAAATGCTTTTTACGTATTGTTTTTGTAATTCAGTATGAACGTATGTAAACTTAAGGAGGTTTCTTTGTGTAAAATGTATTATTTGTATGCAAAAATTTTCATTATGCATCTGTTAAATTTTGTTTTAAAGAGGCCCGTAACCTTCTCCGGACAATCAAATGGTGTGGTGAAGTGGGATGTTATAAATATTTATAGGGACTTAGTGTACTGACTGAGATCAGCTGTGAAGGTATATATATATCTAATAAGAGTAGTATATTATATATATAACCTTACTTGCTGCCACATATCTATATATCTCAGTCAGAATTATTCTGGAATAGTGTGGTGCTACGTTATGTGTCTAGGGTATGTGTATGGTGAAGTGTAAGTCACAACAACAGACAGATAAACAATTTAATTTAATCCACTACTCTTAACAACACTGTGACACTCACATACATATAACACTCTATGAGAATAGCTTAAAGAAGTCACTCGTAACGGTTCAAATAACAATATGTATTCATTACTGGCATGAATGAATATGTGTCCTGATTCAACTACAAGGGAACCAGGAATCACAATCAATTTAAATTACAAGTTATGTACAGAATGTATTTAATATGAATATTGTAGTGACATATATTATTACCAATGTTCTATGTGTGTCAATTGTGTAGTGGTAAAATGAGGTAATACTGGTTTTGTTTTGTTCAAGCTCTGTTGGTATTTGTCATCATGACTTCAATAGTTTGTCTTTAGGGACCATTATTGTAGATGTTCACAGTTCCTGATTTTAAGACAAGTAAATTCCCCTCTTAATGTTAATTTTAAAAAATCAGTTCAAGATGAGGGGACATAATGTTGAGCTCAGCTGGCCAATTCGCTTATCTGGCGTGATGGCGGCAGGAAAGGACTCCTCTGCTCGAATTCTCCTCTGGGCTCAGGAGACACCTCACTGATAGCTAAAAAGACCAAGGAGTATGCTGTCCGACTCTGGATTCAGCAAATCTCTGACCAGATGCTGCTCACTACCATCAAGACCACTGTCCATGAAATCAAGAAGGATGTACCTTCTACTTCATAACTAATTTATATTCTCTTTTACACTGATCACAATACAGCACAAACATTGCGTTCAGAGCGTTAGGCCAACAGTCAGCTTCATTTGAAATACTTTATTCCAGTATTACCCTTCTTAATGGTTACTACGCCTCTGCACTTCCAGCATTATTTCTTTCTAGTCCATCATCCAGGTGTCAGTGTACTACTTGGCCATTCCATGCCGTTTTACTTCTCTCCGACACCCTCTGTTCAGGCTGGAGCATTATAGGCTTTACCTCACGTTTGCCACTGAACTACACATATATATACAGGCATAAATCAACAATTCACATTCAATTTTTCATTAAAAGATACTGAATGGTTCAAGCTTACCACAATTTCATGGAAATAAACACAGATACGTTGATTAGCAATGAATTCTGGCACAAACTGGCACAAATTCCGTTCTGCCTATGTTCCAGGCTTTTATTTTAGCAAAAATGTGAGCTGGCTTCGACGTACTGTCGCTTTATCAAGCTTATTTGAATTAGTGGTCTCGAACTAACGCTCCCAAGTGTGTATATCAGCGAGACTGGCCAATGAGCCACGTTTCGACAAGTGTTTGAAAAAATGTTATCTTTTCCCGTCTCCCCTAACAACCAAGATAGTATTTATAACCCGACCAATCGTGGTTAGGCTTTCATTTGTTGCGCTCCAATCAATTTGGAGTTTACATGGTAGGCTATTTATGTAACGTAAGGTTTTTTCAAACACGTTATAAAAAAAATTTTATGAGCAGAAATGATTTTATGCTGTCAGGCACCCCCAATATTTTATTTTGGGTATAATTTATTAATTCCTGGACTATTTGCGTAACGTTTTACATATTATTTGTCAGCAAACCCTAAGGAACCCAAAAATACTAATTTAAAGGAGCTACGTGGCTGCGTTCAAAATATGCAATTTCTTCTATCTCCTGTTTAGAAGATGTGCTGTCTGGGTACTGTTATGTGTTCAAACGTAAACCCATATAATGTTGTCTTTTCTAATAAGAGTCTGTTATGATTTATAAACCTAACTCTGGGAAAGGGTAGTGTATTTTATCACTGTCCGTCTGAAAAAAAATTAGTGCATGTAGACTTACACGCGTGATGGTAGTAATTGTGTATCGCGCGAAGCGGGTTTAGTGTTCGGCTTTCTGCCTCTCCCTTCTCTTTTTATCCCTTTAATCCATCTGTTCGTTCGTTTTGGTAACGCAGTATAATTAATGTTAGGGTTAATTTAGGTCATTACGCAGTACGTCTCAATGCTTTTCCAAGAAATACAGCACACGTTTCATTGAAGAAGGCGGGTAATAATACAGTAAGCTTTACTATCAACGTGAAAGCGTTACAATTTGCAGACGAAGCAGAAAACAAGGGGGATTTCGAGTACATTCTTTGTGACAGCACTGTCATTTTCCCATTGCTCTTCTCTTTATTAATTTTATTTGTTAGGCTTCATATTTACCTAATAATTTATATATGTGGATTAGAATATTTCATGACAAATGGGTCCATAGCCTTCACCGTGCAATCAAATGGGTTCGTAGCCTTCCCTGGACAATCAAAGGGGTTCGTAGCCTTCCCTGGACAATCAAAGGGTCCACAGCCTTCCCCGGACAATCAAAGGTGTCCAAGGCACAATAAAGATTAAGAACCCCTGTTCTATAACATTTTTTTTATTCCTTTTACATCTGTGTCCAGCTTGTTTCTCTATAGGTGTTTCGGTCACCGTATATGTCTCTTCCTCTAGGGATTCAATAACAAGGCCTATAACATAATGCTATGACTTGGTTTCCACAGTGTGTGTCACATCCAACGCCAGCATCGTGTCATTGACTCCTGTCCATCGCTGGTTGTCTCTCTAATTATTATATTTTATTAGGAATCTCTTTCCTGTTTTCTTTTTGGAAGCTTTACATCGAAGCAATGTGAGGTTTGACACTACTGGCATACATTACCAACATGGACTCTCTTATTATTTTGTAATTTTGAAATTGTCGAACATTGTTGACTGAGGAAAATCATGTGGTGTTTCTCACAGCAGATTAGATTCACCATCATCACCCTTCATCGCCCCAAGGAGCATTGACCTTCAATGTACGTACGCCAAATCTTCCTGCTCATGATTGTTGAACATGTTTTAACATTTCTACTGGATGGAGTAACCGTTACAAAGCATGGGAACATATTGCGCAGGCTTCCTGCAAGTGGGTCAGCTGCAGTTGTGGCTACATGCTCCGTAAGGAGCGCCAAAGACAATGGTGATAGTGAATGATATCTAGAGGTTTGTGTGGGGGAGGAGGAGGTTGTCTATATGTCTTTATTATTGCATTATTAGCCACGCGTTAAGTCGGCTCTCTCACTCTCCATCACTATCTCTCTCTCTCCCTCTCTCTCTTATACACTCTGGCTATCTCTGTCACTCTCTCCCTATCTCTCACTCTCTCGCGCAGCCTCACACTCGATTATATAGTGGTTATCCCACTTGAACAGCTTTTGTCTAGCTGTTAATTTATTTAAAAATATATGAGCGTATTGTATTCGAATCTTCGAGATTCAGAACGCTTCTCACAGCGGCTGAGTTACCACGTGAGATGAATTTTCTAAGCTATTTTTGAGCTGTGAGCGAGAGTTCTCGGGGAGTTAGCCCCACGCATGTGTGATTGGCTGGGGTGTGCTGAGAAAGATTTTTTTGGTGACAGTGTGTTCCCGAGATAGTGTACTGGGAAGATTTTAGTGTTTTTTCGATGTGTACCAGTGGGTATTTGGTACAGGCATTATTGCTTATGGATTTATGAGTAGTTATCTGCAGATAAGATGTACTTTATTTAAGGAGATGTTCCTAAGGCCTTGGAGTGTACAGGCCAGTGTTTTGAGTGATATTAGTAATATATTATAACTAGAGTACTGCGATTGTCAGCAGTCTTCTGGATGGATTAAATAGCACTGAGACGTAATATATTTGAGGCCTATAACTATTAGTACTGCGATTGCCAGCAGTCTTCTGGATGGATTAAATAGCGCTGAGATGTAATGTATTGGAGGCCTATAACTATTAGTACTGCGATTGCCAGCAGTCTTCCTGATGGATTAAATAGCGCTGAGATGTAATGTATTTGAGGCTTATAACTATTAGTACTGCGATTGCAAGCAGTCTTCTTGATGGATTATTATTATTCGTTAGTACTACGATGTGGATCCTTTTGGTATGCTATTATAACCTGTGTAACATGCTGTATTTCGTCTATGTCGTATCGTGACCGTGTTGTGGTATAAATAAACTGTTCATTAAACTGTCAACAACCGTTTCAACGCTCCATGACTCGTACGTGAGCTATTGTGGTTGAAGTGACAGTTTTCAAAGATCCGTCAAACATTCCAGACACGGTAACAGCAGAGCAGTACACGTACGGAGGATTAGCCTGTGTGGCGTGATATATATATATATATATAATATATATAATATATATATATATATATATATATATATATATATATATATATATATATATATATAGCAACCCATCGTTTTCCTATTGCAACAACACTCGATTGCAACAGCGGTGGCCAAATCTTTCGGACGTGATGATCACGACATCCGCGTTATATGACTCTCTTCTACGCTGTGTGGCGCATTTAAGAATCCATCATCATTATCAAACTTTACACTGATGACATCACTAACTACGGGTGCAATAGTGGTGGTTTTCAAACTTACATGGTGTGATACCCACTATATAAGACTTACCCAAAAACAGACGTTAACATAACTAGGCGGTGACATATCTGTTTACCAGTGGAGCTTATTAATACCCATCTACAAACAGGACTATAACATATCTAACATTTCCATTGCTAAGATATGCAGAGATATCCAGTTCTGCTTTTTGGATTGAAGCTTTCAAGTGAACTGTGCCAGTATTTTGGTGGCGCGATTACAGAAGTTTACCATCATAGTATACAAAAGATGTCAAGTACCTCGTTTCATGTGGATTATCAACGAGATTGATAGACTGTGTACCCCTATAATTACAGAGGGAATTCAAGTTGATTTGCAGTCATTCTACACGTGTGCCTCGAGTGAAGGATTTGCGGTAATACAGTTTCTGTTTACCTGTGCGGTGTACGAGCACACAGCATACTGGTTCAAGGGCAAAGGACCTGAAGTGAGAGGTGTCAAGTACCAGTGACCTTATGTGGCGGGCTGTTTCCCCAGCAGACTTTGTGATACCCATTGTTTAGCATAAAGGACGGGATTATTTACAGATAAGTGGTGTTTGTTATGGAAACTGTGCCATTTATCCTGTGTTGATAAGCCTTCCTATATTGTGTACTATTTGTTTTAATGAGTATTTCATGTTAAATATTCTATGTTTCATGTTGACTTATGAAGGTAACATCCCAGTTTACCTAGGGCTTCATAAGTGTTCTTTAGGATTTGGTTTGTAAGTGTCAATTCTGTGACAATTTCGGTTTAAGGCTACAAACCTTACCAAGTCTAGGTCGCTAGTTGTCTCTTGGGACAAGTAAGTGTGTAGGTGTGACGTAACGTTTCTTTGTTGTTCTCGTAGTATTTTTCTGTTTTTCAGTTTATTGATTAATTTGTTTGAGAGCGTCCTTCTCTATTTCCTATCTTTTATTTTTTTATACACATTTTCGTTTATACTCGGTGCTGTTTATTGTCTTGTCAGTATTCGCAGTTATCATTACATGCTTTGTAAAATTTTTTGCTTTAGTTCGGCTTTATTGTTCAGTTGACCTCTGCGAACGTGATCATTTGTTCTCTAGTACCTTGTCTTCGTAACCGTGATTCCTATTGTCTATATAATATGTTAGTTGTTTGTAACTTATTGTAAGACTTTAGTGCATAAGTGTTTATGGCTATTTGACATAATATTGACATCACTCATATTGATATAAAATGTATCCCTCATATTGGTATATGTTACAAAGGTTCTGTGCACGGGGACGTATGCTACTATGGTATACAGTGATTAACTTATATTACCAATTGCTTGAAAGGATATTTAGCTTTGTCAGCTGAAAAGGTAATTGTCCGAATTTCTAGGGACATAAACTTGTAGTAATTATAAGTGGTGAGTATATATAGTGGACTTAGTGATTGAACCACTATGGATCCTGATATGGATTCTGATATGGATCCGGATAATATGTTGCCTATATTGGTATATTTATTTGAGGATGGGAAGGATAATGAGAGTTTGCAAGGCCCAGAACTCGAAGAACATGTAATGGATCGATTTTTGGCTAATGCGTCATTTTTTCTAAGAGGTTTTGCTAAAAATAATTTTCAGTCCGTTCCTCATTTAGTAATGTCTGATGATTTAGCAGATTTACTGAATTATCTTCGTGTGTTTTTGAATCAGCATATTGATATTAAACACGATCACATAGTGAGAAAAATAAAGAAGATAATTTTCAAGGACATTCATGATGACCAGAAAGAGAAGTTAAAGGATGAGGAGCAGATAGAAGACATTAAACAGAGTGCGCTACAGGAAAGGGCGAATATTTTAGAAGTTGTTGCTAAAGAGATGTATGACAAGTTGAAGGTTGAGAGCAATGTTCGTGAGAAGACTTATATAGAAAAGCTTCATAATGTGTTGGATGACAACCATATTCTCAATCGCCAACTTAAGAAGATGAATACTGTATCCCAGGAAAATATTAATGAGTTAAAGGCACAAGCTGCTCAAATCCAGGGACTTCAGGCTCAGGTGGCCCGACTTCAGCCACAGATAGAAGAGGTGCAAAAGATGAGATTAAGGAAATTGGCGCGACAGAGGAGAGCAAGCAAAGAAAAGAATGAGAAGATGAAATTAGAAGAGTTAACTATGGAGAAAGAGAAGGTAGCTAAAATTGAGAAATCACTGACGGAGGAGAGATGTAGAGTTTTGACATGTGATGACATAATTCAGAAACAAAGTGAAGAGATTTCACTTAAAAATATTGAAATCACGGAATTACTGAAAAGAGTGGACGGTTTAATAGATATTGTTTTGAGCAATAAAATATTGTCTATGGTCAATATTGATAATGTTAAACAGAAGGTTGATTTTCAACACGTCATAAAAGCGTCGAGTCAGCAACAGACACTCGATGCCAACACTAACGTCAAACAAGGTGTGCAAAAATCCTTGCGTGGCAAATATAATTTTCCACGTACTAGTGACTATGCTGGTAATATTAATAATTCCTGGCGACAGGCCAACAGGGTTAATTCTACTGTGATACTTGATTCTGTACATCACGGTAAAGGCAAGAATAAATTTCATGTCAAAGTTAAAAAAACTAACCAGGTATCTAAAGTTGGAAAGCCTCATAAAAACATAATAAGGGACGAGACCAGTAGGACTGGTGCCCAAATTAATACTCAGTATGTTAGTAGCCATAAGGATTTTATTATTCCTATTGTTGATTCAGGGGTTTAGCATGCTGCCACAGAAAAGAAGAAAAACAATCTTGACTGGAGAGATAATACAGATTTTGAACATTACCAAGGGAGTTCAGCAAATTGTAATCTGTCTTCTCCAAGAAACCAGAGACAGTTTAATAGATCTCAATATTTTGGTTCTGAAAATTTTGAAAATTATGGTAGAAATGATTACATGAAAGATTACCAATCTTACGATAATAGTTTTTCTAGTAGACAACATAACCAATCTGGCAGATATTTTCATCAAAAGAGAAATAATAATGGCAACTATGCTAACTTTTCTCAACAAAGGCATAAAGTTATTGATAAACATGATAATAATAAAAATAGTGTCTCAAATACAACTGCTTGTTCTGCTTGTGGTTTTGAGAAAGTATCTCGCTGTCATGAGGGTAGAAATTTTTTTTAGCATCCAATAGCGACAACCTTGAGCTACGATCATTTTCTGCCCCATAAGCCTTCTGTGGTGTTTACACGTGTCAAGGGAAGGCTTGTTGATCATGGTGAAAAAGCCACAAGTTTACACAAGCCACAGTTTAGGTAAAGGTAACGCTAATTTCGTTTTACATCGTTAAATCTTGCTGGGAATTAAAATAGAATTTTTTTCATTTGTATATTTTCACAGCGACGGCTTTGCAATAAAAGTCAGTGCTCCTGTGTTATATTAGCAGAGAGAGTAAGGTATGCCACCTTGTATCCATGTGGTTAACCAAGTAAAGCCGGACAGCAAGTTGACTCTGAATTGTATGCGGTTATCTTTCCAAGTTTATGAGACTATTCAACACGGCTGGAATTATTGCCTGTTCAACTTGTTTAGGATATAGATATTATTGTATCGAATAAATATAGGATATTATATAGAATTGTATTAAGATACCATATAACTTCTATTAGATAGTGTGTAAGCTCATTTTTTATGCACTATTTTATGCACATATTTATTTTTTGGTACGACGATGTTTTGATAATGCACCAATTATTTTCATACTGTTCTTACACTATTGTGTTATGACGAATATTGTATGTATTATGATTGCAATGAGGTGTAAGATATCAGTTGCGAGTGACTTATCTCTGTAACTTTTTAATGAAAGCAGTGGACTATAGTATTTACGCACGCTAGTCAGAAGACTATGCCCATTTAGTCAATTCATGATTCACCTTTATGCTCCGTTGTGCGCTTGGAGCTACGAGATCTGATACATCAAACATTGATGTGTTTTGGCAGCGGTGATTATTAGGATTGTTTTATATGCATGATGAGATTGCCAGCCCTATGCACAACCTCATTAGCTAGGCATGGTGCAGTAGTCGTCTCCAGAGAGTCTCTGTACTCACTAAATTTAAAATTCTTTCTTGTGTTTTGATGTCAGGTTTAGTTTATGTATTAGCACATTCTAAGACATTATATAGTAACCATTATATTATAAAACATTGGGTTTTGATTTTTTTCCAGCACATAATACCTGTGAATTTAAAATAATTTGATTTTTTTTCTTGCAATTTAGGCATGCATCATTTTCCCAGCAGATTGTTTTGATTTTGTGTCTGCTTAAGTATAAGAATTTTTTGTATGTCACACATTTTTGTTAAGCTGATTACATTTTTGATATGTTAATATAAGGTTGAGCTAAAAAAAAATTAAAATACCATTTTTATTTAACTTAGCGTTATGAAATATTTTTGTCTTTTACTTTTTATAAAAATGTTTTTTTTTTAAGATTAAAAATTTTTTTCTGTGCCCTGCGCTTGACTGTGCGCTAGAGGGGGTATGATGTGTGTTTTTTTTAACTTAACGCTTGATGGTGCGTTAGTTGCAATTTATTTATAACGGTGTTATTATTTTTTTTGTGAATAATGTATATGATGGTTCATTGTTACTTATGAATAAGTTGTATAACATGGTTATGTGTCAGATTATGCTTTGGTTTATCAATAGCTTTCTTTTGTGTTTGTTATACACACATACATTGTCTTTGTGTCGTATACTTTCTTGTCATGATTATATGTATTTATATAATACTTTGTTTGATTAAATGGTTATTACGATGTATTAATCTATCGTTCTCTACAGACAAATCTCTGTTTTTCTTCTGTCTTTCCTGATTATTCTTTATTTTATTCCATTTCTTCTACTGACTTTTCGGTAGCGGTTCATATGTTGGTTATACTTTCATGTTGCATTTATATGTCACTTGATACCATTTGTATTCTTCTTCATCCTACTATACTGATACTTGTATCCTGTATATTGTTAGGTTAATTCTATGCTGAATAGACTTAACTTTGTTGAAAGCAGATTAACTCTGTAGACTTAGCTGATTATTTTTTATGCTTTGTTTTCTGCTTTACTCATAATGCTGATATTTTTTGACGATATATAGTATTTGGACTTAACAGGTTGATTATTTTACTGATTGGAGCTTTATTATCTACTCATTTTTTGGCTGAGGTAATCTTTTCAAAAAAATGATGTTATCATTTTTTTCCCCGGGGGGGTGGTGTAAACTGTTGAGTCCAAATCTAACCAAGTTCATTAATTGTTATGAGTCTGGGATGTACAAGAGATTATAGTGGTTATCCCACTTGAACAGCGTTTGTTTAGCTGTTAATTTATTAAAAAAAATATATGAGCGTATTGTATTCGAATCTTCGAGATTCAGAACGCTTCTCACGGCGGCTGAGTTTCCGCGTGAGATGGATTTCCTAAGCTATTTTTGAGCTGTGAGCGAGAGTTCTCGGGGAGTTAGCCCCACGCATGTGTGATTGGCTGGGGTGTTCTGGGAAAGAAGGATTTGGGTGACAGTGGGTTCCCGAGCGAGTGTACTGGGGAGATGTTGAGTGTTTTTCGATGTGTATCAGGGTACAGGTATGATGGCTTATGGATTATGTGTGATTATCTGCAGATAAGATGTACTTTATTTAAGGAGATGTTCCTAAGGCCTTGGAGTGTACAGGCCAGTGTTTTTGAGGGATATTAGTAATGTATTTGAGGCCTATAAGTATTAGTACTGCGATTGTCAGCAGTCTTCTGGATGGAATATATAGCGCTGAGACGTAATATATTTGGGGCCTATAACTATTAGTACTGCGATAGTCAGCAGTCTTCTGGATGGATTATATAGCGCTGAAGTGTAATATATTTCAGGCCTATAACTATTAGTACTGCGATTGCCAGCAGTCTTCTTGATGGATTAAATAGCGCTGAGACGTAATATATTTGAGGCCTATAACTATTAGTACTGCGATTGCCAGCAGTCCTTCCTGATGAATTATTATACGTTAGTACTACGATGTGGATCCTTTTTGTATGCTATTATAAACTGTGTAATATGCTGTATTTCGTCTATGTCGTTGTGACCGTGTTGTGGTATAAATAAACTGTTCTTTAAACGTCAACAACCGTTTCAACGCTCCATGACTCGTACGTGAGCTATTGTGGTGTGAGTGACAGTTTTCAAACACCCTTCAAACATTCCAGACACGGTAACAGCACAGCAGTACACATACGGATGATTAGCCTGTGTGGCGTGATATTTGATATATATATATAGCAATCTTGGGTTCCAATCATAGTTATCCGTTTGCAACAGCGGATTGCAACATTAGTTTGCTACACCTACTCACAGCGATCAAACCAACCAATGAGATTACATATTGCATTCCATCCGACTCTCACGAAATTTGCAGACACAATACTAGCCATCTACCTGTGTAGCACAGGTGTTTGATACCAATAAAATATGAAGGTAAAAGTAGTCTCGTAACATGTACTGTCGTAGAGGAGTGAATTGCCCGGCTAGCTCTTGAGTGGCGGCCTGAGGGAGGCGTCGACGTTTATTTTTTTTAAATAAATAAAAACAAGAAAAAAATTAAGTAAATAGAAAATGTCAAAGTAAACAATTATTTTCTAATTTGAAACTGATCATTTTCCTCTTTGTCTATATTATTCCTTTTTCAAAAACAGTGTATTGAGCACCTGTCAACATAATTTTTTATTTTGTTTTTAATTACCCTAATGGTTGGGTGACAAGAACGGAGTCATGTACACCCTTACAGTTGGGTAAACTAGAGCGTGACATTATCTGGCAGCGATCTTGGAACCTGGTAACTTTCATGCGAGAGGAAAGCGCTCTAACCGCTTACCAAATCGGACGCTCCAGTGAAATATCTCTTCTTCTTTGATTCTTAGCCGCCGACCGTCAAAGCAGTCAGTGGCCATTACGCCTGGAGGCATCTTGTAGGGCAACAACAAATTGATTCCACTTTGCTCGGTCGGCGGTCATCCTTCGTACAGTGCCCCAACTCTGGTTCATTCTTTGCATCTCAGCCTCCACAGTCCTCCGCCAAGTTGTTTTTGGTCGGCCTCTCTTTCGTTTTCCTTCAGGGGTCCATAGCATAGCTGTTCTTGTGATGGCATCGGGGTCTCTTCTGAGGACATGGCCAACCCAGCTCCAGCGTCTGCCAGCTACGATGGTGTGCATGTCCTCTTGCTTGCTCCGAGTAAGCAGATCTTGGTTGGTGATGATATTCGGCCAAAAGATTCGAAGAATTTTTCTTAGGCATGTTGCGTGAAAAGAGGACAATTTCGACATTTCCTTCTCTGTAACTCTCTCACCCTCCCCGCCATAGAGAAGCACAGAAAGCACACATCTCTAATATAATCTTAATTTTCGGCTTGTGCTGTACTGAGAGGACTTCCAGATGTTGTTTAGACTAAAAAAGGCTGTTCTTGCTTTGTTCATTCTGTTGTTGATGTCTTTGCTTGCTCCGCCGTCTGGTGTTACTATGTATCCTAGGTATGTGAAGGCATCTGTCTGTTCCAGTTGCTGATTCCTTACTGATATGGGCTCTGGGTTACACAAATTGAGCTTCATGACCTCTGTCTTCTTTAGGTTGATGTTCAAGCCCACCTGCTTTCTATACTTGTTAAGTCTATCCGTTTTTTCCTGGATGTGTTCATGTGAAATATGTTGCCTTACAAACCATAAATAAATATTACACACACATAAAGGTATATTTTCAGGCACTCGTGAGAAATAAAGAAGTAGAAAACTAGACAACAGAAAAACAACAGACGTGAGTGGCTTACCGGGGAATCGAACCCAGGACCTTCCGTGCGGCATCGCCGCTGTCGTAAAAATTTTGAATCTGTATGACACCACGCTCAAATTCCCCGCTCTAAAACTAGCATAATATTTGAATCTAAAACTAACTATAGTATTTGAAGCAGTCTAAGAACCCAGTCAAATTTACCGCCCACCAACATTTATCTAAGAGCATAGTACAAATTTAATAACCAATCATAATGCTTCTTTTTTTTTTTTTTTTTTTGGTAATGAAAAAGAAACCTTTTAACTTGGTAACAATGCCTATTTTGTGTTTTTGACCGAACAAATATATTTTATTTCTTAACAACTAAAGATAATTAAGCATAAGAAAATGTCTCAAATTATAGCGCTGATATTGCTTAACACATAAGCATAAATATTCACGCATAATAAAATTTTATTGTAGTGGAAAAATTTATTTTAGTGATATTTTCACATCAGGGTAATGCAACATTTAATTACTTAAAAATTACCCAGATTGAAATGCAAAGAAATAACTAAAGGAAAACCATATAGAACGATAGAGAACAATGGGCCGTTTAATTATCACTTTTGATCATTAAAATTGGTCCGCTAATAACTATAATATATAATATTTAAAATTAGTCAGATTATACAAACACGCTCAGAACCGCATAAGACACTGTAGTGAATTTCTAAATACAATATCTAAATTAACATATAACAATATAGGGCATAAAGGCAAAATAAGAAAGTACAAAAGAATTTTCTACTAGAACTGTTGGTATCGCCTACGCCTTCAGATTATTATTTGCTAACAAATAGCCGAACAAAACGGTACCCAATTTTTCAAATTCGTCCTTGACATAATCAATTTTCCTAGTTCTAAGAAAATATGTGCCTAAAATGCATTGTAGAACGAGGAGGGGAAAGGATAGATGAAATGCTAATTCGTTTCGCATTGATTTTAAACTAAAAGCCAATACCAGCACAGGGGCAAGCCTCGCCTTAGGGGTTTTCCCCAAAATACGAGGAAAAAGTTAGAACATGTAGACAACTCGTGTCACAAAAACAACCTTAGCTCTTATTTCAAAGGACGTAATTATCACGTAAATAGAGAAGACAGCACATGGAAAAGAATTGAACGTGTAGTGGACTAAAAATAAAAAAACACTAACTTAGAAAAAAAAACTGTGTAGTTCTGAACCAAGCCAACTAGTCCCATATAAATTGTTTATTCGTGTACCTTAGGACTTGTTGACAAAGAATATGGAAATAGTTACGCAAATAGTCCATTAATTAACTAATTATAGCCATAATACTATAGTGGATCCGACCAGACTGTCAAGTAAAGATCATGCCTGCTTATAATTTTTTATAGCATGTTTTGAAAAAAACGACTTTGGGTAAATGAGGTTAAAAGGTACGGGATATTTGATTGGGTGGATTTTGAAGGAAGGCGAAGTATGATTGGTTGACCTAAAACTAAAAATATATTTGCCTTGGAAACATATTGGGAGTTGTTATTTGAAACGATAGATTCAAAAATAAATGTAAACATGGTCCCATTGGACAAAGCAGTAGATACTGGTACGAAACGGGGACTGTTCACTGCCATTTCAAGTAAATTTTGTGTAAAGCAAGATCGATGAGAGCAGGCGGAGAAATTTTCTAACATAGGAAAAGCCTGGACATAGGGCAGATCGAAAATGTGCTATATTCTATTGCCTAGTCATCGTTTATTTGTGTTATTTCCTTGCATCTGTGAGGGTTTTGGTTGCTGTCAATAACTGGTGCCAGACTACAGTGGGCCGATATATTCATGCCACAGTCTTGCCTTTTTCGGAGACAACTGTAAACCACCATCATTCCTGAAGAAGTGGGAGCTGAAGGTTGTCGTTCAGCGAAGTGCAGGAAGAGTCCTACACCATACTACAAAGATAGGTGCATGTTCGGCACCTGATCGCTCAACTAACATTATATTAAAAATAAGAGACTGGGAATAGTGATATAAACATTATCAGTGTCCATAAAAACTTACAAACAACATGCAGAGATGATGATAGTAAACAATCAACCAGTGTAAACTAGAAGTCACCTCAGTTAGACAATACAACTACACCCTTATATAATAATATGTGTATTATGGTCAGAAGACCCATTGTGTAAATTGATTGATGTAATTAATTTCTATGATTTCACTTTTGATTGTCAGTCCTGATTCCAAATAAATCAGATTCAGGACAATAAATTGAAAAACATTAACTTTACCAAACTTTCAACCACTGACTTACTAAAGATAGTCTTTTAAAGTGTAGTTCGTATGTGATTGTCGTGGTACTGTGGTGTTGTATTAGATAATAATATAATTTGTGTAATTGTTTATATGTTTAGTTGGTTAATGCAACCTTACACTAACATTTCATAACCCTAGACACCAAACGTAGTCATCTTACAGTCTATCTAGAATAAGTCTGAATGAGATCATAGTGGTGGTAGTAGAAAGGTGCCCTGGAAATTTACTCTAATATTTATTATATTCAGGGACCTTCACAGCTGACCTCATTCAGTACACTAAGATTTCTTTACAACAAACTGTATTAACATCAAACCCACCACAGGGACAAGTCTCAAAAATTAACTTTTTGACTTTTTCTCCGATTGGCTGGATGTAGTTCTATAAATAGTAACAAGGTGGTACTATCGGGGCCATTAGATTCAAAAATTTACACCGAGCTGACAGCATTGGAAAGATAGAAAGATCAAGTCTTCGCCTTCTGTTCTGAAAGCAGTTCTAAGATCCCTTAGAAGGCCCGTTCAGCTTGAGTGTGTATAAATATATTTACCTGAGGGTAGAAAGATATATTTATTTGCTTATTTTATTAATTATTAACTTGTGAGTAAACAGCCTATGTGTTCCATATTAATTCGAAAGTGAAACTGCCGGCGGGATGTGTTGTGTCACACTGACCTAAGTAGGAATGTGTGTATGTCGTGAATTATTCTAATCCACATATATATAAATTATCAGGTAAATATAAAGCCTAACAAATACATTTAATAAAGAAAAGAGCAATGGTAAAAGAACAGTGCTGTCACAATGACTGTACTCGAAATCCCCTTGTTTTCTACTTCGTCGGCAAATTGTAACGCTTTCACGTTGATAGTAAAAGCCTACTGTGTCGCTGCACGCTTTCTTCAATGAAACGTGTACTGTATTTCTTGGGAAAACCTTGAGATACGCAAGCTGATCAATGACCTAGATTTAATATTTCATTCATTCCATACACGGCGTAACTAAAAGACAGATAAAGCAGGAGAGAGAGAGAGAGGGACGAATGAAGGCAGGAAGCATGCAACACTACACGCGTCGCGCGATTAATAGTAACGCAAATCCCACGTGTAAGGCCACTAGCAATAACTTTTTTTCATATAGTCAGTGAAAAAGAAACACTACTACTACAAGAATCAGGTTTAAAAATATGAAAACTGTTTATTAGGAAATATGAAATTCTACTGATTTACATCTAAGCTCCTGACTTTAGTATGACATAACAGTGGAAAAGGCAGGACAGGTGGCGGTTCTAAACAACGAAAAGGAATAAAGAACAAATATACGACTATCTTTGGAAAACACATGTTTTGAACGCAGCCACTTAGCTCTTTTAAATTTGTATATTTGGGTTCCTTAGGGCTTGCTGACAAAGAATATGTAAAACGTTACGCAAATAGTCTAGGAATTACCAAATTATAACCAAAATAAAATAGTGGGGGTGCCTGACAGCATGAAATCATTTCTGCTCATAAAATTTTTTTATAACGTGTTTGAAAAAAACATTACGTTACAAAAATAGCCTACCATGTTAACTCCTATTTGATTGGAGCGCAACAAATATAAGACTAAACACGATTGGTCGGGCTATAAATACTATCTTGTGTTGTCAGGGGAAACGTGAAAAGGAGTATTTTTTTTTGAAAAGATGTGTAGACATGGTTTGATTGGGTAGAGCTGCGAATATACTCAATTCAGAGCGTCTGTTCATTGCCACATCTTGTAATAAACCTACTAAGAAGCAGTGCGTTGAGCACCAGTGTATATTTTTTATAAAATAAAGCCTGGGACATCGGCAGATCGGAGTTGTGCTATATTCATTGCCAGTCAACGAAACTGTTTATTATTTCCATAAATTGTGGTAAGCTTGAAATATTCAATATCTTTTAATGAAAATTGAATGTAAATTGATAATTTATGTCTGTATATATGTGTAGTTCAGTAGCGAACATGATGTAAAGCCTATGGTACTCCAGCCTGAACAGAAGGTGTCGGAGGAAAGTAAAACTGCATGGAATGGCCAAACAGTACACTGACACCTAGATTATTGACTAGAAAGAAATAATGCTGGAATTGCAGAGGCGTAGTAACCATTAGGGAGGGAAATACTGGTATAAAGTATTTCAGATGAAGCTGACAGTTGGCCTAACGCTCTGAACTCAATGTTTGTGATGTATTGTGCTCAATGTAGAAATAGAGTGTAAATTAGTTCTGACGTAGAAGGTACAACCTTCTTGTTTCAGGGACCGTGGTCTTAAAGTTATTGAGCAGCACCTGGTCAGAGCTTTGCTGAAGCCAGAGGCGGACAGCATACTCCTTGGTCCATATAGCAACCAGTGGGGTGGCTCCAGAACTCATTAAAGTAATCGAGCAGAGGAGGCTTTTACTGCAGTCATCACGAAAGATAAGAGAGTGTGGCCATGGAGCTCAACATTATGTACCCCCATCTTAAAATGACATTGTAAAATAAAACTAAGAGGGGAATTTAATTGTTTTCATACCAGGAACTGAGAACATCTCCAATACTAGTTCCAATAGAAACAAACTATTGACGTCATGATGACAAATACCAACAGAGCTTGAACAAAACAAAACCAGTATTACCTCATATTACCACTACACAACTGACACACATAGGATACTATTAATAATATATGTCACTACAAGATTCATATTGATAAATTCTGTACATATAACTTGTAATTAAAATTGATTGTGATTCCTGGTTCCCTTTGTATTTGAATCAGGACACATATACATTCATGACAGCACTGAATACATATTGTTATTTGAAAAGTTATCAGTGACTCCTTTAAGATATCCTCGTAGAGTGTTTTATGTATGTGAGTGTCACAGTGTTGTCAAGTGTGGTGGAATAAATTAAATTGTTTATCTGTCTGTTGTTGTTATGACTTACACTTCATCATACACATACCCTAGACAAATAACGTAGTCATCACACTATTCCAGAATAATTCTGACTGAGGTATACATATGTGGCAGCAAGTAAGGTTATCTATAATACACTACTCTTATTAGATATAGATACCTTCACAGCTGATCTCAGTCAGTACACTAAGTCCCCTATAAATATTTATAACATCCCACTTCACCACATATATTGGGGTCTCGCTCTCGGGATTTGGAATCTTTCCCTATTACAAATATTGGGGGTAATTCACTTCAGGGAATAATAAGAAGTAAAAGGTATCCTTGGGTGAAAATAAATAAGGTTGAGCTCACAGTGCCTGTGTTGTCCTAAGTTAGTTAGTCATAGATAAAATTGTTTAGTTACATATTTTAGACATTTATCTGTTAGACAATGGCCGACTTGGCAAAATTTCGATCTGCTGCTGTACAGACTGCGAAAGAGTTAGGAATGGACGGACAAATTATGATTGCTTATGTCACGGCTGAATGTGACAAATATATTGAACGGGAAGAAAGAAGATTAGAAAAAGAGGCCGAAAGAAAGTTAGAGGCTGAGACTAAGAGGTTGCAGATTGAGGCTGACAAAGAGGCTAAAGCATTGGAAGCCGAGGAAAGAAGACAGGCTGCAGAAAGAGAAGAGAAGAAATTAGCTGCAGAAAGAGAAGAGAAGAAATTAGCTGCAGAAAGAGAAGAGAAGAGATTAGCTGCAGAAAGGGAAGCAGAAAAGGAGGAGAAGAGATTACAAAGGGAACATGAGTTACGACTAAGGGAGTTTGAGTTTCAGGGCCATGCTCCTGAAAATGGTGCCAGTCCCTTTGCCTCTGATGCCACTGCTAGCCAAGGAGCCTCAACCTCAGCTATGAATTTTCATTTAGATCATTTTGTTGAGAAAGACGATGATATAGAGAGCTATCTAAATAGGTATGAACTATTAGCTACCACATATGGGTTAGAGAGAGAAAGGTGGAGCTTAAAGTTATCTCAAGGACTTCGTGGGGCAGCTTATGAAGTTTTTGCAAAAATGAGCAGAAGTGATCAGGAAAATTATGACATGCTAAAGCAGGCTCTTTTGTTAAGATATGAAAAGAATGCAGAATTTTATAGGAAAAAATTTAGGAATGCTAAACTACTGTCAGGTGAAACCTATCACCAGTTCTCTGCACGAATAGAGACATACTTGGAGAAATGGACTTCTCTGGGGAAAACCCAAGATCTTAAGGAAATGGTCCTTATAGAGCAATTAAGAGAGTCCATGGCTCCAGACCTGAGAAAGTTTCTCATGGAACAAGGTGCAGAGAGGCTGGGTGAGTTGCTAAATGTTGCTGAAAGGTATCAAGCAGCTCAAGCAGAGGTAACAGGTAATAAAAAGAAACAAGTGGATAACTTTAGGGCACCACAGAACTTTAATAAATTTGATCCTAGGGATCAAAACAAAGGTAAGCACCAGTTTGATAGGCCACGGTATGAAAATAAAAATAAAACCCCACAATTCGATGAAAGGAAATATGATGAAAGAAAATCTTTCAACCAAGGAAAAAGGTGGTGTAAGAATTGTAAGATGAACAATCATGACACTGACCGTTGCAGAAGGAAACCTGTGTATATGGCCACCCTTCAGGTCAGGTCGACCTCAAGACAGGAGGAGGATATTATGTTGGATACCACTCCAGAAGAGATGAGGAAGGCACAGGC
The DNA here is from genome assembly GCA_024509875.1 of Oreohelix idahoensis. Classification (NCBI taxonomy): domain Eukaryota; kingdom Metazoa; phylum Mollusca; class Gastropoda; order Stylommatophora; family Oreohelicidae; genus Oreohelix; species Oreohelix idahoensis. Next base: position 99,941 of record JAMPIV010020007.1, on the reverse strand, counting down.
TGGGGATAAAACACTCAAGCCTTGTTTCAGAAAATTGTCAACTTGTCATACAACTCCAGGCAAGGGAGATTTTTACATGAAAAACAAGTTGATGTATAGGAAGACTGGAGCTAGATCCAAAGGTCAGGGACAGCTGGTACTTCCTAAAAGATATAGGGCAGACTTAATAAGGAGCCTACATGTGAAACCAGATGGGGACCATGAGAAGATAGGTACCATCATTCAAAAGGTGGCTCACAATTATTATTGGCCCAAAGCAAGATGGGACATTGAGAATTTTGTAGAAAGGTGTAGCATAGCACATGAGGGAACACCCACAAGTGGGAACATTGATCAGGACCTGGACACGCCACGGGGCAAAATTAGGCCTGATAATAAAAAGAAAAATAGATTTGATAAAGTGGACCAAATGGAATGGGAAGCCCCTTTTCACGGACAAGCTTCACTTAACTGTTTTACAATGGCCACTATGCGGAGAGTGCAAAAAGATGTCTTACCCCAGGATAAGCCGAAAATCCCTCAATCGGACTTAAACAAACTGGAGGAAGAGGATGTAGAGAGGAAATCTCTCATCAAGAATTTTAAGTGGGGAGAAAGCCCCAAAAGAAAAATTGGTAGCGGTCGTTTTATGCATGATAATTCTGGGAAGAAAAATCATCACTATAGAGCTTCGAGTGGAAGAGACCATACCGGTGCATGGACAAATAGGTCCACAAAATTAAAGGTCCATATGTAAGCTTTGTTAAGAACGTGGACTGATGAAAAGGCAGAGGAAAACATTACATCTTCATACCAATATGTGAATGAGCTGACCACTCGTTTAAAAACTGGCTGGAAACTTGCCAATGAAAATTTGAAACAAGCCAGGAAGAAACATGCTGCCTATTATAACAGGAAGGCGAAAGACAGAGATTTGGCGGTGGGAGAGAAGGTACTGCTTCTTCTCCCCGGGAGTCAGAATAAGTTACAGATTGGATGGCAAGGTCCATATACAGTTTTAGAGAAGGTGTCTAGAACAAATTATAAGATAGATAAGAAGGGGAAAGAAAAAATCTATCATGTGAATCTCCTGAAGAAATATTTGGAAAGAGAACATCAGGAAGAGACACACTTATTGACCTTGTCCATCGCCATGGAGATGAAAAAGGAACCACTTTCATCATTTGAATATCCATTACACCCCTGTGAGACAGCAGCACAGGTGAAAATCAGTACACATTTAACGAAAACTCAGAAAGAGAGAGTGCAACAGGTTCTAAATAATCATGCAGAGGTGTTAACAGACCGACCAGGGCATACAAACCTATTGGAATATGATATGAAACTGATAGACCCCACACCTGTCTGTATGAAACCATATTCGATTCCGTTTGCTAAGGAGAAAGCTTTGAAGGAAGAGATAGACTATCTGTTGAAGGAAGGAATTATTTCACACAGTGAATCTTCGTATAGTTCCGGTGTTGTGCTCTTAAGGAAGCCCTCTGGAGAACATAGACTCTGTATAGATTACAGGAGACTGAATGCTATTACAGAAGGACAGGTGGATCCATTGCCGGATACAAATCAGCTGTTTGCCAGACTAAATAAAGCTAAATATTTCTCAAAAGTGGATCTGAGTAAAGGATACTATCAGATTCCAGTAAAGCCTGAGGTTAGACCATACCTAGCTTTTAGTACCTCAGAAGGACACTATGAGTTTAATAGATTGCCATTTGGATTGAAGAATGCGCCTAGTGTCTTCTCTAGAATGATGAGAAAATTATTGGACCCTCTGAATAATCCATGTATAACAAATTTCATGGATGATATCCTTATAGCAACAGAAACATTTGAGGAACACATTGACTCTCTGAATATGCTGTTTGATCGACTTGGGGAAGCAAATTTAACAGCCCGACCAACCAAATGTTGCGTTGGATGTAAAGAATTGGAATTTTAGGGACACACAGTTTATCAGGGAAACCTGACCCCTGACCCAAAGAATTTAGAGAAACTAAAGAAAGCCCCGAGACCACAAACCAAGAAGGACGTGAGATCCTTTGTCTCATTATGTGGTTTCTACCAGAAGTATATCAAAAACTTTAATTCCATATGTGCACCGTTAACTGATTTGACACGTAAAGGACATCCAGATCGCATTACATGGACACCACAATGTGAAATGGCTTACCAGGAATTGAAGGAAAAGCTCACAAGCAAACCTATTTTGAAATTACCTGACTTAAGTCAAGAATTCATTGTAAGAACGGATGCCAGTAATATTGGGTTAGGTGCAACTCTACTACAGAAATCAGATGCATTGGATGGGGAATTAAGCCCAGTGGCATATGCTAGCAGAAAGTTGAATAAAGCTGAAATCAACTACTCAACTAGCGAAAAAGAATGTCTTGCAGTAATATGGGCAATAAAGAAATTCAATATTTATCTGTATGGGAAGGCATTTAAGTTGCAAACGGATCACAAACCTTTATCGTTTCTAGCATTCCATATAATTTTAGCATTGAGTATATATCTGGAAAAACAAATTTGGGAGCGGATTTTTTAAGCCGCCATCCGTGTGACGAGAATCACCCTAAACCCCAGAAATAATAATAAATTTCTCTATGTGTATATAGAATAAAGGACTGACATATAATGTCTGTTTTAAGAGGGGAGATGTCGTGAATTATTCTAATCCACATATATATAAATTATCAGGTAAATATAAAGCCTAACAAATACATTTAATAAAGAAAAGAGCAATGGTAAAAGAACAGTGCTGTCACAATGACTGTACTCGAAATCCCCTTGTTTTCTACTTCGTCGGCAAATTGTAACGCTTTCACGTTGATAGTAAAAGCCTACTGTGTCGCTGCACGCTTTCTTCAATGAAACGTGTACTGTATTTCTTGGAAAAACCTTGAGATACGCAAGCTGATCAATGACCTAGATTTAATATTTCATTCATTCCATACACGGCGTAACTAAAAGACAGATAAAGCAGGAGAGAGAGAGAGGGGCGAATGAAGGCAGGAAGCATGCAACACTACACGCGTCGCGCGATTAATAGTAACGCAAATCCCACGTGTAAGGCCACTAGCAATAACTTTTTTTCATATAGTCAGTGAAAAAGAAACACTACTACTACAAGAATCAGGTTTAAAAATATGAAAACTGTTTATTAGGAAATATGAAATTCTACTGATTTACATCTAAGCTCCTGACTTTAGTATGACATAACAGTGGAAAAGGCAGGACAGGTGGCGGTTCTAAACAACGAAAAGGAATAAAGAACAAATATACGACTATCTTTGGAAAACACATGTTTTGAACGCAGCCACTTAGCTCTTTTAAATTTGTATATTTGGGTTCCTTAGGGCTTGCTGACAAAGAATATGTAAAACGTTACGCAAATAGTCTAGGAATTACCAAATTATAACCAAAATAAAATAGTGGGGGTGCCTGACAGCATGAAATCATTTCTGCTCATAAAATTTTTTTATAACGTGTTTGAAAAAAACATTACGTTACAAAAATAGCCTACCATGTTAACTCCTATTTGATTGGAGCGCAACAAATATAAGACTAAACACGATTGGTCGGGCTATAAATACTATCTTGTGTTGTCAGGGGAAACGTGAAAAGGAGTATTTTTTTTTTGAAAAGATGTGTAGACATGGTTTGATTGGGTAGAGCTGCGAATATACTCAATTCAGAGCGTCTGTTCATTGCCACATCTTGTAATAAACCTACTAAGAAGCAGTGCGTTGAGCACCAGTGTATATTTTTTATAAAATAAAGCCTGGGACATCGGCAGATCGGAGTTGTGCTATATTCATTGCCAGTCAACGAAACTGTTTATTATTTCCATAAATTGTGGTAAGCTTGAAATATTCAATATGTTTTAATGAAAATTGAATGTAAATTGATAATTTATGTCTGTATATATGTGTAGTTCAGTAGCGAACATGATGTAAAGCCTATGGTACTCCAGCCTGAACAGAAGGTGTCGGAGGAAAGTAAAACTGCATGGAATGGCCAAACAGTACACTGACACCTAGATTATTGACTAGAAAGAAATAATGCTGGAATTGCAGAGGCGTAGTAACCATTAGGGAGGGAAATACTGGTATAAAGTATTTCAGATGAAGCTGACAGTTGGCCTAACGCTCTGAACTCAATGTTTGTGATGTATTGTGCTCAATGTAGAAATAGAGTGTAAATTAGTTCTGACGTAGAAGGTACAACCTTCTTGTTTCAGGGACCGTGGTCTTAAAGTTATTGAGCAGCACCTGGTCAGAGCTTTGCTGAAGCCAGAGGCGGACAGCATACTCCTTGGTCCATATAGCAACCAGTGGGGTGGCTCCAGAACTCATTAAAGTAATCGAGCAGAGGAGGCTTTTACTGCAGTCATCACGAAAGATAAGAGAGTGTGGCCATGGAGCTCAACATTATGTACCCCCATCTTAAAATGACATTGTAAAATAAAACTAAGAGGGGAATTTAATTGTTTTCATACCAGGAACTGAGAACATCTCCAATACTAGTTCCAATAGAAACAAACTATTGACGTCATGATGACAAATACCAACAGAGCTTGAACAAAACAAAACCAGTATTACCTCATATTACCACTACACAACTGACACACATAGGATACTATTAATAATATATGTCACTACAAGATTCATATTGATAAATTCTGTACATATAACTTGTAATTAAAATTGATTGTGATTCCTGGTTCCCTTTGTATTTGAATCAGGACACATATACATTCATGACAGCACTGAATACATATTGTTATTTGAAAAGTTATCAGTGACTCCTTTAAGATATCCTCGTAGAGTGTTTTATGTATGTGAGTGTCACAGTGTTGTCAAGTGTGGTGGAATAAATTAAATTGTTTATCTGTCTGTTGTTGTTATGACTTACACTTCATCATACACATACCCTAGACAAATAACGTAGTCATCACACTATTCCAGAATAATTCTGACTGAGGTATACATATGTGGCAGCAAGTAAGGTTATCTATAATACACTACTCTTATTAGATATAGATACCTTCACAGCTGATCTCAGTCAGTACACTAAGTCCCCTATAAAAATTTATAACATCCCACTTCACCACAGTGTAGTATTTGCAGGCTTGTTCGAAATGAAAAGAAATGTGTATAGTGTTTGCAAATATGGTAACAAATTCCGACAGAAAGTGTTAGTAGCCAATTAAATTAGTATTTCTTCTGGAGTGACACACTGTTCAAAGATCATGTGATAAACGTACAGGAGAAGTTAGAATGAAGTAATCAATAGGTCACATACTGTTTTGTACTTAACCTGATTATCGTATGGAAGCCAAGCATGGACTATGGACACTAACAGGGAATTAATACAGAGAAGGAATGATCAACTTGAACGGACTGTAGGCAAAGAGATTTTAGGTCTTGTGCAACTTGTTAGCACAATAGCTGACAAAGGGTAAGACTTGATGTTGTTTGTGGGTGAATGAATTAAGGCAGACTTCTACATGGTCTTTTATTCCAGGTTATATCACGAAAGTACCTCGTGGCTGTATTCAATTGAGAGGAAGTGTGGGAGTTGAGAGGTCCTCATACAACTGGCACCCGACCCCATCTTCTCAGTCAGGAGCTACTAAGTTTGTGGTCCTGACTTGTGCATATATGAATATCAGCAACAAGATTCGAAGATAAGTCCTTTAAAAAGGCCATTGTCAGTTTATCCAACTCATTCACCCAAGAGTAATCAAACTAGAATTACAACATTTGTATGATGAACCGATAAGACCAGTAAAATAATAAAGAGAACCTACAGCATAGTAATAGCAGACGTTATCACTCATATGAACAGAACTTGTATGTGTAGTTATTCCAGTGAACACTCTACAAACATGAAACAGTTTTTCCCATATATTTAATTTTATGTGTGAATATCATTTCATTGCTTTTGAGTTTTCCTGACCTGAAATGATTGAGGTTCAGGACAATTAAATTGTACATAAAATTGCATACAGCCTTGCTTAAATAATTTTATTAAAGTTGAAGTTCTGTTTGAAATTAATCATTAATTATATTAAATACATTCCCCTAGACCCGTAGCTAAATCAATTTGGGATCTTAAGAGGTAGAAGTTAGGGACTCAGAGTACATCATCATCATCTTCTCTGAGAACTTACATAGCTTGACCCCACTTTGATGTCTATACACCCTTGCTCTTTTCAGAGAAGGGGGTATTACTTATAAGACCAGTCTCTTATCTGGCACTATCCTGATATCATCTGATACACCTATTTGTCCAGGATATTCCATACTTTAGTAACATCAAAACCTCTTATGACATATTGGTGTCCTGTCCGGGATTTTTTCCACCATACCCTGGGGCTCTCACTGTAGGGAATAATAAAAATAATAAAATTAAACAACTTGTGGTGAATTGGATGAGCTGTCATTGGCAATAGTTAAGTAAGTTAGTTATTATTTACTAATTGATATTATAAGTGTTAATAACTTGTGTACGAGTGAAAGAGAATGGCAGACTTGGCCAAATTTAGATCTGCTACAGTACAGGCGGCAAAAGACTTTGGTATGAGTGGGGACGCTCTGATTCAGTATGTTACTACTGAATGTGATAAATTTATAGAACGGGATACGGAAGATAGGAGGTTAGAAGCAGAAAGGAAATTAGAAGCTGATAGGGAGGCTAGGAAATTAGAAGCTGATAGGGAGGCTAGGAAATTAGAGGCTGATAGGGAGGCTGAAGTCAAAAGGTTACAGTTAGAGGCTGAAAGAGAGGCTAGTCAGATGGAGGCTGAAAAAGAGGCTAAAAGATTGCAAATGGAGGCAGAGGAAAAACGTTTGCAAAGAGAACATGAGTTAAGACTAAAAGAAATGGAACTTCAAGGACATGTTACAGATAATGGGAGCAGCCCAACTACCTCTGATACTAGTGTAAGTCAGGGTGCCTCAAATTCAGCCATGAATTTCCATTTAGACCCATTTGTAGAGAAAGAAGATGACATTGAATCATTTCTAAATAGATATGAGAGATTAGCTACTAACTATGGTCTAGAGAAAGAAAAGTGGAGCCTAAAACTATCACAAGGGTTAAGGGGAACTTCGTATGAAGTTTTCTCCAAATTAAGTAGGGAAGATCAAGAAGATTATGACCTCCTAAAACAAGCATTGTTAGTCAGATATGAGAAGAATGCTGAATTTTATAGAAAGACATTTAGAACTACTAAGCTGCTGTCTGGAGAAACATACCACCAATTCTCTGCAAGGCTAGAAACCTACTTGGAGAAATGGACTGCTGTGGGGAAAACCCAAGACCTGAAAGAAATGGTCATGATGGAGAAGTTAAGAGAGTCCATGGCTCCAGACTTGAGAAAATTTCTCATGGAACAAGGTGCAGAGAGGTTGGGGGAGATTCTCAATGTTGCTGAGAGATATCAGGCAGCACAGAAAGAAGTAGCTGGTATTAGACAGAAACAAACAGATAGTAATAAAACCCCACCAGACCAGGATGATTATAATAATAGGGATCAACCACCTAGATTCAAACAAACTTATGATAGGCCACGATTTGATAGAAACCCTCAGGTACAGGACAAAAGATCCTATAAACAAAGTGATAAGTGGTGTAAAATTTGCCGTATGAGCAACCACAATACAATTGAATGTGGTAGGAAAGTTCCTCCATATCACGCTGCATGCATGATAACAGTGGACAAGGGAAAGAAGAAACTGTCTACAGGGCAGCATGAACTTCATCATCCCCCATCTGTGAAGACGTAAAGTGTAATGGCAATAAGGTAATGTGCCTTTACGATTCAGGATTGGAATATGACTCCGTTGTGAGTGCAACCCTGGTGCACCCTGACCAGTATACCCCAGACAAGGTAGAGATACAAGGGGCATTAAAAGGAACAGCCACTATGACACTTCCCGTAGCCAAGATAAATGTCAAAACTAGGTATGTGGAAGGAGTGATTAGCGCAGCAGTGTGTGATGACCCTAATTACCCGCTGGTGTTAGGAAAGAGATATGTTTTTCTAGGGAGCCCTATAAAACCTGTGATCATGGCAACACTCCAGGTCAGGTCGACCCCTAGTAAGAAGGAGGGAATACCACTTACTATTCATCCTAAATAGATGAGGAAGGCCCAGGCAAAAGATAAAACATTAAAACCTTGCTTTGGCAAATTGCCAAATAGCCATAACACCCCTAAGAAAGGACAATTTTATTTGAAGGATGGTTTGCTCTACCGGAAAGCTGGAGCAAAACAAAAGGGGCATGGACAGTTAGTACTGCCAGCTTCATATAGGGACAAAGTTAAGGCACAAGCACATGTTGTACCAGACGATGGACATCAGAAGATTGGTACCACCTGTCAAAGGACATCTGTGAAATTCTATTGGCCAGGCGTAGCTGCGGACATTGCAAAATTTGTGGAGGCCTGTGACCAATGTAACAAGGTGACATCCTCAAGTTGGGAAAATAATAATCAGAATCTAGAAAAGCCTTGTGGCAAACCTAGGCCTGAAAATAAAAATAAATATGATAAGGTAGACACGGTGGACAGGAAAACCCCTTTTCACACACAGTCTTCAAATAAACCAGTTAGAATGGAAACTCTGCGTATGGTACGAAGAGAAAACACAGTCCAGACCACCCCGACACACCCTACGCCGGAATTCGGGGAACTGGCTAAAAATAGAATCGGTTGTCAGCCAAATTTGAAACCGAAACTGAGGGATTCCCCCAAAAGAGTTGGGAGCGGGCGTTTGGCCAATTGGCATAATGTCAAGCTCACTTCAACATACGGCTATTAATTTAGCAGTATAATGGTACCGGTGACAGTGGTAGTTGACCGGCCCTACACAATCCATTGGAAGTTTTGTACGGAAATTGGATTGAGATCACATATTATATAGCAATTCTACAGGGAGAATTGATTCTGGATGCCAGAAATTCATTTCCCCATATATGATATTATTTCACCAGTGACGTAAGGCTGAGGAAACACTTGGTGAATATGGACTCTACCTGAATTGCAGGAAAGTGAAAGAGCCATTAGAAAATATTAGTAAAGGGTTTTTCCAAATTCCATTCAAGCCTGAGCTCAGACCAATGGTTGGCTTTGATCACATCGGAGGGGCACATTGATTCATATGTTGCTTTTTGGATTGGATATTACTCCGAGTGTTTTAACCAGGATGATAAGGAAATTACTGGATCCCTTACATAACTCAGCTATCACCAATTTTATAGATCTCCTCCTCATAAATATTGCAACCTTGAGGAACATCTAAAAACTCTGGACATGTCATGAACAGACTCAGAGAAGAGAAATGGTGAATATTGATTGATAATCAGCATTTGACAGGCAGAAGCACCTGTGCTGTTTATTAACATAACATGCGGTGAATTTATCTCTGGATTGCAGAGGTCTGAGGCAACCTTCTTGAGTAGTGCCTACTTGAATTGACCCGCCTGCAGGAATCCAGGATCACACTAAGAAATAGTAGAGTCAATTTGAACGTGATTGTAATACAGATATGAAAGCTGCACTTGTGGTTCACGCTTTTCAAACGGGGGAGATATATCGTAAAAATTTTGAATCTGTATGACACCAAGCTCAAATTCCCCGCTCAAAAACTAGCATAATATTTGAATCTAAAACTAACTATAGTGTTTGAAGCAGTCTAAGAACCCAGTCTATTTACCGCCCACCAGCATTTATCTAAGAGCATAGTACAAATTTAATAACCAATCATAATGCTTCTTTTTTTTTTTTTTTTTTTTGGTAAGGATAAAGAAACCTTTTAACTTGGTAACAATGCCTATTTTGTGTTTTTGACCGAACGAATATATTTTATTTCTTAACAACTAAAGATAATTAAACATAAGGAAATGTCTCAAATTATAGCGCTGATATTGCTTAACAAATAAGCATAAATATTCACGCATAGTAAAATTTTATTGTAGTAGAAAAATTTATTTTAGTGATATTTTCACATCAGGGTAATGCCAAATTTAATTACTTAAAAATTACCAAGTTGAAATGCAAAGAAATAACTATAGGAAAACCATATAGAACGATAGAGAACAATGGGCCGTTTAATTATCACTTGTGATAATTAAAATCGGTCCACTAATAACTATAATATATAATATTTAAAATTAGTCAGATTATACAAACACGCTCAGAACCGCAAAAGGCACAAGTCTCAAAAATTAACTTTTTGACTTTTCTTCCGATTGGCTGGATGTAGTTCTATAAATAGTAACAAGGTGGTACTATCGGGGCCATTAGATTCAAAAATTTACACCGAGCTGACAGCATTGGAAAGATAGAAAGATCAAGTCTTCGCCTTCTGTTCTGAAAGCAGTTCTAAGATCCCTTAGAAGGCCCGTTCAGCTTGAGTGTGTTTGAATATATTTACCTGAGGGTAAGAAAGATATATTTATTTGCTTATTTTATTAATTATTAACTTGTGAGTAAACAGCCTATGTGTTCCATATTAATTCGAAAGTGAAACTGCCGGCGGGATGTGTTGTGTCACACTGACCTAAGTAGGAATGTGTGTAGTATTTGCAGGCTTGTTCGAAATGAAAAGAAATGTGTATAGTGTTTGCAAATATGGTAACAAATTACGACAGTAAGTGTTAGTAGCCAATTAAATTAGTATTTCTTCTGGAGTGACACACTGTTCAAAGATCAAGTGATAAACGTACAGGAGAAGTTAGAATGAAGTAATCAATAGGTCACATACTGTTTTGTACTTAACCTGATTATCGTACGGAAGCCAAGCATGGACTATGGACACTAACAGGGAATTAATACAGAGAAGGAATGATCAACTTGAACGGACTTTAGGCAAAGAGATTTTAGGTCTTGTGCAACTTGTTAGCACAATATCTGACAAAGGTTAAGACTTGATGTTGTTTGTGGGTGTATGAATTAAGGCAGACGTCTACATGGAATGTGGTTGCCGTTTTATTCCAGGTTATATCACGAAAGTACCTCGTGGCTGTATTCAATTGAGAGGAAGTGTGGGAGTTGAGAGGTCCTCATACAACTGGCACCCGACCCCATCTTTTCAGTCAGGAGCTACTAAGTTTGTGGTCCTGACATGTGCATATATGAATATCAGCAACAAGATTCGAAGATAAGTCCTTTAAAAAGGCCATTGTCAGTTTATCCAACTCATTCACCCAAGAGCAATCAAACTAGAATTACAACATTTGTATAATGAACCGATAAGACCAGTAAAATAATAAAGAGAACCTACAGCATAGTAATAGCAGACGTTATCACTCATATGAACAGAAAATTAATATGAAATTAATATGAAACAAATATAAAGGTATGTTATCAGGCACTCGCAGGAAATAAAGAAGTAGAACACCAGACAACAGAAAAACAACAGACATGAGTGGCTTACCCAGGATTTGAACACTGGACCTTCCGTGCGACAACCCCGCCTAGCCATGCAAGCGAATCACACTATCCGCTCTGCCATCTACGCATCATCAAAAATGATGTTTCAATGGCAGGTCAATAGTGCGAACCACAATACACGACACCAGAAGTCCTCCATGGGCAGTTCAGCCTATTAATGACGCAATCACTTCTGTTGTATTTCTATCAAGCAGTATAGGCCGAATCCAACAAGACCCTTAGGACCTTAATACTGTGTCCAGTAAATGATAGTAGACTAGAACAGTGAGAACAGGATAGTGGGTAGGTTTGGTATTGTACAAACATTTATTACAAATAAGGGAGGGAAACCTGAGGCCTGTAAACAGTAAATTAATATGAAATTAATATGAAACAAATATAAAGGTATGTTATCAGGCACTCGCAGGAAATAAAGAAGTAGAACACCAGACAACAGAAAAACAACAACAGACATGAGTGGCTTACCCAGGATTTGAACACTGGACCTTCCGTGCGACAACCCCGCCTAGCCATGCAAGCGAATCACACTATCCGCTCTGCCATCTACGCATCATCAAAAATGATGTTTCAATGGCAGGTCAATAGTGCGAACCACAATACACGACACCAGAAGTCCTCCATCCAGTGAACACTCTACAAACATGGAACAGTTTTTCCAATATATTTAATTTCATGTGTGAATATCATTTTATTGCTTTTGAGTTTTCCTGACCTGAAAAGATTGAGGTTCAGGACAATTAAATTGTACATAAAATTTCATACAGCCTTGCTAAAATAATTTTATTAAAGTTGAAGTTCTGTTTGAAATTAATCATTAATTATATTAAATACATTCCCCTAGACCCGTAGCTAAATCAATTTGGGATCTTAAGAGCTAGCAGTTAGGGACTCAGAGTACATCATCATCATCTTCTCTGAGAACTTACATAGCTTGACCCCACTTTGATGTCTATACACCCTTGCTCTTTTCAGAGAAGGGGGTATTACTTATAAGACCAGTCTCTTATCTGGCACTATCCTGATATCATCTGATACACCTATTTGTCCAGGATATTCCATACTTTAGTAACATCAAAACTTCTTATGACAGCCGCCTAGATGCGGAAGTGACTCGTACTATCCTCCCTGCTATCTAAGCACCACAAAAAATAGTGCTTCGATGACTGGGTATATATTTATTAGAGCGACCCGCAACACATAACACCGGAAATTTACCTAGGGCAATCCAGCTTATTAATGACGGAATCACATATTATACAGTATGGGTCAGATTACACAAGACAAAGACCTTAATACTGTGTCTAGTAAATGATAGAAGACTAAGAACAGTAAGTAAATGAGGTCCAAAAGGAAGGGGAAGAGAGATGGGGAGTAGGCAGTCTGTGACGAAATGTCTGTCCCTGTCCTTTTGTGTGATCTCTTGCACATTCAGCCCTCCGGCCTTAAACTTTTTTTTTCCTATTTCTTCATTATTCGCTTGTTATTTGGCATTTCATTTTGCTGTTTCATTCATTTTACTCTTTATGCTGGCCTCTTTTCAGTTGGATGTCTACTCTGAGTCTTCAGAGGAAATAGACATTTATCTTGCTAGGTTTGAGTCTTTAGCTGCCACCTATGGATAAGATAGAGAGAGATACAACATGAAGCTATCTCAGAGTCTGCGAGGACCTGCGTACGAAGTCTTCCTCAAAATGGCACCGGAAGATAACAACAATTATGATTTGTTAAAGAAAGCTCTGCTGCAACGTTTTGCACTGAATGCGCAAACTTTTCAGAGCAAATTCTGGGAGGCCAAGAGGCAAAAAGATGAATCTTATAAGCAGTTTGCTACACGTCTGGCAATGTACTTGGAGAAGTGGAGATCTCTCAGCTCCTTCGAAGAATCGTATGAAAGGCTCCAAGAAATGATCATCGTGGAGCAATTCAAGGATTCGCTCACCCCAGACATGAGACGGTTCTTGGCTGAGCATGGGGCCGAAACGCTTGATCAGGCGGTACTGTTTGCTGATCGGTACCAGAGCGCCCAGTCGGAAGTGACCCCGGCTAAAAGGCGCCAACACGATAGTCACCCCAAACTAGAGGAGCGCCCATTCACTGACTCCAAGAGTACGACCAACACCTCACACAGCACGACACAACAACAACCACAGGATCACCATAGGCAGAAACATAACAATTCAGCCCACCTTGACGACGTTGATAGCTCAGTTGGTTAAGCGTGAGACTCTTGACCTTAGGCTTCTTTGTCGCACACCCTGAAATGCCATCTCACACCCCAGGTTGGGAACCCCTGCCGTACACGATAACCTACGTCATAAAACTCACGTATAAAGACGCGCTTAGCAACATCCTTTTGAGCACAAAAAAGTTCCAAAGTAATGGACGCTTTGTGGTGTGCAGAAAGAGCCGCAACAGTCGTCTTTTACGACATGATTGAAGAAGCAGTAGGCATATTCTTTCTTTGTCCCCTCTTTCCCTCAGAGTCCCCAGGGCACTACACGGGCCGCCTATAAACAGTAACTAAAGCCAGGTCGTCGTTAGCCAGCAATATGTCTGACACCGTTCTCTAAGCTTTTTCTTTAAATGTTTTTCACCAGATCCAGACAGCACCCGTGTGCCACCATGGCCTGAACGGCCGGCAAAGAATAGTAACACAGTAACCTACCATGCATGTCGTAAGAGCCGATTAAGGAGGGTTGGGCACGAGGCTGGTTACGTCCGTCCAGTAGAAATGTGTAGCCACATACAAAAAAAACTTCAACAAAACAATGTGGACAGGTCTATTAAATAAAATAATTCAATTCAGCAATCAGAGATAGAAGAAGATTCTCTGGTAAAGATCCAGAGAAAGTCGAAAGGAATCTTGGTTGCTGATTGACGGTTTATTCTTCTAGAAAAATCTAACACATGAAGAAGAGAGCTTCAAGAGAACATTAAGGAGAGGCAGAATAGAAGACGATGGAGAAGACATGGAAAGACCATGAGCTGATAGCACGGGCAGGAAGACTTGGTTTACGTTTTTTGATGGTCTATGTTCCTTGGAGAGCTGAAATGTGATGATGGTGATGTGGATGATGATGACATTGAAAGAAGGCGATAACTAAACTTGTACAGACTATCTGTCCCGAGCTGTGGTAAGCCAAACTAACCAATCTATTTGCGTCAGTGTGACAACCTGGCACAGACACGCCTTGACCCCGCAAATGGTGTTCTCTAAAGTCGATGTAAAGCCCGGATTAGGCCCGAATAAAGCTATGGCTATGAAGTACAACATAATGTAGTCCAGAATATAGGTGGTACACCCATAAACTATGACGTGCCTATTAGGTTTCGATCGCACTTCTAATAATGCCGCTTCGGGACAGCGTTAGCTTTAACCGATAATGAACTGTTCGATACCGTAGTGATATTCTAACATTCTGCCAAACGTAGTTATACTTAAATTAAAGTAAATGGGATTCGAATGTCGGTTTTCAAAAGCTGGCTATACGATATTAACTCTTAATTTTTTATTTATTAATTCATGAAGAAAAATATCCTCTCCCTCTTCTTCTTCAAGGATCCTTAGCCCCTGCCAAAGCAGTCAATGGTCATCACGCCTAGTAGTTGGGCACCAACAAACTGTCCCAATTTTGCTCGGTAGGTGACCATCCTTCGTGCAGTGCCACAACTCTGGTTCATGCTGTGAATCTCGGCCTCTACAGTTCTCTGCCAGATTGTCCTTGGTTTGCCTGTCTTTCGCCGACCTTCTGGGGTCCATAGCATAGCAGTTCTTGTGATGGTGTCAGAGTCTGTTCTGAGGACATGGCCAACGCAATTCCAGCGTCCGCCCGTAATGATGGTGTGCCTATTTTTTTTTTGGCTGCACCATGTAAGCAGTTTTTGGTTGGAGATGGTATTTGGCTCCCATTATTGGCACTATTGCACGGCTAGTCAGATATTGTGTTATAAGGTAAATGAGCATTTTCAAATTGTGTGTGTGTGTGTGTGTGTTTTTTTTTTTTTCCTGAAAAAGTAATTGTGTTTTATAACAGCCGCGGTAGTGCAGTGGTTAGTACTGGCTTCCTAGCTCGGTGGTCCATGGTTCGATCCCCAGTTGGGTGGGATTTTTAAACCACAAACGGCTCCGGGGTCGACCGATCCTCGTGAAATGGGTACCAGAGCAACTCTGGCAAGGTTAAGGCGGCCGGCGTGATGGTGACCACATCACCCCTAGTGTGCCGATGGTCAAGAAAAAATGGGCCTAACACCGTATTCCCAATATGCCTTAATGGGCGTGTAGCGGGATCCTCCCTTTTTTATAACAGGGGAAATGGGTGGGGGCAGAATGGGTGTAAAACCTTGGGGATGTGGGTATTTATTTTACTCTATAGAACCACAGTGCACTGGTTTCCGAGCACAGAGGTCCATGGTTCGATCGATCCCCAGTTAAGGTGGGATTTTTTAGATTGCAAACGGCTCCAGGATCGAGCCTGCCTCATGAATTGGGTACCAGAGCAACTCTGGCAAGGTTAAGGCGGCCGGCGTGATGCTGACCCTAGTGTACCGTATGGTCAAGAAAACATGGGCTTAACACCATATTCCCAGTATGCCTCA
The DNA here is from genome assembly GCA_024509875.1 of Oreohelix idahoensis. NCBI lineage: Eukaryota > Metazoa > Mollusca > Gastropoda > Stylommatophora > Oreohelicidae > Oreohelix > Oreohelix idahoensis. The sequence goes on along the minus strand of JAMPIV010020007.1, from coordinate 83,882 downwards.
ATGAGCGTGTAATGGGATCCTTTTTCCTATTTGACATAAGAAAAATTGTGTACAGAAGGAAGCAATCCACTCTCTTTGGGCATGTTATAAGATGAAGAAAGTTGGATTATATCGTGAAAACAGGAAAGATTTAAGGAAAGAGAGATAGAGGAAGGCAAAGATGGAAGATACTAAACAGTTTGACATCATGGCATGGAAAGATGTCAACAGTTTGACATCATGGCATGGAAAGATGTCAACAGTTTGACATCATGGCATGGAAAGATGTCAACAGTTTGACATCATGGCATGGAAAGATGTCAACAATAGAACTGATAAATAGTATTGGAGACAGAGAATTGTGCAGTGAAATAACCGCCTACGTCACCAGGCATGGTACTTGAAGAAGATTATGTGTTCATCTTCGCCATTTCCGTTGCGCTCGTTATGGAATCTGGAGCCACTATTGCAGCTATTCCCATTGCAGCAAGCCTGCACCAAGGATTTACGTGCTCTAGCAGTGATAGTTCCATGTTTTACATGATAATGTTACCAGCCCTCTGCACAACCTCATAGTTATCACCCTGTACGACATGCCTGCCGGTTCACTAGTGCTATTCTTTCTTTGTCTCTTCAAATATCTCTCTCTGCTATTTTTTATTAGGTTGTCAACGACGAAGATGTTGCGCTATAACCTGAACCATTTCTTTGACCTTTGCACCCAGTAAGCGTGCACTGTTTATTTTCGTTCATTCTTTTCCTACTCCTGTCTACTAGCCATTCACAACGGTAGAGCATGGAGCCAGAACTGTAGTTGTTCATAGAGAGCATGGACTAACGCATTCGCTCCTTAAGGAGCATGGAGTCAATACTGCCGCACTGTCTCAAGGAAGCCTTCACCAAGCATATTAATGCTACTTACACCAGTAGTTTTTGTAGCAATTAGTTTTGCCAGATGGGTTGCCAGTCGCATCAAAACCTCGTATTAGTTTGATTTGGTTTGGTTTTAAGGACTATCTTTATTCAACACGGACAACTGCATCAGTGCTCCGATCTCCTCTCTTAGATCACACAAGGAGGATCTCAGTACAGTGCGCGAACTCCGTAGCACCGGCGAGAATCCCAGTGTGTGTATAGAGGAATCACACATTCTATAAATATTTTTATGGTAAGTAGGTTTCTATTTTTTTTTATTTTGCCAGGGCAGCGGCCTTATAGGCATACTCTTTACGATTTCCAACTGCCATGGGATTTTTAACGTGTTTAACTTGCACACGGAACCTCCTTATCCGAGAAGGCTAGGCATCCGATCTCACTACCCAGGAGACCAGGGAGGAGTATGGCATCATTACGACCACTGGTTCTGAAAAATAATTTCCATAAATTATATCCCTCAACTTGGAATCGAACCTGGTACCTCTAGAATTCAAGGCGGACGCCATACCTCTTAGCCACTTCGAACCCCCCCCCCCCCTTCCATTATTTAAAGCTGTGAGGATATTAAACATAGCAACAATGTCATCAGTAGGTCACCCCTCCATTAATGACGTTAGTACAGTAGTTACGGGGGAAGGAGCTTTCATTATCACGCGAGATGTGTTACCTTGCCCAGGAATACACAGTAATATCCAGGATTTCTTTGGCCTTGTCTACTCGCCTTAATAACATAACACATTACTGAAGACCGTTATAGAAGGAAAATTTAAAAGCAAACGTGCAAGAGGAAGACAGCGTTATAAGTGGGAAGATAATATCAAGAGATGGACAGGAAAGAGTCTGTCAGAATGCACCATCAAGACAAGAGACAGAAGACCTTCGATGCGGAGAAGGCAGCTAATGATGATAATGAACCTCGGGCGTTACTTTGCCATGGTACCAGACTTGCAGCCGTAAGCTTGTGCAGGCTGTTTCTTTGTCTGCGTTCTGACCACGAAATCTGAAGAACATTTATAAAGTGTCCGCTTTTGTTTAGGTACTGAACTTTTTGTATTAAAAAAAAAGAAGAAAGAGCTTTTGAATAACGCTGTAACGATGAAAAATATATTAAGTGATATCTGTAATATTAAGTATTATCTGATGCTCTTAATCGCATTAGTCACGTTACTCGTCAGGTCGCACTTACTGCCAAACCTACTACTACATCCGACAGAATCAAACTTGTCTTAACTTTCCACCCACACTGTTTGGCGGTTATACTTCTTCTTATTCTTCTTCGTTCGTCCTGAAAAGGACGGTGGTTGCGTTGTGTCTGTTTGCGCCTAAGCTGTGATATCTGCACCTTTCGGTCGACACATCCAACTTCTGCACGGCATTTTTTAAGGACCGGGTTTACCTTCCCATTTCGATCCATGCTCGCTCAGCCAGCCTGCACTGCTGCAGACTGTTTCCAGGACCACCACCGCTGTTTCATACTTATTTATTTCTTCTGTCGTTGTTTTTCTGATCTATCTTTGTTTTTGCTTTGGTTCGTTTCGTATCCTTCTGTACCTTTTTAGCCGTCACTAGCTCATACGTCACTTCCGCATGACGCTTATTTTCACAGCCATCTTAAGTGTTTCATTTTTGGATCCAGCTAAGTGACTTTTTACTTGTTTTAATAGTGTTGTTCATTCCTCTCTTCGTTTCGTTGATTATTCACTTTCTTGTTTTGATATGTCTTTCTGGTTTTACGATTTTCTTATATTATTATTGTTCTCGTTTCGCTCAGCACCGTTGTTCCATCTGCTTGTATCGCTCATTTGGTGTGTTCCTCATCATCATATATTTTTGTAGGACCTATATGTAATTCTTGTCCTTGTCACCTGTTCGTAACTGTGGCTGACGAAGTGTAAAACCCGAAACGTCCCTGGTTTCCTGTGTACCGTTTACTTGTAAAACTGATTTCATACCATTTTATTTTTTAATTTATATATATTAAATATGTTAAAACGAGTACGTCACCGGTCAAAATATAGAGGGAAAAATTATGTTGTACTTTTGTTTCTGCTGCATGTGCCCATGACTGCATTAATTATCCTATGGTAATATTTCTAGATGCATTGGTTTGTAGCGTAGTCCTGAACCAATATCTAAGGGCAATTAACGAGAGCCTACCTTGCCTACATATATCAAAATATGTCAACAAATGTTTTCTACCAATCGCTGCACGAGCTGTAAACCGGTCTCAGTAACCGTAGGCGGCAGGATTGCTAGATGGAATCTGTGCAAACGTGAATGTGTACTTGTGACTTCAGGCCAAAAGATAAGTTATGTCCCTCAGAACAGTGAGCACAATAAAATAACAGGAATCGTAAACTTTCATTAGATACATGGATTTAGTTGTAGAAGCATGGACACAGGAGTTTTGAGTGATTACATGCAGTATAACTTAGAGCGAAGACTGTTTTCCCCGGTTTCAACTGTGATTGCAAACGCTACACGGGAGGCAGAAAAAGGTTAGCGTGTTTAAATGGTAGCGCCCAAATGGCCGGTTTAAACAAGACCGGGATGGAAAGAATCGGTTGGGAAACACCGGAAGAATAAATTATCGAAGTTTTGTATGATCGACAGATCGGGCAGAAAGGGTGTTTTTACAGAAATTTTTGTAAACATAAACTGACCCAGCCAGCCAATAGAATCGCTTGTCTTCCTTTTGCCCGCTACCTGTAATAAAAAGGGGAAACAAATCTGGAATATTTCTCTTGAACCAAAGGATTAGTTGCACTAAGACTTTTCATAACAAGGGAGCCTTAACAACTAGGAAAAGACTTTATTTGTAGTGTTTGACTTTTATTTGGTGTAGATACATCTAAACAGATGACTGTACATAAATAAAATTAAGAAATTGTAGTTCACTGTTTTTATTACTTTATGTCAGCTTTGAATTACTTTGAATTTAATTAAATCCCCTAGATACAATAACAGCCCATAGGTATAATTCTGAGAGGGGCACCATAGAATTCTGGTACTGAATATTACTATCTCGGCCAGAAATTCTTTACAGCCTGACTTTATACCTATGAACTCTATACACCATTGCTCTTTTCTGAGAATGGGGTATTTCTTTTAAGACCAGACTCTTCTCTGGCAACTATCCTAGTATCACCTGATACACCTGGTTGTCTTATTCTTCATAATTGAGAAACCTCTCGCGACACTGGGACGCTCGTCTGGGATTGTTCCTGTATATTCTGAGCCTGCTGTTACCTTTTAGTGCTGTCAAGTGGGAAATTTTTGATAGTAAAATTTTTGGTAGGGCAGGTTAAGAAATAGATTTTGAGTACCATTGAGTACAAATTAAGGTGTGGTACATGTGACGCGAAATCAGTCATTAATTAATTAATTAAGAAATTAATTTGATTAAGTGACTAATTATTTTGGCAAAAATTTTTTTTTTACTTTGTATTGGTTGCACCTAAATTACAACATTGCCATGGCAGATTTAGTAAAGTTCAGGTCAGCAACACTGCAAGTGGGGAAAGAGCTTGGGATGACTGGTGATCTTCTGATCCAGTATGTTACGACTGAATGCGATAAATTCACAGAAAGGGAAGATAAGCAGTTAGCACGGCAAGCGGAAGCTGAGAAAGAGAATAAGAAACTGCAATTGGAGGCTGAGGAAAGAAGGGTTCAAGCAGAGAGAGAGGCTGAGGAAAGAAGGATTCAAGCAGAGAGAGAGGCTGATGAAAGAAGGATTCAAGCAGAGAGAGAGGCTGAGGAAAGAAGGATTCAAGCAGAGAGAGACCATGAGCTAAGATTAAAGGAGCTTGAACTTCAGGCAACCGCCAACCACAATGGTAGTAGTTCACCTCATTTGGACAACAGCTCCAGCCAGAGCACCTCAAATGGAGCCATGAATTTTCATCTGGATCCATTTGTGGACAAAGTTGACGCAATCGAGGCTTATCTAGACAGATATGAGAGATTAGCGACTACTTATGGTCTAGAAAAGGAAAAGTGGAGTCTGAAGTTATCGCAAGGTTTGCGGGGAATTGCGTACGATGTCTTTTTGAAATTGCCAAAAAAGGATCAGGAAGATTACGAAGCCCTGAAGCAGGCATTGCTTGTTCGATATGAACAAAATGCTGAAGCATATAGACGGCGCTTCAGAATGGCAAAGCTTCAACCAGGAGAGACGTATCAGCAGTTTTCAGAAAGATTAGAAACTTACCTACTGAGGTGGTGTAAGTTAGGGAACTTCACCACAGATTTCGAGGGGCTAAAGGAAATGATGTTGATTGAACAACTATTGGATTCCATAACCCCGGAAACTAAGAAGTTCCTAATTGAGAACAAAAGAGACAGGTTGGCTGACATAATCACATATGCAGAAAGCCACCACATGGCTCAATCCCTGACTCAAGGGATTAAAAGGAAACAGGAGGGAGTTAAGCAACCCCAAACTCATAATAAGTTTGATCAAAAGGACAATGCAACCAAATACAGGCCAGGATATGATAATAAGGATAGGAACCCACAATTTCAGGATAGGAAACCTTACAAAAAGGAAGAAAAGTGGTGCAAAATTTGCAAAATGAACAACCACCATACAACAGAATGTGGTAGGAAAGTCCCTCCATATCACGCTGCATGCATGATAACAGTGGGAAAGGGAAGGAAGGAACTGACATCGAGTCTGGTAGATCTCCATCATCCCTCCATCTGTGAAGAAGTAATATGTAACGGCACTAAGGTAAAGTGTCTGTATGATTCCGGATTGGAATATGACTCAGTTGTGAGTGCGTCTCTAGTGCACCCTGAGCAGTATACCACAGACAAAGTGGAGATACAAGGGGCATTAAAGGATACAGCCACCATAACACTTCCCATAGCCAGAATCAATGTGAAAACTCGCTATGTGGAAGGAGTGATCAATGCAGCAGTGTGTGAGAATCCTAATTACCCGCTGGTGTTAGGAGGGAGATATGTTTTCCTAGGGAAACCAATAAAACCTGTGATAATGGCAACACTCCAGGTCAGGTCAACCCCTGGAAAGGAGGAGGGAACACCACTCAATATTCATCCGAGAGAGATGAGAAAGGCCCAAGCTAAAGATAGCACATTAAAACCTTGCTTTGGCAAGTTGCCAAAAAGCCATAACCCCCCAAAGAATGGACAGTTTTATTTGAATGATGGATTGCTTTACAGGAAAGCTGGGACAGGACCCAATGGGCATAGCCAGTTAGTACTGCCATCTATTTACAGGGACAAGGCTATGGAATTAGCACATGTTGATTCAGACGGTGGACATAAGAAGATTGGTACCACCTGTCAAATGACATCAGTGCATCACTATTGGCCAGGCATTGCTGAAGACATAGTTCGGTATGTGACTGCCTGTGCACAATGTAGCAAGGAAAACCCCACATGTTGGGAAAATCAACAGGACCTAGGAAAGCATTGGGGCGGACGTAGGCCTGAAAAGAAAAAGGTAGACATAGTGGATAGGATGGCACCATCTCACAAAGGGTCTACCAGACAACCAGTTACTATGGCAACTCTCCGTATTGTACAGGGAGGGGATACAACACGTCCCATACCGACAAGATTTAGTTCGGAACACCAGGTACTGGATCAAAATAGGAGTGTGGTTAGTCGACCACCCTTGATAAAGGACCTGCGGGGAAACCCCAGGAAAATAGGTAGTGGGAGAGTGTGCAGTGCAAACCATTTGACTGATGCACAGCCAACTACACTATACGGCTATTAAATTAGCATTATGAGGGCAAGGCAACATTGGTAGCTGGCCAGCCCATCACAGTCCATTGGAAGTACTGATACGGACATGGATTGAATAATATATGGCATTTTTACAGGGAGAATTGATTTCTTGGTGCAGGAAAATTTCATGTCCCCATATGAATCATATTATATGCTCCGAGTGGTTTCTCCAGGGTAATGAGCAGATTATTGGATCCCTTACAAAACCCATCTATCACTAATTTCCTGGAGGATACCCTCATAGCTACAGAATCATTAGAGGAACATCTATATCACTGGATCTTAGAATGTAGGGGCAGTTTTTCTGAGTAGGCACCCATCTGATCAGAACCAGGAGGGAAAGAGGGAAGAATAGATTCCGGCTGGATGATTGCCTCGTTATTGGTCTCAGATTGAAGCTCGACATAAATCTCTCGCTTAAAAATTGGGGGGGCTATCTGTAGCGTAGTCCTGAACCAATATCTAAGGGCAATTAACGAGAGATTAGATACATGGATTTAGTTGTAGAAGCATGGACACAGGAGTTTTGAGTGATTACATGCAGTATAACTTAGAGCGAAGACTGTTTTCCCCGGTTTCAACTGTGATTGCAAACGCTACAAGGGAGGCAGAAAAAGGTTAGCGTGTTTAAATGGTAGCGCCCAAATGGCCGGTTTAAACAAGACCGGGATGGAAAGAATCGGTTGGGAAACACCGGAAGAATAAATTATCGAAGTTTTGTATGATCGACAGATCGGGCAGAAAGGGTGTTTTTACAGAAATTTTTGTAAACATACACTGACCCAGCCAGCCAATAGAATCGCTTGTCTTCCTTTTGCCCGCTACCTGTAATAAAAAGGGGAAACAAATCTGGAATATTTCTCTTGAACCGCCAGAACCCAGCTCCTTCGCCATTTGCCAGTGAAGCAGACTGCATGGGTTTATGAAAAGCCTGTTGAATCTGAGATTGTGGGTCAGAGGTATCCTGTCACTCATCTTGTAGTAGAGAAGAACATTGGTGTTGTACCTAGCGGTGTATGATTTAAACAAGCACCCTGTACCTACATCAGTTGGAAGAGTGGGGACCCTCAGTGTTGGGCTTCTCCATCTTATATTCTGGCTTCAAGGAAAAGGCGGAAGCGAAGAAGTTAAGTTCTATTAGACAAGACTGACTCGCAGAGCATTGGCGTACCACACCCAGTTATAGTAGTAGTGATGAAAACAGTGATGATTAAATTAGTCTGGAAGCAACATAGACTTTAGTCAGTGTGACATTTTCAAAAGCTACATAACATAGAAATACTTTGAAGATAAACTCAAGTGATCTCAATAACATTGTAGTCAGTGTGACATTTTCAAAAGCTACATAACATAGAAATATTGTGAATTCAAGTGATAACAGTAACAGTGAAGTCATTATGACAGTTGTCAATATCCATTCCTCTAATACTGAAGATAAATTCAAGTACCGTCATTAACATTGGTTCCAAAGGATTAGTTGCACTAAGACTTTTCATAACAAGGGAGCCTTAACAACTAGGAAAAGACTTTATTTGTAGTGTTTGACTTTTATTTGGTGTAGATACATCTAAACAGATGACTGTACATAAATAAAATTAAGAAATTGTAGTTCACTGTTTTTATTACTTTATGTCAGCTTTGAATTACTTTGAATTTAATTAAATCCCCTAGATACAATAACAGCCCATAGGTATAATTCTGAGAGGGGCACCATAGAATTCTGGTACTGAATATTACTATCTCGGCCAGAAATTCTTTACAGCCTGACTTTATACCTATGAACTCTATACACCATTGCTCTTTTCTGAGAATGGGGTATTTCTTTTAAGACCAGACTCTTCTCTGGCAACTATCCTAGTATCACCTGATACACCTGGTTGTCTTATTCTTCATAATTGAGAAACCTCTCGCGACACTGGGACGCTCGTCCGGGATTGTTCCTGTATATTCTGAGCCTGCTGTTACCTTTTAGTGCTGTCAAGTGGGAAATTTTTGATAGTAAATTTTTGGTAGGGCAGGAGGAAGAAATAGATTTTGAGTACCATTGAGTACAAATTAAGGTGTGGTACATGTGACGCGAAATCAGTCATTAATTAATTAATTAAGAAATTAATTTGATTAAGTGACTAATTATTTTGGCAAAAATTTTTTTTTTACTTTGTATTGGTTGCAACTAAATTACAACATTGCCATGGCAGATTTAGTAAAGTTCAGGTCAGCAACACTGCAAGTGGGGAAAGAGCTTGGGATGACTGGTGATCTTCTGATCCAGTATGTTACGACTGAATGCGATAAATTCACAGAAAGGGAAGATAAGCAGTTAGCACGGCAAGCGGAAGCTGAGAAAGAGAATAAGAAACTGCAATTGGAGGCTGAGGAAAGAAGGGTTCAAGCAGAGAGAGAGGCTGAGGAAAGAAGGATTCAAGCAGAGAGAGAGGCTGATGAAAGAAGGATTCAAGCAGAGAGAGAGGCTGAGGAAAGAAGGATTCAAGCAGAGAGAGACCATGAGCTAAGATTAAAGGAGCTTGAACTTCAGGCAACTACCAACCACAATGGTAGTAGTTCACCTCATTTGGACAACAGCTCCAGCCAGAGCACCTCAAATGGAGCCATGAATTTTCATCTGGATCCATTTGTGGACAAAGTTGACGCAATCGAGGCTTATCTAGACAGATATGAGAGATTAGCGACTACTTATGGTCTAGAAAAGGAAAAGTGGAGTCTGAAGTTATCGCAAGGTTTGCGGGGAATTGCGTACGATGTCTTTTTGAAATTGCCAAAAAAGGATCAGGAAGATTACGAAGCCCTGAAGCAGGCATTGCTTGTTCGATATGAACAAAATGCTGAAGCATATAGACGGCGCTTCAGAATGGCAAAGCTTCAACCAGGAGAGACGTATCAGCAGTTTTCAGAAAGATTAGAAACTTACCTACTGAGGTGGTGTAAGTTAGGAAACTTCACCACAGATTTCGAGGGGCTAAAGGAAATGATGTTGATTGAACAACTATTGGATTCCATAACCCCGGAAACTAAGAAGTTCCTAATTGAGAACAAAAGAGACAGGTTGGCTGACATAATCACATATGCAGAAAGCCACCACATGGCTCAATCCCTGACTCAAGGGATTAAAAGGAAACAGGAGGGAGTTAAGCAACCCCAAACTCATAATAAGTTTGATCAAAAGGACAATGCAACCAAATACAGGCCAGGATATGATAATAAGGATAGGAACCCACAATTTCAGGATAGGAAACCTTACAAAAAGGAAGAAAAGTGGTGCAAAATTTGCAAAATGAACAACCACCATACAACAGAATGTGGTAGGAAAGTCCCTCCATATCACGCTGCATGCATGATAACAGTGGGAAAGGGAAGGAAGGAACTGACATCGAGTCTGGTAGATCTCCATCATCCCTCCATCTGTGAAGAAGTAATATGTAACGGCACTAAGGTAAAGTGTCTGTATGATTCCGGATTGGAATATGACTCAGTTGTGAGTGCGTCTCTAGTGCACCCTGAGCAGTATACCACAGACAAAGTGGAGATACAAGGGGCATTAAAGGATACAGCCACCATAACACTTCCCATAGCCAGAATCAATGTGAAAACTCGCTATGTGGAAGGAGTGATCAATGCAGCAGTGTGTGAGAATCCTAATTACCCGCTGGTGTTAGGAGGGAGATATGTTTTCCTAGGGAAACCAATAAAACCTGTGATAATGGCAACACTCCAGGTCAGGTCAACCCCTGGAAAGGAGGAGGGAACACCACTCAATATTCATCCGAGAGAGATGAGAAAGGCCCAAGCTAAAGATAGCACATTAAAACCTTGCTTTGGCAAGTTGCCAAAAAGCCATAACCCCCCAAAGAATGGACAGTTTTATTTGAATGATGGATTGCTTTACAGGAAAGCTGGGACAGGACCCAATGGGCATAGCCAGTTAGTACTGCCATCTATTTACAGGGACAAGGCTATGGAATTAGCACATGTTGATTCAGACGGTGGACATAAGAAGATTGGTACCACCTGTCAAATGACATCAGTGCATCACTATTGGCCAGGCATTGCTGAAGACATAGTTCGGTATGTGACTGCCTGTGCACAATGTAGCAAGGAAAACCCCACATGTTGGGAAAATCAACAGGACCTAGGAAAGCATTGGGGCGGACGTAGGCCTGAAAAGAAAAAGGTAGACATAGTGGATAGGATGGCACCATCTCACAAAGGGTCTACCAGACAACCAGTTACTATGGCAACTCTCCGTATTGTACAGGGAGGGGATACAACACGTCCCATACCGACAAGATTTACTAAAGCATTTAGTTCGGAACACCAGGTACTGGATCAAAATAGGAGTGTGGTTAGTCGACCACCCTTGATAAAGGACCTGCGGGGAAACCCCAGGAAAATAGGTAGTGGGAGAGTGTGCAGTGCAAACCATTTGACTGATGCACAGCCAACTACACTATACGGCTATTAAATTAGCATTATGAGGGCAAGGCAACATTGGTAGCTGGCCAGCCCATCACAGTCCATTGGAAGTACTGATACGGACATGGATTGAATAATATATGGCATTTTTACAGGGAGAATTGATTTCTTGGTGCAGGAAAATTTCATGTCCCCATATGAATCATATTATATGCTCCGAGTGGTTTCTCCAGGGTAATGAGCAGATTATTGGATCCCTTACAAAACCCATCTATCACTAATTTCCTGGAGGATACCCTCATAGCTACAGAATCATTAGAGGAACATCTATATCACTGGATCTTAGAATGTAGGGGCAGTTTTTCTGAGTAGGCACCCATCTGATCAGAACCAGGAGGGAAAGAGGGAAGAATAGATTCCGGCTGGATGATTGCCTCGTTATTGGTCTCAGATTGAAGCTCGACATAATTGCCTCGTTTATGCATTCGTGTCTCAATCTCTCGCTTAAAAATTGGGGGGGCTATCTGTAGCGTAGTCCTGAACCAATATCTAAGGGCAATTAACGAGAGATTAGATACATGGATTTAGTTGTAGAAGCATGGACACAGGAGTTTTGAGTGATTACATGCAGTATAACTTAGAGCGAAGACTGTTTTCCTTGTAGAACAGGAGTTTTGAGTGATTACATCCGGTTTCAACTGTGATTGCAAACGCTACAAGGGAGGCAGAAAAAGGTTAGCGTGTTTAAATGGTAGCGCCCAAATGGCCGGTTTAAACAAGACCGGGATGGAAAGAATCGGTTGGGAAACACCGGAAGAATAAATTATCGAAGTTTTGTATGATCGACAGATCGGGCAGAAAGGGTGTTTTTACAGAAATTTTTGTAAACATAAACTGACCCAGCCAGCCAATAGAATCGCTTGTCTTCCTTTTGCCCGCTACCTGTAATAAAAAGGGGAAACAAATCTGGAATATTTCTCTTGAACCGCCAGAACCCAGCTCCTTCGCCATTTGCCAGTGAAGCAGACTGCATGGGTTTATGAAAAGCCTGTTGAATCTGAGATTGTGGGTCAGAGGTATCCTGTCACTCATCTTGTAGTAGAGAAGAACATTGGTGTTGTACCTAGCGGTGTATGATTTAAACAAGCACCCTGTACCTACATCAGTTGGAAGAGTGGGGACCCTCAGTGTTGGGCTTCTCCATCTTATATTCTGGCTTCAAGGAAAAGGCGGAAGCGAAGAAGTTAAGTTCTATTAGACAAGACTGACTCGCAGAGCATTGGCGTACCACACCCAGTTATAGTAGTAGTGATGAAAACAGTGATGATTAAATTAGTCTGGAAGCAACATAGACTTTAGTCAGTGTGACATTTTCAAAAGCTACATAACATAGAAATACTTTGAAGATAAACTCAAGTGATCTCAATAACATTGTAGTCAGTGTGACATTTTCAAAAGCTACATAACATAGAAATATTGTGAATTCAAGTGATAACAGTAACAGTGAAGTCATTATGACAGTTGTCAATATCCATTCCTCTAATACTGAAGATAAATTCAAGTACCGTCATTAACATTGGTTCCAAAGGATTAGTTGCACTAAGACTTTTCATAACAAGGGAGCCTTAACAACTAGGAAAAGACTTTATTTGTAGTGTTTGACTTTTATTTGGTGTAGATACATCTAAACAGATGACTGTACATAAATAAAATTAAGAAATTGTAGTTCACTGTTTTTATTACTTTATGTCAGCTTTGAATTACTTTGAATTTAATTAAATCCCCTAGATACAATAACAGCCCATAGGTATAATTCTGAGAGGGGCACCATAGAATTCTGGTACTGAATATTACTATCTCGGCCAGAAATTCTTTACAGCCTGACTTTATACCTATGAACTCTATACACCATTGCTCTTTTCTGAGAATGGGGTATTTCTTTTAAGACCAGACTCTTCTCTGGCAACTATCCTAGTATCACCTGATACACCTGGTTGTCTTATTCTTCATAATTGAGAAACCTCTCGCGACATGGTTATAAAGCATCTGGAGCATCACGTCAAATTGGTATGAGGAGAAGCTAAATATAGCCGATGAATTTAAATTTGACTAATTAATTAACAATGCTTTATCACTGAACTGGAGGTTTAATAAATGTTCGGACATCTTTTTAAAATCTTGCCTTGGGACATATTTGAAAAAAAAAACTATAAATTCAACACCAACAAAAATAAAACTGTGTGTTACTTCGTCTCCGATTTAAGGGAGTATCGACCTGAGCAACAAAATCGGCCGCGTTACCGCAATTGTATCGAACTCCATTCTTTATTCATACTCACCCAAAGTAGCTATTGAGAAAATTCATAAAATTTCATCAAAATCAAACATTTGCTATTATGAAGGATGGAAACACGTTCGCGTTGATGCAACAGGCTCACAATTTTGTTCCCTGCCCAAGAAAATGCACCATAAAAAATGCAACTTTGGTGGGAAAAGATCCATGGAGGGATACGAAAACGTCACTTGTCGATAGGAAAGCACAGCGAAAATGTATACACGTTTGAAAACAGCATGCCGTCAATGCCAGATTCAGATATATACCAGTTTTGGCTTTCGGCGCCAAATTGAGTGGATCATTGTTGGTTCTAATGCCTATTTAATGTCTTTTTGTTTATTTATTTACTTTTTATTTTTGCAATTGTAAATACACCAGCGGAGAGTCTCAGGTTTCATAAAATATAAAAACAAACATATGAACATGTATCATTTTTTGATCAAATTACATGTTTCCCCCGAGAGCTAGATTTTCGAACATGTGACCTATTTTGCAAGACGCTAACACGACAATTTTAAATTGTTATAAGTTGCTCATGCATAATGTCGACCTGAATACCTTCCTGCTTTCTTCCTTCTCTCTGCTGCCTCTTAGTTTGGCATTTAAACATTTTTTTTTAAAGCAGCTTGTTCTGATCTTCCTATCTTGTGATTTAGTGAGTGACCATGTTTGGCATTTATGAATACGTCATTTATCAGCTGCCATTTTTGTTTCGGTACCCGAGCAATGGACTAAGTTGTAAGCCGCTCCTTTCTTCATTTTCCCTTTTCGCTGCTCGTGGAGCATACAGTCGCATTTGCAGCTACCCCCCCCCCCTTTTTTTCCACTATAGGAAGCTTGTCACAAAGTATTCGTCTGCTCTTACAGAGGTGGTTATTGTAACAGTTTCTTTTTCATGATTGGGTTGCCAGTTCCATTCGCAACCTTATGTTGCTTGCCTTTCAGGAACTGCTTAAGGGAGCTCTAGTCATTTCTTTTCTTTTTTAAACCCCCGGGGACTCTGGGGGGGGGGGGGGGGGGCAGCGCAGCTGCTTTAGACTTTCCAAGATTTTGTTGTAATTTCTGTCTACACTACTATCATATGTGGGTATACTTTAGACTTTCCAAGATTTTGTTGTAATTTCTGTCTACACTACTATCATATGTGGGTATACTTTAGACTTGTAAATTTGGGTTATCGTGAAAACCTTAAGACTTATTGCTGTCGTACTTCTTCTTCTTCATCATTGTCACGGTTTGCCTCCCCTTAGCTCTGCAGTAGTGGTCCAACAGTGGTCAAATCTCAAGAGCAACTAATATGGGTCTTCAAATATGTCTACCTTCGCACAAGATTATTCTTGGCAGAGTTATAGATAGAAGGATAATGATGCTTCTACCTCAAGGTAGTGTTCACAAGATATTCAGAAAGCGAGAAAAATGCTGCATGAGGCTGAGCACATGTTGACTCTAGTATCTGCCGTCAACTTTTGTGAAGGATAGGGTTACCTTATAATGCGTTAGCTCGTTCAAGCCCACAGCTGAGTTAATTCAGCGAATTCCTCTTATTATTATTGTGTATCTCTGGTTACGTGTATTTAAGAAATTTTCTGAGACACACAGATGTAGTACATTCAAAATGATTAACTCAACTTTAAATTTGTTTTTATACAAGTAACCAATTTAATAATCCATTTTTTTAACAGCTAATGAATAATTGTTTTGAAAAAAGTATTCATCAAAGTGTGATGTTAAGGTTTTCGCAAATTGACAGTTCACTTGGTGTCACAGTATATATGTTCGACAAAATATTAGGTTAGTCACGCTGTGAGTGGCAACATTGATAGAATAAAAAACCCGTTTGGTCACTTGACCGGAAGGGAAGTGGACGCAAATTCTGGCGCATAAAGTGAGTTGACTTTCTGGCCATCGACCGGGATAGGTCGTCTTTATGTTCCCTGTCAGCGTTTTGCTGGAGAGAGTTTGCCATTATTGTTCGGGTTTAGTGCTTGCCATTTCTTCTTGCGATTTTTGGATTGTAGTGCATAATGCTAGAGTGTTAATGTATTTTTCTAGTGGCATTTCCTTAGACCGGTGATGTTGAGTCATTTATGATTTAGTTGTGCCTGATCTTAGTACATACTTTCGCCGGTGAGCGAAAGTCATTGTGATGTCCATACCAGGGGGTATGATATTTATATATTAAGTTGGTAGTAGTGCAAGCTGTATTGGCATTTATGGTCAGTGTATTTTATATGTATTATGAGCCGTGTGGGGCTTCATTGTGTGCAGTGTATCATTGAAAGGGAACTCACCTGTTAAAGGTGTTATAGTTAATTATTGTCAGCTACTGTATGCTGTGGTCGTCCTCTAGTGGTACGAGCCAAGTATGAAAGCGGTTGTGTATTGAAATGCACAGTATAAGTAGTTTCCTGACACTTGGCAGCTTTTAAGTTTTACTTAGTTGCCAATAGTTGTTTCTGCTCCCGCTGATGTTTTGGGTCCAGGTCCGGTCTGGCACTATTCTTAACTCTGGCAAGATCTGGTTGTCTTCTTGGCATGAGGTGAATTGTTGCAGTGTTCTAATCTGGCTAAAGTGGCAGGTTATATTGCTTGTCTTCCCCCGCATTTGTTTCTAACAATGTTAAGCAGGGTTCCAATCGGAAGGGGTGTTGTGCCTTCATTCCGAATGTCTGCCAATGGCTTCAAACATGTGTTGTTTGTGGGGTAATTCAAATTATTTCCACATGGAAATTCCTGCGCGTTACTGCAAAGGTCATGTCTTCCAAATATGGAATGAAAACATCCGATCACTCTCTCGGCAATGTTTTCTTAAATACAACATCTTACTTTCATTAAAAGTAATGTCTTTGTAACAAGGTGTACCGGAAACGATTATGTCATTCTTGTCTGTCCAGAAATGTGTTGCGCAGGCGAGTAATCTAACTACCAGTCGCCTGCGCAAACAAAACTCTTCGTTTATCCATCTGGTCGAGGAAGGTACATCAACCTTATCAGCGATTAAACAAATTCGCTGGGCGATTTTAGTGCTAATCCGTAGCCTGATGTAGGGCACACCCGAAATTTTCCAGCATGATTGTCGGTTAATATTATCTCATCCGTCTCCTTTTTCATGCAGGGATGAACAGGTAAACAAACAGACATGACGACTTATCACTGAGAGGAGTGTAAGATGATTTGAAAGTACTAACTATCTGCTTGATAGCAGCGAAAGAAAATGTGCCGACCACAGAAAAGGACGTAATTTAGTCCACTCAACAAATGTAACTAAATACTGCCTGAGAGGAATATAGATTGACCCAATAATTATGTGACAATCATCATCATAATCATCGTCTTCTTCTTTGTAGGTTTCTTCTTCTGCTTCTTCACGGCCGGCTGTTTGCCCGCTATTGAAAGTCACTACTTTGGCTCTGAGCCCGTATGGTTAACCCAATTTCTCGCCAGCAAGATCACGGCTTTTTCTGCAGCGGGAAATATCAGTTGAGCGCATTTCTGTTATTTATAGCGGTAAAATAATTGTGTACAAAGTGACATCGTGCAGAGTACTAACTATGTGTAGATTTTCATTACTTTATAATAATATTTAACAATGTAATAGACGTTAGAAAACAACACTGAAATATCATTTAATTTGTGACAGAGGTCGTGCATTTATTTATTAATTATCTGAAGATCTATGGAGCAGATTCACTTTAAAATTACTAAATTATCTCAAAGAGACTTTAAAGATTATCTCCACCAACTGTTATCGCAGCATCTTTTTCCGTTATAGCTGGGTCGTCAATTTTATGAGCCTGTCGAACAAAAAGGATCTGTCGTACTACGAGAGAGAAAACACTGTTTAGTTACAAGGTTTAAGAATTAATTTTTTTTTTTAATTGTTTCGAATAACTGTACTGTGACTGGGACCGACATATGTGTGAAGGTAGATAGAATTTTGTTTAGACATCATTGTTACAGTCCAGGAATGTTAGTTGGTTTTTTTTCTGCGTGATGCAAATGTTGATGTGTAGTTGAAGATCTGGGTCACTCACGCTGACAGCATACATGGTTCTTGTAAGATGATGAGAATGATGAGACATGGTTGTGAAGAGACGCGAATGTGTTTAGGCTCATATATAGTTGCACAAAAATACCCAGTCACACTCGTACTGAAGTCAATGATGGTTGAAACTACTTGTGACAGTTCATACATTTATTGACAGGACTAACAGTAGAATCACACAGGAACAGTCAATGTAAACAGGTTCATGTACATCATGTTAATTGAAATCGCTTGGTACATATCAGGCATTCTAAGGCTGGTGAACATTCAAATATGTGGGCATGTCAATAGTGGTATGTTCTTTAATGTGCAGTTCATAATGCCGCTTTGGTATCCCTGACTGAACGCGTCAGATACCTTAATAACTCCGTCATCCAATGGACGAGCCCTTAACTCATGTAATCCTATTACCAGGGCCGTCGTACAACTTGGCATAACACGCCAGTTACATCTGTTCATGCGGTAGAATAATTGCCATTACACAGACCTCAATATGACGTCAGCTGTGTATTCTTCATTAAGCAGGTTGTATAAACCATGCTATAATGTTTGTATAAATATACCGCCAACCTGCGGTTTCCACCATATATAACTTCGTCACTGGACTTCTGATCATATGAAGACGAATAGTCTTAAATAGCTACCTTGAGCACAAAATATAAGTTCTGCATTACAGGCACGGTGAGCTGTTCTCACGCTAGGTAATCCTTTAATAAATTCTGCAACCGAATGCGTAGTATTGAAAAAGTTGGTATTACCTTGAAACGAATCCTCAGAACTCAAGAAACAACACTGTCGTCATTCCTGACGTACAGTAAATCACTGGGGGGAAACTGCCAACGCAGTCACTTCGAAGATTTTCCTTCCCCAGAATACAACGGACATTCACGTCCAACAGAAGCCAGATCGCAACTCTACCTGACGGAAGTCTAATTTTGCGCGCCACCACTGCGCATGGCACAAAACCCAGAACTGTTTACCTTTGACCCTAAAGGTCAAACCCAATGAATGAACCAAAAAGGGAGATAACCCCTAATCAACCTGACACCGCAAAGTTAAGACATAGTTCCCTAACTTTGACCAGGGTGAAAAACATACAACCAATAAATCGACGTTTAAAACTCCGTCAAAGATTACAGTACCAATCATTCGAGAGAGTACATTAACTTTCAAACACAGCTAAGGGGGTGCAACTGTGATTGAAAGTTAGACAATAATTGTATTGTTTCCCTTAAATGTACTCTCCCGAAAATAGAAAAGTGCGCAAATGAAAGTGTGCATGAACAGTTTGATTATGGAAAGACAAGATTTTAAAAAGATGCACGAATAATTACGAGACATGTTGTCATAAAAGAAATGTTAGTTATTTAGTCAATTTACGGCCCATTAGATCATTATCACTGCTCTACATGTCATTTAGGAAGGTTACTCCATGTCTTCATATTTAATACATCCATATAATTTTCACTACAAATATCTAATGACGGTCGCCTGCAATGAAATGACCACAGTGGTAATAGTACCGTCTGTAATACATGTAACCGAAACAACACACTATAATTAAAAACCTGTCAATATTGACGGGTTATTGCTAGTTTGAAACATAATTTCACAATAAAAATTATAAATAAAAACTAATTTGTTGCACATTTCTGTACCTTGACAGTGCAATTTACCCGCTGGAAAACAATATAGCGCGAATGACAGAGTGCATGACATATTTTACAGATTAAAGTCTCCAAGATTTACAGACTGACAGGCGACATGCGAAACATAATTTTATAAGTTAAATTAACAATGTAAATAAAAACTCGTTTGCTGGAAATTTCTCTATCTTTAATGTGCGAATCCCTCGCTGGAAAACAATAATGCATGACTGATAAGAGTTTATGACAGAAATGTTGGACAAGTTAAGATAATGACATTACATGCGGTGTTGTTGATGTATATAATATTGTGTATATCGATATTCTCATTTTACAGTCACTTTGTACTCGCACGCACGTACACACACATCATTACATTACTTCAGCATAATATTTTACACATCTGTATGTTGCTGTCATTTTTGACGGAGTCATCTGTCAAGTTATTTGCTTATGTTTTTATCATAAGAATAATTGTGTCTTTACCTGCGATGTCAGGTTGATTAGGGGTTGTCTTCCCTTGTTTATTCATTCATTGTGTTTGACCTTTAGGGTCAAAGGTAGACAGTTCTGGCGTATGCCCATAGGCAGGGTTTTTTAAGCGGGAGTTGAGTTAGACTTCCGGCAAGCCGTGAAGGGTCCTGGTTTCTGAAGGGACGAGAGTCCATTGTGTTTTTCGGGGAGAATCTTCGAAGTGACTGCGATGGCAGTTTTCCCCAGTGAATCTCTGTGCGTTGGAATGACAGCAGAGTTCCTTGTTAAGTTCTGTGGACTCGGTTACAGGTAATACCGACTTTTTCCATTACTACGCTTTCGGTGGCAGAACATGTTAGAAGATTACCTAGTCTGTGAACTGCAACTCACCGGTCCTCCATTACAGAACATATATGTTGTGCTCAAGGTAGCCATCCAAGACTATTAGTCTTCATACCATCCAGAAATCCAGTGACGAAGATATATTGTGGGAGCCGCAGATTGGCGGCATATTTATGTCCACATAAGCATTATTGCAGGGTTGATGGTAACCTGCTTATCAGCAGTACACAGCCGACGTCAGAACGAGGCCTGTGTTTTCGGCTATTATACTACAGCCTGATAATGTGCAATTGGCGGGGAATGCCAAGTTGTACCTATGTGTCAAGGTGATTAAGGTATCTGACGCGTTTAGTCAGAGAGATAAGGCGGCATTTTGAACTGTCATTGAATAACATTATTATTGACCATGCACGAATATTGGAATGTTTACCAGCCCTTTTGAACGCCTGATGTATTATTATCGATTTCCGGTCAGCATGACCTTGTTTACAATGACTGTTCCTGTTGATGCTACTATGTGTGTTATCGTCAATAAATGTTTTGAAACGTGCCTGCAGTGTTCAAGCATCCTTGACTACTGCATGTGAGTGTAGGGGTTGCAGTGTCTACATACATACGAGCCTAAACACATTCGCGCCTTCATTCGCACCCACACTCAGTTCATTATACGCCAGCACTACACATCTAACAACATGTATACTGTCTTGGGCCAGTGATCACCTCAACAAGAGAAAAAGACAGTTACATTTCTGGTGGGCCAGTTACGTGGGCTCTTCTGATACATTTATGATGTCGCCAGTGTGGCCCAGAAATTTACATTTCTGGTAGGCCAGCTGATGGGGCTATATAGATCATTGTACACAGCACGCCAGCCTTAAACAGACACCCCACCAGGCTACTTACACTTCTGGATGATGGGGCTATTTTCGTGAGAAGGACAAGTACACCTTACATTTGTGGGTTTAAGCTGGACAGAGCGAGAAATTAACATTTCCGTGGACTTATGCTACATTTATTATGCCTCCAGTGTTGTCCAGAAATTTACATTTCTACATGTGCTACATGTCATGAGGAACAAAGTGGACAACTGAGAATAACACACATACTCTATGCTTTCAAGTTTTGTCTACACAGGACAGAAATAGGTCATCAACTGTTGACCCAGATAAACAGTGCGAGCATTTATGTTATAATGCTACATAAACCACAACAGGACAAGTACTGAAGTTAACATCTAGGCATTTGCTACGTGGACCACAACTGCAAGTCGAGTCCCTTTTTGTAAACGGTACCGCTGGTCGTTTACACGTTTCAGTCAACAACAGACTTTTCTACGCCTGAGCATTCAAGTTACATTGTTCGAGGTCAAGTGTTTGTAAACAGTACGTGGAAATTGTAAACATTCAATGTGCAAGATACGAGAAGGTCATAGTAACTTTTGTTCGTGAATACCACTTTATGCTACAGTGGATTTGACATTCAGTGCGCGCTTGACATTTTGTTTCTGTGTTCGCAAGGAGCAAGTTAGTTACTGTAGTATCATGTGTGACTAAGCTTTATTTTGCAACACATTGAATTGATTGCTATTTATGTTAATTATACTATTGTTGTGTATTTTTCTTGTGTTCTTTTGCGGGCTGGTTGGGTAAAGGTGACTCCTTTAGATAAATGCCACGTAATAGAGGTTATCTATTGAGAGCGTGTCGTTAGGGATTGCAATTTTCTTAATTGAAATTTGCTAGCGACTTTTGTTGCTATTTTTTTTTTTAGCTGTGACGATATGAGTTAGTGTTGTTTTCGTTATTTTTCCGTTCTTTGATTTTCGATTAGTTTTGTTTGTATCTGTTCTTCTCTCATTCCTTCCGTTTATTTCTTTACAACTTTTTGTTTATAACAGTGTTGCTATTTGTCTTGTTTACTTTTCGCGGTTATCATTACACATTTGTGTAACATTTTTTTTTTACTTTTTGCTGTATTGTTTATTTGACTTCCGCGAACGTTTTCGGTCATTGTTCTGTATTTTTGTCTTTGTATTTATGATTGTTCTACATTATTGTCATACACAGTCTACATACATACACTTGGTCATGTATTATAATTATTGATAAGGTACACTCTTCATATAGAGATTGTTAATAAAACATTATTATATAAGATATTTATACAAGTTCTTTGATAAAAGACTTGTTATCCACAAAGATTGAGACAAGGTGAAATACATATTCAAGTTCTTTATAAAAAAGACTTGTGCCCATAGTGAGTGGGATATAAAGGAATTATTTTCCACAGGTACTCAAGTGATTTTTTGTTACATTATAAACAAGAGGACCATACAAGGTCTTTGTCTAAGACTAAGAGAGTGAAATAAAGTGAAGTGAGTATACAAGTCTAGCATTTCAGACTTGTCTCCCATTGAAGTGGGATAAGGTAATTGTTGAATTTTTCAGGTTACTGATCTCATTAGACAGAATGTCTACATTGGATTTCTTCATCCAGCAAGGGTTAACCCTTGGTAAGTCTGGTAAAGAATTGGAAGAATATTCATCTGCTCTATTCGCCATTGCATTAAAGTCAGAAGAAAAGAAACAAAAAGAGGAAATTAAATTGAAAGCAGAAGCTGAACAAAGGAGAGCAGAAGCTGAACTAAAGAAGCTAGGTGCTGAGAATAGAAGATTAGAACTTGAAGAGAAAAGGTATCAAAGAGAAGCTGCTGCTGAGGAGAGAAAAGCTCAAGCTGCTGCTGAGGAGAGAAAAGCTCAAGCTGCTGCTGAGGAGAGAAAAAGCTCAAGCTGCTGCTGAGGAGAGAAAAGCTCAAGCTGCTGCTGAGGAGAGAAAAGCTCAAGCTGCTGCTGAGGAGAGAAAAGCTGCTGCTGATGAAAGAAAATTCCAGATGGAAATGGAAGACAAAAAACTTCAAGCTGCTGCACAGGAAAAAAAACTTCAAGCTGCTGCTGAGGCTGAAATTAGAAAAATGGAACATGAGGAAAGAAAACAGAAAATGGAACTTGATGAAAGACTCGCAACTTTGGAGTTAGAGAAATTGAAATTGGCTAGTACGGGTGCTCAGCAAACAACTTCGAGTACGACAAAGGAGTTTGTTAATAGGATTAAATTGCCTCATTTCAATCCTTTAAAGGATGACGTAGCAGATTATCTAGATAGATTCCTAATTTTTATGCGATACGCATAACATAAAAAAGGAAAAATATGTTGAACAACTGATGGAATTTTTTACAGGTGACACAGTGACTACTCTTATGACAATAGACGAACATGACAGGACTAATTATGATGTTGTCAGAGCAGCATTGCTAAAAAAATACCAACTAAAAGAAGAAGACTATCGTCTTCGTTTTAGGACAATGTTGCCAGAAAATGGAGTAGATTTCTCTGATTTTGTTACAAAAATACGTCGTACATTTACACGATGGGTTGAGTTGTCTCAGACTGAGAAAACATATGAAGGTCTAATGGACTTATTATTGCGAGATAAGGTTTTGTCATCTGTTAATGATTCTTTTCTTGCATTCCTTCATGAGCGTAAGCCTAAAAACTTAAAAGATATGGAGGAATACTGTTGTCAGTATGCCACCGCGCATCCCCATGCTACAGTTAGCAATTCTAAAGTGAAAGAAGGGTTGCCAGCTGCTTCGGCAACACTATATGTTAAAAAAAAAAAAAAAAAATTTCAGGGTGCTCAACAAAACTGGAATAGGGGAAGTAATCAGAATTACACTCAGAAGCGGAGTAATCCAACACATGATGGTTCTTCGTCTATGAATTGGAGACAAGATGGTAGTTCTCGTAATTTTAGTGGTAATAATTTGAGACACTTTCGCAAAGGCTATCCAAATAATAACTATTCGAACTTTCGAGGTAATCATTCTCGACGTCAAGATTATGAAGATGGTGAATTTAGAAACCGGGATTCAAACCGGAATGATGATTACAATAGGCAATATGATAACAATTACAGGGGAAATGATAGTCGAAATAATTACAGGGGAAATGATAATCGAGGCAGACCTAGCTTTAACAAAAAAAGACCTTTCCAACAGGCAAACTCTGCACAACAAGAGTTTGATGGAGCCTGTAATACAGTAAATGATAGTGGTAACTCTAGGGCTATCACTGGTTGTGCTTTCGATTTTGGGAGAGCAACTGAATGCCCCCAATGCTTAACATTGTTCGACTCATCGACTGTATCTACTCTAAGTTGTGGTCACCCTCTTCCTGCTCTACCTGCTACAATTGCGCATGATGGGAGAGGATCTCTCATCTTACATAAAGTTCTAATAAATGATAGGCTAGTCTCAGTACTTTTCGATTCGAGATGTACTACCGTCGGGGTTAGGGAGTCTCTGATAGATCCTTGCTGTGCCACTGGAAAAACAATCAAATGTGTTACATTTTGTGGTACTATGGAAAGTTATCCTACTGCTATTATTAGGATTGACACTCCCTTCTTCACAGGAGATGTCCATGCATGTCTTCTTCCTAATCCTATTGCGGATCTTATAATCGGTCGTATTCATGGGGTTAAGGAATGCACCCCGCAACAAATTTCTAGTTGGGAGGAAAAAAACATTCAAACGGTCAATGCAGTGGTGACAAGAGCTCAAGCTCTTAATCCCCCAACTTCATCGGATAATAGTAATGAAGTTGATAGCCAAGACGAGCACTTGGTGATTTCCCATGACTCGTTTGTTAAACGTCAAGAAGAGGATCCTTCTTTGAAGAAATTCTTCCTTCTTGCAAAGAAAGGGGATCCCAATCAAAATACTAATCACAAATCGTATATTACTATGAAGAATGGTATATTGGTACGGATGGTACAACACTCGGACAAGTCTATGCACTCGCAAATTCTTGTGCCTAAGTGTATGAGAGCCTTAATTCTTCAGCATGCACACGATTCTCAGTGTGCTGGACACATGGGGTTTTCCAGAACTAAAACTAGAGTCCTTGCGTCCTTCTTTTGGCCATTCGTGAATAAAGACATCCGAATTTATTGCCGATCTTGCAAAATTTGTCAAGAGGTCAAGTCTAGAGGTCCGAGACATGCTGCTCCTATTCAGGCTGCAGATATTCCGATTCGGCCGTTTCAGAAAATGGCTATAGACATCATTGGTCCGTTCAAGATTAAGTCAGCCAGAGGACACCAATTTATCCTCACTTGCGTGGACATGTGCACGCGTTGGCCAGAGGCTATTCCTCTGAAGAGCATATCAACTGTCGATATCGCTGATGCTCTTTGGCTCATATTTTCTCGTCTGGGATTCCCCGGAGAAATACTGTCGGACCACGGCACTCAGTTAATTTCGGACGTTATGTCTCAGGTAATGGCTACGCTAGACATTAAAAGGTCTCTCAGTAGTATTTATCATCCAATGTCCAATGGATTGGTAGAACGTCTTAACAGGACACTAAAAAACTTACTTGGCAAGATAACGGAGGATCATCCTGAAGATTGGGACAGGGTTTTACCTGCAGTCCTCTTTGCCTATAGAGAAGTTCCCAACGAGCATACAGGGTTTTCTCCTTTCGAACTTGTCTTTGGTGCGCAACCGCGCGGTCCGATGTCCTTGTTACACGATTTGATAACTTCTGATAATATTGACGATGATACACAATCGTCATATGAATATGTAATTTCTCTTAGAGAAAAGATTATCGAATCGTGCAGGTTAGCAACTTCATCTTCCGAATTTGCGAAAGAAAAAGCTAGGCGATTTGCTAACAAGAAAAGACGCCTACGTCAACTTTGTCCTGGAGACAAAGCATATGTCTTACTTCCCTCAAGAGAGAATAGACTTCTCATTTCATGGAAAGGTCCATACACTATAGTCTCCAAAATTTCCGATGTCGACTATATCGTCGATGTGGATGGAAAGCATAAAACCTTCCATATAAATATGCTAACAGAGTTTATTGAACGTCCAGACTATTTGCAGCCTATTTTCCAGGCGACGGACGACTCTCCAGTCCAACATGGTCACATCTCATCCCTGTCCGTTATACAGGATGAGGAAACTATTTTTTCTGACGTTAACTTACCTCTTCCTGCGATTCCACTGAATTCAACGGAATCGTGGAGGGACGTTACAATCTCTTCGAACTTGTCTTTTGAGGAGCAACGTCAAGTATCCTCTACGCTACAATCATATCAGGATGTCCTTACCGACATTCCTGGACACACAGATGTCATAGAACATGACATCATACTTACTGATCGTAATCCTATCAGAGTAAGACCATACCCAATACCTATTCATTTTCAAGCACAAGTCGAGAAAGAATTGGATGAAATGATTCAACTGCAAATAATTGAACCATCCACTTCAGCTTATTCTTCGTCGATAGTTATTGTTCGAAAGAAAGACAATAACATACGTCTTTGCGTTGACTATCGCAAATTAAATCAAGTTACGAAGTTCGATGCTGAACCTATGCCATTATTAGATGATCTACTTATTAGACTTTCTAAAGCTAAATTCTTTACTAAACTAGACTTGTCGAAAGGTTATTGGCAAGTCCCACTGACGGAACACGCCAAACCTCTCACTGCTTTTTCGACACCTAGGGGTCTGTTTCAATGGAATTTTATGCCTTTCGGGCTTATGAACGCCCCAGCGACTTTCGTGCGCATGATGCGACGAATTCTATCAGATCGTGCAGATGTCATCGCATATTTAGACGACATCTGTCTTTTCAGCGATACTTGGGAAGAACACTATTTGGGTCTAAAGGAATTGCTATCTACTCTACGTGAGCATAGTTTGACTGCAAAACCCTCTAAAGCTTTTGTTGGGTTTAGTGAAATTTCCTTCCTAGGTCATCGAGTTGGTCATGGTCTGTTGAAGACAGAGGACCAAAACATTTCGAAGATATTAAATATCTCGGTTCCGAAGACAAAAAAGCAAGTGCGTAGTCTCTTGGGATTGATACAATTCTATGGAAGATTCATTGAGAATCTGTCCTCCATTATGGCACCACTTTCATCGTTATTGAAAAAAGGTTCTCCTAATATGGTGCGTTGGTCCCAGGAATGCCAATCTTCATTGGATCAGGTTAAGAATTTGTTCTCATCTCATCCTATCTTAAGACTACCAACGATTGATAAGACTTTTGTTCTTCGTAGTGATGCCTCTTTCACTGGGATTGGAGCGGCACTAATGCAGGAATATTCAGGAACTCTGCATCCTGTAATGTATATTTCTAGGAAGCTAAATGCGGCAGAAAGGAATTACTCGGTTTTAGACCGTGAATTGTTGGCTATGGTTTGGTCCATTCTTAAGCTACAAAGGTTCCTTCTGGGCGCGCATTTCTTTATGGAAACCGACCAAAAAGCTCTTACGGCTATGCAAAGTAAGGATTTGAAGAGCTCGAGATCTACTCGTTATGCTATTGCTCTTCAGCCTTTCCATTTCACGGTTCGAGCTATCCGTGGTTCGGATAATGTGATAGCGGACATATTGTCCAGATGCCCACATGATTCCATTTAAATCTTGTGTCCTAGATCTCCTGATACACTTTCAGACTTTTGTCTGTCCTTAATATCCTAATATGTTGTAATACAAATGTATTTGGATGATGTTTAGATAATTTAACAAATTTCATTTTGTCCATCCATCAGTGATATGTTGCTAATATAGCATTGTAAGTCATGACATTTGTATATTGCTATAATTATAGTATTTAGTAATGTTTGATATATGATTGGTATTGCCAGCAACTTAGGTTTCTTTAATGGTACCCCCTTAGTTTGTTTGGCTTAAAGGAAATATTTTCTCCTACGTTGGGAGATGATTTGTACCCTCTTCAGACGCTTTGTTTATGCGTCTATTGTACCTGATATTAGGTTCATTTTTTCATGAGCACATAAGTGATACTTGTGCAATCTTTCTCATGGACATATTAAAAAAAAAAATTTCATTTTTTTTTTACAGGGGGATTGTAGTAACATGTTGCTGTCATTTTTGACGAAGTCATCTGTCAAGTTATTTGCTTATGTTTTTATCATAAGAATAATTGTGTCTTTACCTGCGATGTCAGGTTGATTAGGGGTTGTCTTCCCTTGTTTATTCATTCATTGTGTTTGACCTTTAGGGTCAAAGGTAGACAGTTCTGGCGTATGCCCATAGGCAGGGTTTTTTAAGCGGGAGTTGAGTTAGACTTCCGGCAAGCCGTGAAGGGTCCTGGTTTCTGAAGGGACGAGAGTCCATTGTGTTTTTCGGGGAGAATCTTCGAAGTGACTGCGATGGCAGTTTTCCCCAGTGAATCTCTGTGCGTTGGAATGACAGCAGAGTTCCTTGTTAAGTTCTGTGGACTCGGTTACAGGTAATACCGACTTTTTCCATTACTACGCTTTCGGTGGCAGAACATGTTAGAAGATTACCTAGTCTGTGAACTGCAACTCACCGGTCCTCCATTACAGAACATATATGTTGTGCTCAAGGTAGCCATCCAAGACTATTAGTCTTCATACCATCCAGAAATCCAGTGACGAAGATATATTGTGGGAGCCGCAGATTGGCGGCATATTTATGTCCACATAAGCATTATTGCAGGGTTGATGGTAACCTGCTTATCAGCAGTACACAGCCGACGTCAGAACGAGGCCTGTGTTTTCGGCTATTATACTACAGCCTGATAATGTACAATTGGCGGGGAATGCCAAGTTGTACCTATGTGTCAAGGTGATTAAGGTATCTGACGCGTTTAGTCAGAGAGATCAGGCGGCATTTTGAACTGTCATTGAATAACATTATTATTGACCATGCACGAATATTGGAATGTTTACCAGCCCTTTTGAACGCCTGATGTATTATTATCGATTTCCGGTCAGCATGACCTTGTTTACAATGACTGTTCCTGTTGATGCTACTGTGTGTGTTATCGTCAATAAATGTTTTGAAACGTGCCTGCAGTGTTCAAGCATCCTTGACTACTGCATGTGAGTGTAGGGGTTGCAGTGTCTACATACATACGAGCCTAAACACATTCGCGCCTTCATTCGCACCCACACTCAGTTCATTATACGCCAGCACTACACATCTAACAACATGTATACTGTCTTGGGCCAGTGATCACCTCAACAAGAGAAAAAGACAGTTACACTGTATTTACAATATATGGCATTAACATTACTACGTGTTGTATTTCTCAACAGAAATTCATGCTCATGTATAGTACAAGTGGTAGATATATAACCATAATCAATGATTTCTCAGTACATCTTTCAATAATTCATATTTGAAGCATGCTGTTAAAAAAAATCCAGCGAAAAAAGATATGGACAGATCTCGAGCTGATGGCGAGGGACAAGAGCACTTGGCATTCGTTTGTTGAAGGCATATGGTTCTTTATGAAGGGTAATGCATAAATTAATGAAATACCACG
The DNA here is from genome assembly GCA_024509875.1 of Oreohelix idahoensis. Taxonomy (NCBI): domain Eukaryota; kingdom Metazoa; phylum Mollusca; class Gastropoda; order Stylommatophora; family Oreohelicidae; genus Oreohelix; species Oreohelix idahoensis. The sequence goes on along the minus strand of JAMPIV010020007.1, from coordinate 54,529 downwards.
ACTTACCTTTGACACGGTGGGTGAATAGGCTGGATAGTACCACTTCTCATGAAAGAATAGGCTGGACAGTATACCTTCTCGCTAATCTCAGCCTGCTTGCATTCACCAGCGACAGCACTCCGAAAGTAAGACAACAAATACAGTCGGATTTAAACATTGGACCTAACTTGTCAACACAAAATTTATACACGAAACTGAGTTACGCTACCTTGTTAACCTTAGCGTGACCTCTCAAGCAGACGTCGACTACTATTTGTCTTAACGCAGACAGCTTCCCCCATTCCATCTCCTGTGTGAATATTAATCAACTTTTCATGAGGCATTATAACTACAACATGTAACTTGTGTTCTCAAAGAACGTGGCCAAATTGTCACGTGGGTCCGAAGCCGGTTGCTCAAGTCAAGAGTCCATAATAAATAGTTGTCGAATATATGTAAATGGTACGGACGAACGAACGAACGCAATCTTTATTTTATCAGGGTAAATAAATAGGCATTATTGCCTTTTTACATGTCTGCCCTGCAATAATAATATTCACATAGTGTTTTCAAATTGAAATATTCTTAATTTCAGCAATAAGAAATGAAAAATAGCATGCATTTAATCATTGAGGACACACACGAGTATTCACACACACATGAACGCACACACACACACACACACATATACACACACACACACATATATATATATATATATATATATATATATATATATATATATATATATATGAGAGAGAGAGAGAGAGAGAGAGAGAGAGAGAGAGAAAGAAAGAAAGAGAGAGAGAGAGAGAGAGAGAGAGAGAGAGAGAGAGAGAGAGAGAGAGAGAGAGAGAGAGAGAGAGAGAGAGAGAGAGAGAGAGAGAGAGAGAGGAAACAACAAAGCAATTTCATATTTACACGAAAGTCGAAGTTATACCATTTACAAATATATACTGATGAAAATAAAATATAAAATGAGACAGGGAGTTATTAGTAGGTGCGTGTTCAAGACTTCATTTCATGGGAATGCAGATATATTTTCAATGGTGTAATTATTAGCTTTCACAAACTCTGGTCAAGCGTTCCATGATGAGGCACCTGCATAACTTTAAGAAAGAATGGTAGGCGTTTTAAGAGAGAACGAACGAACGAACGAACTTTATTTTCAAAGGGTTAAGAATTGGGCTCGCAGGCCCGTCTGACATTCTGCCCCTCCTCTCTCTCTCATCATGTATACTAATATCCTTTCATCCTCACATTTACTTTAAGCATTATTAAGGCATTTATCATTATAAAAGTAATATTACATTTGCAATAATCATCATAATTAAAGTGTTGTTAAAATCAAATAAAATAATTTTTTAAAAAACCCCCAAAAAATTAATAATAATAATGAATTTGAAAAAAAGTTATTAAGAATATAATATTAAGAATAAGTATATTGTAATGAAAACTAGATCATCAGAGCCTCCATACAGTATATTAGATAAAAGTACAACACAATCAGTTAGGGTGGCATATAATCAGCACTCATAAAGTATTTGAACAGTATACGATTGTATGAGTAAGGACTGTGCGTGTTTTTCAGGTCATTGGGAAGATTGTTCCAAAGATGAGCAGCTGAGTAAGCCAAACTAGTTTTAAATAGGTCAAGCCTGGGCTTGGGAAAGAATGGTAGGCACTTTACGAGAGAAAGAATTCTTCTTCTTCTTCTGTGATCCTTAGCCGCCGACCGTCAAAGCAGTCAGTGGCCATCACGCCTAGTGGCGTCTTGTAGGGCAACAACAAATTGATTCCACTTTGCTCGGTCGGTGGCCATCCTTCGTACAGTGCCCCAACTCTGGTTCATTCTATGCATCTCAGCCTCCACAGTCCTCCGCCAGGTTGTTTTTGGTCGGCCTCTTTTTCGTTTTCCTTCAGGGGTCCAAAGCATAGCTGTTCTTGTGATGGCATCGGGGTCTCTTCTGAGGACATGACCAACCCAATTCCAGCGTCTGCCAGCTATGATGGTGTGCATGTCCTCTTGCTTGCTACGAGTAAGCAGATCTTGGTTAGTGATGGTATTCGGCCAAAAGATTCGGTGAATTTTTCTTAGGCATGTTGTGTGAAAAGAGGACAATTTCGACATTTCCTTCTCTGTAACTCTCCAGCATTCCGCACCATAGAGAAGCACAGAAAGCACACAGCTCTGATATAATCTTAATTTTGTGCTTGTGCTGTATTGGGAGGACTTCCAGATGTTGTTTAGGCTAAAGAAGGCTGTTCTTGCCTTATTCATTCTGATGTTAATGTCTTTGCCTGCCCCGCCGTCTGGTGTTACTATGCTTCCTAGGTATGTGAAGGTATCTGTCTGTACCAATTGCTTATTCCTTACTGATATGGGCTCAGGGTTGCTCACATTGAGCGTCATGACCTCAGACTTCTTTAAATTGATGTTCAAGCCCACCTGCTGGCTAAACTTATTAAGTCTATCCGTTTTTTTCCTGGATGTGTTGATGTGAATGTGCTAGTAGTGCAATGTCATCTGCATATTCCAGATCTTCCAATGTAGAAAATGTTGTCCATCTTATTCCTCTTGGACTGCTCTCTGTTGTCTGGCGCATCACCAAGTCTATGACTGTTAAAAATAGAGTGGTTGATAAGGGGCATCCCTGTCGTACTCCTGTCTTCACCTCAAAGGTTAGGTTGCTCTGCCCAACACTGCACGTAAGGTTTGCATAGAGGCTTTTTATGATTGACACTATGCAGCTTGGAATTCCATAAGCCCTCAGTATTTTCCATAAACTGTCCCTATGTATGCTGTCAAAAGCCTTTTCAGAATCAACGAAATTAATGTAAAGCTGTCTTTGCCATTCTGAGCACTGCTCTATAATGTTCCTGAGAGTGAATATATGATCTATGCATCTCCTGTTCTTTCTAAATCCTGCTTGTTCTTTCCTCAGTTTGTGATCTACTGCCTTTGAAATTCTCTGTATAATTATCCTGCCTAGTATTTTGCTGGGAACTGAGAGAAGAGTGATTCCTCTCCAATTATTGCAGTCTGCAAGATCTCCCTTCTTTTGCAATTTGACAATTATTCCTTTGTTCCACTCTGATGGTGTTGTCCCCGTTTTCCAGACTTGTGCAAATAGTGGTTCTAATAGTTCTGCTGCTAGCTCAGGGTCTGTCTTAAATAGCTCTGCATTTAAGTTATCATGGCCCGGAGCTTTGCCGTTCTTTAACCCTTTGGTTGCTGTGATGATTTCTTCTTTTCGTGGAATGTCTGTATTCACATCTAGATCGTTTTCAGCCTCAGGAACATTCAATTGTGTCTCTGGTGGTTCCTTGTTCAGAGTTTCTCTGAAGTGCTCTGCCCATCTTGTTTCTTGTCCATCTGCTGTCGTGATGAGATTACCTTGCTTATCTCTTACTAATGTAATATTGTTTGCACCTCGTTTTCCGCTAATGAATTTAGTTATTTTGTATACTGTGCTTTGTTCATTTCTCAGTGCTGCCTCCTCTGCCTGTCTTGCAAGATCGTCTAGGAAATTCCTTTTGTTGGCTCGGGTTTGGCGTTTAACTTCCTTGTCCAGCTGACTGTACTGTTCGCTATATAGTTGCTTTAACCTGGGGGACTTCGCTTCTGTTTTCATTCTTTCATTTCCTTTCTCATCGTTATGGTGTTTAAAGTTTCTGGTGTTATCCAGTCTTGCTTCTTCCTTTCCTGGAATCCCAAGCATGATTTGCTGCTTTCTTTGTATATTGTTGAAATGGTGTTGAAATTCTGGTCTATATCATCAGTCAATGTCTTTTCCTGACTTTTGGCAAATTGATATCGTTTCTTTATGTCGGCCGTAAAAGCTTTTCTGGTAAGGGAGTCCTTCAATTTGCTGATGTCAAACCTTTTCTGTGTAGTTACAGTTGGTGCAGCCCTTCTTAGTTTCACTTTCAGTTTTGCTACTACTAAATGGTGATCACTTCCCACATCTGCACCTCTTCTTACCTTCACATCTTGTAATGCATGTCTCCATCTACCGTTAACCATGATGTGGTCTATCTGGTTTCTGTCCCGACCATTTGGTGATTCCCATGTTAATTTGAGAATTTCTTTATGTGGGAAGAGTGTTCCTCCAATGACCAGGTTATTAATGCTACAGAAACTTATTAGTATATCCCCATTTTCGTTTGCTGTTCCGCTGCCGCATTTCCCCATTGTTCTTTCATTATATGTATTGTGTGTATCAACTTTCGCATTGAGGTCTCCCATTACTATAACAAGATCATATCTAGGTGTGTCTTCCATTTCTTTCTGCAGTTGTTGATAGAATTCATCCTTGACCTCCTCATCGCTATCATTCGTTGGTGCGTAGCATTGTATTATTGTAGTGTTGATGAATCTCCCTCTCAATCTTAATCTTATCATTCTGTTGTTGATGGGTTTCCATTCCAGTAATGTCCTTTCTATTCCTTTCTGTAGAATAATGGCTACGCCTTCATTGTGTTGTCCATCCTCTCTTCCAGAGTAAAGTACTGTTTCTCCTGTTGCTGTTTTAACTTTTCCTGCCCCTGTCCATCTGCTCTCGCTTATCCCTAGAATGTGTAACCTATAGTTTCTCATTTCTGCCGTGACCTGTCTTAGCTTACCTGTCTCGTACATTGTCCTGACATTCCAAAAACCTATTCTTGTATCCTGTTTTGCGGTCAGGACATCCGTTTTCATGTCAGTGGCTTCCTTTCGGCTTTCACCACTGACAGTCATACGAGCCACAGACTCCGAATGTCCATCCCGCATCAAAGTTTGTTCATTTATTATTGTTTCCGTAACTTCATTGTTTTTTTTTTTACACAGACAGGGGTGTCAGCCCTGTGCTAAAACCCCCAACCTGGAGGACCAGGGTACCAGCTTTTGTCTGACCCCTACCCACACAGACCAGTCCAGCTTGGTTGAACCTACCAGGAGTAAAACTCCCACTGGCATAGCTCTGGGGATTATCAGGGTACGCAAGCTGCCATACCGCTACAAGGTATGAGAGAAAGAATGGTAGGCACTTTTACGAGAAAAAGAATTGTAGGTGCTTTACGAGAGAAAGAATGGTAGGTGCTTTATGAGAGAAAGAATGGTGCGCTTTACGAGAGAAAGAATGGTGCGCTTTACGAGAGAAAGAATGCTGGCTTTACGAGAGATAGAATGGTAGGCGCTTTAAGAGAGAAAGAATGGTAGGCGCTTTAAGAGAGAAAGAATGGTAGGCGCTTTAAGAGAGAACGAACAAACTTTATTTTCAAAGGGTTACGAATTGGGCACGTAGGCCCGTCTGACATTCTGCCCTTCCTCTCTCTCTCTCTCTCTCTCTCTCTCTCTCTCTCTCTCTCTCTCTCTCTCTCTCTCTCTCTCTCTCTCTCTCTCTCTCTCTCTCTCTCTCATCGTGTATCCTTTCATCCCCACATTTACTGCAAGCATTATTTTGGCATTGGCAATATTCATCATAATCAAAGTATGTTTTTAAAATAAACTAAAACTAAAATAAATAAATAAACAAAATAAAATTAATACAATAAAATAAAAAATTAAATGAGAAAAAAACAAACAAACAAAACCAGAACAAACAAACAAATAACACTGACAAAAATCAAATTCCTCATACAGTAAATTATACAGTGATTTGAGGCATAATCAGATGGTGTGTTATAAGAACTCGTGAAACATTCGAAAAGTCTACTACTGAATGACTAGGGACTGTAGTGGATTGATGGTATTGTATGATGGTGATATTACTAAGTGTGATGCATGAGGTCAGCTGTGAAGGCTCCTGAGATAAAATGTAGCTGTGAATTGTCAGAAGGCCCTTCTTGCTACCACTACGACCTCACACCTATCTTTTTTTTTTTCTAATGAATGTGGCTACGTTAAATGTCTAGGGTAATGATATGTAATGTGTTGTGGTAATTTACATACACACACACAGATATTTACTAAGTCTAATAATATTAATAAATGTTATAATACACTGAACTAACTCAAGTGTGTAAAATTTTTGATAGTAATTTTCTTTAAATTTATTTGTTCTGAACCAAGGTTTTATTTTGGCCAGAACATATGAAAGGTTTTGCAATTATGAAAGAAATGCATGAATATTACATAATAAATGCAAGGTGTGTACATATGTATGTTACTAGACTAGTTAATATTACTACTGTTTATAGTTGTAATCTATTTTGGGAGAACACTTAATGGATGTGCTGTTGGGGTGGCCTCATCACTCCCTGTCTATGGTGACTACACATTGTCCAGTTATTGGATGGAATTTTTATGGGTGTGTTAGCAAATAAGTTGAGTTGGTGAATTCTCAGCAGACCAGGCGCTCACGTAGCTTGAATGTGTAGCTCTGGTGCTGAGATCTGGTGGCCCCACCTCTCCGTGCTTGGGGGCAATATCAGAAGTCTGGTGGCCCCACCTCTCCGTGCTTGGGGGCAATATCAGAAGTCTGGTGGCCCCACCTCTCCGTGCTTGGGGGCTATAATAGGCTGCTCTGACAAAATGTTACTGCACGGGTCCACTCTTGTAATTTTCAACAACTCATTTGACACCGCATTGGTGCCAACTGAAACTCACAGTTCTGCAATCAAAGTATTAGTCATGTGTCAGAATTCCATCCTCTAACCATTTCTGGACACAACACTACACAACAACAACACCACATAGACGGGTCAGATCTTTCTGACCAAACAACACATCTTACCAAGTTGGTTTCACATAGGATAAGTTCTCCCAGACTACGTATTCTGAAATATGTTCATTAGTTTCCTGCCATAGAATAGGATAGGTGATATGTTCCACTGATCTCAACACTTGATCTGTCCTTCATAATCCTTGCTGGAGTTTATGTATTTTATTTGTCTCTAGACCCTGAACTGGGGCGGGGGGTCTAGAGCGAATCCTTACTTGTTGTAAGGGACAGATTATGCTATTGCAGTATCAAATCACTCGAAACCTTAAACAAATATTAAAATGTACAAAGAAATAATTTCAGTCTTACCAGAATTATGAATATAGAACACAGTTAAATGCTAGCAAAACTCAGCTGAGCTGCTGGCTTTAGGATGGCGTCCCTCTAAATATTTCAATAGCTTCTGGGAATTACACCACTTAATAATTCACTGTGTCTACTAGGACAACTTATAATGAATGGCACAAAATGCGCGTCTGAGCGCCGATAATATATTCATCTATGGCCAATCACTGCCTTTTCTTTTTTCAAATTCAAATATCCTACCAAAAAGTCATTTCAGTCATACCTCAGTCAAGTATGCCTTATTGTCTGTTGGTCCGTCCGTCTCTACTTGCGTTTCACAAAAAAAACACACTTGTTTTTTTTTTTAACCAACTCTGCCTTCCCCTACACAATTTTGCCCTTTAAAGTTATTTTTAGCCACAATTCACCATCCCACCCCGTCTCTTCATTCCAACTAGATTTTAGCACTTGCGTCTTCAAGGCCACAATTTTTTGAAAATTAGTGACATGTTTTATTTCAATGCAGACGATCGTTGATATGAACAACACAGTCTTTTGTCAATATCTTTCTTATTATCTGTCCGTCTGTATAAATGAAAGCATATTATTTCACTGCTCAAGATGGGCCATCCGGCCAGCTAGGTTTTATATTCCTAACATTATTATTAAGAAAAGTTACTTTTCAAATATTTTCTAGAATCTTCTGGAATGCGTTCATCACTGCATTCAAATAAACGGACTAAGTTATCGCAAAAGCGTCCAAAAAATGACTGTGGCGTATAATATCCAAGGTCCCTTTTGTCGATTTCTTTACTTTATGTCAACTTGGGGAACGTGACTTTTTCCTCCTTTCCCCACCAATTTGCGTCTTTTAGCCTTGCTAATTTCAAGCACGCGTTCAGTCAGATTTTTCCTTTTGATCTCCGTTCTCATCCCGTTCCGTTTTGCCTTCAAGTCTAACAATTTAATTTCCATGGCGGGTGATGACCCGCGGCGTGGGCGATCATGTATTCTAGCAGCTTACGCATTAGTTTTTATCCTTACGTTGTATCATTGGAGATATTTTAACGTTGTATCACGGTTAATTTTGTGACACATCTCCCCACTTGAAAACATGCCTACGGCAAGTTCTAAAACCAGTGATACACATAGATAAAATCTCTCCTTACGCCTGCCATTACTCTAATTTTGATCACAGGGGTGCCGACTGAGGAAATCTGCACCGACATTCAATTTGCCTGGGATATATTGGATACTAAACTGATAAGGTTGAAGCAATAAAGACCACCTCAGCAATCTTGCGTTTTCATGCTTAGCCTGAGATAAGAATACGAGAGGCTGATGGTCCGTCTCGACCACAAAAGTCCTACCATACAGATAGATTTGAAACTTCTTTATTGCCCAGATTAACGCTAAACATTCTTTTTCGCTTGTGGAGTATCCTTGTTCCGCCTTATTCAATTTGCGGCTTGCATAAGCGACTGGTTTCAGTTCCCCATCAGGTGAAGATGATCTTTGCAACAAAGCCGCTCCGAGTCCTACATTACTTGCATCGGTTCTTAAGACAAAGTCCTGTGTCAAATCAGGCAGTTTGAGAATAGGCTTGCTAGTGAGTTTTTCCTTTAAGTCTTGGAACGCTAATTCACTTTGCGCAGTCCAATTAATTTTATCTGGAAGTCCCTTGCGAGTCAGATCAGTCAGAGGAGCACAAATAGAGTTAAAATCTTTGATATATTTTTGATAAAATCCGCATAACGACACGAATGATCGCACATCCTTTTTTGTTTGTGGTCTAGGTGCTCTCTGCAGTTTTTTCAAGTTCTTGGGATCAGGGGTCATGCTACCCTGATATACAGTGTGTCCCAAGAATTCCAACTCTTTGCATCCAATGCAACATTTTGTTGGCCTAGCAGTCAAGTTCGCCTCCCTAAGCCTATTAAATAACATTTCTAGAGCTTCAATGTGTTCTTCAAATGTCTCTGTGGCGACGAGAATATCATCCATGAAATTCGTGATACATGGGTTATTCAGGGGATCCAACAATTTGCGCATCATCCTTGAAAATACACTCGGAGCATTTTTCAGTCCGAATGGTAGCATGTTGAATTCATAATGTCCATCCGAAGTGCTAAAAGCCAAATAAGGTCTCACTTCAGGCTTCACTGGGATCTGGTAATAGCCTTTACTAAGATCCACCTTTGAAAAGTATTTTGCCTTGTTCAGTCTGGCAAATAACTGTTTTGTGTCTGGTAATGGATCCACTTGTCCTTCTGTGACAGCATTCAGTTTCCTGTAATCTATGCACAGTCTGTGTTCCCCAGACGGTTTTCTCAACAATACGACACTAGAGCTAAAAGATGATTCACTGTGTGAAATAATCCCCTCCTTCAACAAATAATCTATTTCTTCCTTCAATGCCTTCTCCTTCGCGAACGGAATAGAATAGGCTCTCATACAGATTGGGTTTGAGTCTACCAGTTTCATGTCATACTGTAGCAAATTTGTATGGCCTGGTTTATCTGTTAATACATCTGTATGTTCCTCCAGAACCTGTTGAACTCTCTCCCTCTGGTTTTTAGTCAGGTGCTTACTGACTTTTACCTGTGCTGCTGTTTCACAAGGATGTAATGGGTATTCATGTGAGGTGAGTGGTTCCTTTTGCATTTGAGTTGCGATAGCTAAGGTCAGTAAGGGGGTGCTTTCCTGGAGTGGTCTGTCCAGATACTTCTTTAACAGGTTTACATGATAAACTTTCTCCTTCCCCTTTTTGTCAATTTTATAGTTTGTTCTAGACACCTTCTCTAGAACCGTATATGGACCTTGCCATCCAATTTGTAATTTATTCTGGCTACCGGGTAGTAGAAGCAGCACCTTCTCTCCCACTGCCAGTTCTCTGTCCTTTGCCTTCCTATTAAAATATGCTGCATGTTTCTTCCTGGCTTGTTTCAAATTATCATTTGCCAGTTTCCATCCAGCTTTCAAACGAGTGGTCAGTTCGTTCACGTATTGATAAGATGAGGTAACAGTCTCTTCCGCCTTCTCATCTGTCCAGGTCCTTAATAGGGCTACATCTGGACCTTTAATTTATCATACGTATTTTTCATGGAACCCGTCTGGTCCCGTCCATTAGAAGCACTATAGTGAGGACTTTTCTTCCTAGAATCATCACTCACAAATCGACCACTACCAATTTTTTTCTTGGGTTTGTCTCCCCACTTGAGATTGCTTATGAGAGATCTTCGCTCTCTTTTCTGTTCTTCCAGTTTATATAAGTCTGACCGAGGGATTGTCATCTTATCCTGGGTAAAATTTCTTCTTTGTACTCGTCGCATAGTGGCCATGTTAATCCATTCAAGTGAAGACTGGGTGTGAAAAGGGGGCTCCCATTGCACTTTGTCTCCTTGAGTATCATTAGTTTTCCTTCCAGGCCTAATTTTGCTCCGTGGCGTTTCTAGGTCCTGCACATATTTTCCCTTTGTGGGTGTTCCCTCATGAAATATGCCACATGCTTCTACAAAGTTTTCAATATCGACATTTACGTCGGGCCAATAGTATTTGCGAGCAACTTTTTGGCAGATGGTACCGACTTTTTCATGGTCCCCATCTTTTCCAACATGTAAGCTCCTTATTAAATTTGCCCTATATATCTTGGGAAGAACCAACTGTCCGTGACCAGTGGATCTAGTTCCTGTCTTCCTATATAGCAATCTGTTCTTCATCAAAAATATTCCCCCTTGCTCGGAGGTGTGTGGCATTTGGGCAATTTTTTAAAACATGGCTTGAGTGTCCTATCCTCAGCCTGCGCCTTCCTCATCTCCTCTGGATGAGCATTTATAGGTTCACCTTCTTCCTCCTTCTTCTGTGACCTGGTCTGCACTGTCGCCATGATCACAGGTCTCTCGGGATTCCCCAAGAAGACGTATCTACACCCCAATATCAGAGGGTAGATTGGTTCATCTATCACTGCTGCTCTGATTTCTCCTTCCACATAGCGAGTTTTCACCGTTATCCTTGCGATGGGAAGTGTCATGAGTGGTATGTCCTTAGTTGCCCCTTGTATTTCCACTGTTTCTGTGGTATACTGACTTGGGTCCACTAGGCTAGACTTCACAACTGAATCATAATCCAAACCTGTATCATAAAGGCACCTTATGGTGACCCCATTACAAATAACATCCTCACAAACTGGGGGGTGATAAGGTTCCTGCTGTCCCTTAGGATTAACCTTTAATCTTTGAGTCCCCGACTTCATTGCAGCAATGTTTGAAGGTTTCCTTCTACAAAATTCGGTGTTATGGTTATCTTTCTTGCACCATTTACACCATCTTTTTCCTTGGTTAAACGGTTTTCTTTCATTGGATTTTTGGTCATTGAACTGTGAGTTTCTGTCTCGGTAGTCATTTCTTGGCCGTTCAAAGTTTGTCCTACCTTTATTTCCCTGCTCTCTATTATCAAATTTATTAAATTGCTGTGGAGCTTTAAAATTGTCTATGTGCTTCTTTTTAGCACCACTTACCTCTGCCTGGGCTGCCTGATACCTTTCAGCGACATTTAAAAACCTCTCCCAATTTCTCTGCACCTTGTTCCATGAGAAATTTTCTCATGTCTGGAGCCATGGACTCTCTCAATTGCTCAATCATGATCATTTCTTTAAGATCTTGGGTCTTCCCCAGAGCAGTCCATTTCTCCAAATAGGTTTCCAGTCTGGCAGAGAATTGGTGGTATGTCTCCCCAGACAACAGTTTGGCATTTCTAAATTTCTTACGATAAAATTCCCCATTTTTTTTCGTACCTCAATAACAAAGCCTGCTTTAACATGTCATAATTCTCCTGGTCTTCTCTGTTCATTTTTGCGAAGACTTCGTAAGAAGTACCTCTCAGTCCCTGTGATAGCTTTAAACTCCACCTCTCTCTCTCTAACCCATATGTAGTAGCTAATAACTCAAAACGTCCTAGGTACCCCTCTATGTCATCGTCTTTTTCAACAAAATGGTCTAAATGAAACCCCATAGCTGATTTTGAGGCTCCCAGACTGGGCGTAGCATCTGAGGCAAAAGGGCTGGCACCATTTTCAGGAGCCTGGCCTTGTAGCTCCAGCTCCCTTAGTCGTAATTCGTGCTCCCTCTGCAACCTTCTATCTTCTGCCTCCCTTTCGGCCTTTTTATCTTCTGCCTCCCTTTGCTGTCGTTTTTCTTCTGCCTCAATCTTTAGCAGCCAGCCTTTTGTCTCTTAGTCAGCCTCTATAACCTCTTCTCTTCAGCCAACCTTTCAGACTCTAATTTTCTTTCAGCCTCTTTTTCTAATCTTCTTTCTTCCCGTTCAATATACTTATCACATTCAGCCGTTACATATTGAATTAAAATCTGACCATCCATTCCCATCTCCTTTGCCGTCAGCACAGCAGCTGATCTGAATTTGGCCAGCTCCGCCATACTTTTTAAACAAATCTAGCAATGTGCAAGATAAAATTTCCAACCACTAAAGTACTTCTAATTACTCTAGTCTAAAATAATTCTAATTAATTAATTAACTACCACTGGCTGTGAAGATTCACCAACTTTTATTTTCAGGGACACTTTTAATTTTAAGGGACACTTTTAATTTTTATAATGTGTTCCCCTAATCTAATTCTCCCCCCAGGAGATCCTAATATACTTAATGGGCTAATTATCCCGGGACAAAGAGACCCCAATATATGTAGTGGATTGATGGTATTGTATGATGGTGATATTACTAAGTGTGATGCATGAGGTCAGCTGTGAAGGCTCCTGAGATAAAATGTAGCTGTGAATTGTCAGAAGGCCCTTCTTGCTACCACTACGACCTCACACCTATCTTTTTTTTTTCTAATGAATGTGGCTACGTTAAATGTCTAGGGTAATGATATGTAATGTGTTGTGGTAGTTTACATACACACACACAGATATTTACTAAGTCTAATAATATTAATAAATGTTATAATACACTGAACTAACTCAAGTGTGTAAAATTTTGATAGTAATTTTCTTTAAATTTATTTGTTCTGAACCAAGGTTTTATTTTGGCCAGAACATATGAAAGGTTTTGCAATTATGAAAGAAATGCATGAATATTACATAATAAATGCAAGGTGTGTACATATGTATGTTACTAGACTAGTTAATATTACTACTGTTTATAGTTGTAATCTATTTTGGGAGAACACTTAATGGATGTGCTGTTGGGGTGGCCTCATCACTCCCTGTCTATGGTGACTACACATTGTCCAGTTATTGGATGGAATTTTTATGGGTGTGTTAGCAAATAAGTTGAGTTGGTGAATTCTAAGCAGACCAGGCGCTCACGTAGCTTGAATGTGTAGCTCTGGTGCTGAGATCTGGTGGCCCCACCTCTCCGTGCTTGGGGGCAATATCAGAAGTCTGGTGGCCCCACCTCTCCGTGCTTGGGGGCAATATCAGAAGTCTGGTGGCCCCACCTCTCCGTGCTTGGGGGCTATAATAGGCTGCTCTGACAAAATGTTACTGCACGGGTCCACTCTTGTAATTTTCAACAACTCATTTGACACCGCATTGGTGCCAACTGAAACTCACAGTTCTGCAATCAAAGTATTAGTCATGTGTCAGAATTCCATCCTCTAACCATTTCTGGACACAACACTACACAACAACAACACCACATAGACGGGTCAGATCTTTCTGACCAAACAACACATCTTACCAAGTTGGTTTCACATAGGATAAGTTCTCCCAGACTACGTATTCTGAAATATGTTCATTAGTTTCCTGCCATAGAATAGGATAGGTGATATGTTCCACTGATCTCAACACTTGATCTGTCCTCCATAATCCTTGCTGGAGTTTATGTATTTTATTTGTCTCTAGACCCTGAACTGGGGCGGGGGGTCTAGAGCGAATCCTTACTTGTTGTAAGGGACAGGTTATGCTATTGCAGTATCAAATCACTCGAAACCTTAAACAAATATTAAAATGTACAAAGAAATAATTTCAGTCTTACCAGAATTATGAATATAGTACACAGTTAAATGCTAGCAAAACTCAGCTGAGCTGCTGGCTTAAGGATGGCGTCCCTCTAAATATTTCAATAGCTTCTGGGAATTACACCACTTAATAATTCACTGTGTCTACTAGGACAACTTATAATGAATGGCACAAAATGCGCGTCTGAGCGCCGATAATATATTCATCTATGGCCAATCACTGCCTTTTCTTTTTTCAAATTCAAATATCCTACCAAAAAGTCATTTCAGTCATACCTCAATCAAGTATGCCTTATTGTCTGTTGGTCCGTCCGTCTCTACTTGCGTTTTCACAAAAACACACTTGTTTTTTTGAACCAACTCTGTCTTCCCCTACACAATTTTGCCCTTTAAAGTTATTTTTAGCCACAATTCACCATCCCACCCCGTCTCTTCATTCCCACTAGATTTTAGCACTTGCGTCTTCAAGGCCACAATTTTTAGAAAATTAGTGACATGTTTTATTTCAATGCAGACGATCGTTGATATGAACAACACAGTCTTTTGTCAATATATTTCTTATTATCTATCCGTCTGTATAAATGAAAGTATATTATTTCACTGCTCAAGATGGGCCATCCGGCCAGCTAGGTTTTATATTCCTAACATTATTATTAAGAAAAGTTACTTTTCAAATATTTTCTAGAATCTTCTGGAATGCGTTCATCACTGCATTCAAATAAACGGACTAAGTTATCGCAAAAGCGTCCAAAAAATGACTGTGGCGTATAATATCCAAGGTCCCTTTTGTCGATTTCTTTACTTTATGTCAACTTGGGGAACGTGACTTTTTCCTCCTTTCCCCACCAATTTGCGTCTTTTAGCCTTGTTAATTTCAAGCACGCGTTCAGTCAGATTTTTCCTTTTGATCTCCGTTCTCATCCCGTTCCGTTTTGCCTTCAAGTCTAACAATTTAATTTCCATGGCGGGTGATGACCCGCGGCGTGGGCGATCATGTATTCTAGCAGCTTACGCATTAGTTTTTATCCTTACATTGTATCATTGGAGATATTTTAACGTTGTATCACGGTTAATTGTGTGACAGGGACTCGTGTTTTCCAGTGTATGCGAGAGATTTGACCAGAGGTGAGCAGCTTCGAGTCCCATAGCAGATACAGCGTAGGAAGGGAATTTTTTAAGCCTTCACAATACTACTGTAGGTCCATCATCATGAGGTGGGGTAACCAGTTATTCTCCTTCTGTCTTTGCCTTCCCTAACTCAAGAGCAGAATCAGGTTAGGTAGATAATTAGACAGAGATATACGAAAGAAATTAATTTTCCGAAGGTTGAAAATCGGGCACATAGTTCCCTGTTGCATTCTTCCTTCTTTCTGCTCATCATTTGTTACTGTTGCTCAAACATTCTCCAGTGTACTACATTCTCCAGTGTACTAAAGTATTAATTTAAGGGCAATGAAACATTACAAAGTAGTATAATAGCAAACATTAACAGTACCTGATCACAAAATTTAAAAAAAAATAAGTATATTGTAATGAAAAACTAGATCATCAGAGCCTCCATACAGTATGTTAAAAGAACGGTAGGCGCTTTAAAAGAGAAAGAATGGTAGGCGCTTTACGAGAGAAAGAATGGTATGCGCTTTAATTAAGAGAGAACAAATGGTAGGCGCTATAAGAGAGAAAAGAATGGTTGGCACTTTAAGAGAGAAAGAATTCAAGTAATAAAGAAAGAAACAAAGTAGATAAGAAACATGAAAAAAGCAGGAAAGAACAGTTGAAAGTAGAAACAAAGAAAGCAGAAAAGAAAGAAAGCAGAAAAGACAGAAAGGATAAACGAAGGCAGCGCGGAAATCAAGAAATTATATTTAAAAAATAGTAGACAAGACTGAAAGGAAGTAGAACAGAAAGAAAGACAATAGAAAAGAAAAAAGAAAGACAGAAAGCAAACACGAAAGCAGAAATGAAAGAAAGGACGAAGGTAAGAATGAAAGGTAAACAAAACAGAAAAGACAGACAGCTAAAGAAACAGACAGACAGAAACAAACAAACAATCAAAGAAAAAGGACAACAGACAACCTGGAAATAACAGAAGTGATAGGCACTCCGGTGATTCCAACCTGTGATGACAGGATCCTATTCTTACGTCGCCTTTCACCTTTTTCATTATCGTTCTCATTATTTTCTTCCCCGTTTTTGCTCTACCATCATTCTTTAATTTCTAATCACAACTTGTATTTATAACGTTAATCTTTCCCGACTCGGCACAATCTACAAACACTATTCTTCACACCACCTGGTTCGTTAGACACTATTGTCACTCGTTAGCTATTGCAACCTTGTCGATTCTAGAACTCGTTTTATAACATAATCTCCTGTTTAAAGAAACCGGTGTCACTACATTTTGGCACAATATCACGTCCGTACGAGCTGTTGAAAACAAAGGACTTATAAGTCTAAGCTATGTGGAATGGATACGCAGTGAATTACTTGTCACAAAATGTTTTATCTTTGACGGTGGTTAATAACTTAGATGATTGTTTGCATGGCACGACAATTGGGGTTTCGTCGCAGGATATTTGAACCCATCCACAATTGCGATAATTACAAGAGATTATGTGAACCCAATCGCATAATTGCGGTAATGGCAAAAATTGGTAGCTTGTTTCAGGGATTACCTCTTAGGCTGAATTTTTAAAAAGTGTCTACTTTGTAGAAGGGCTAAATCTATATCTCTAGAACACGAGTGATACTAGTTTCTTTAAATTAAGTGTTCGCTGATAGAGTAAACACGTGATGAGGAACAAAGAATACTCTAAGGAAATGACATACATTCTGTATCTTATCTGCTGGATATATTTTTTTATCATAACTGCTTGGTAATTTTTTGTAATCGTAACTGCTATATAATCCGATATCTACTTTTATCATAATCCGTTAATGAGTAATTTTTATGTGCAATTTTGTACTGGTGCAGTGTGACGGTATAGTCTCCCCTGCTCCGCATTTATGGTCCAACCAACAATGGCCAAACGTGGAGTATAGTAATGAGGGTCTTCAATGGTATCTGCCTTCGCTTGAGATTACTCTTGGCTGAGAACAAAATAGAAGAAACGATGCTTCTATTTAAGGGCGCCAAACATGGTTTTAAAGAGAAGCAATCATAACAACTCATATCATCTAAACTATCATCAACTTATTATTCTCCCGCCTCTCCTGTGAGGTAATATATTTTCGCTCGTTGTTCTGAGCCCACCGCTTATGTATTTAGAAAAATTTGAGTTATTGTCGTGAGTGTGAAGGTTTTAGAAGTATTTGTCGAGTCCGACAAGTTGAGTAAAATCGACAATGTGAGTGAACTGTCAGAATTATAGAGAAAAACACAGATAATGTTTGAACAAGGGATACCTTAAGCCAGCCTGGAAGAAGATCTATTAAAGCTATCTCTCTTTCCAAGCTTACAACTCACTGTGATGGGGCCGGAAAGACGCCCCCTTCATGTTCAAGGCATATTTATCGTCCATATATTTTCGATGTGCGCGCAGCACGCTGGGATGTGAAAAGTGATAGAAGATATATTAGTTTAGGCCACTATAAAGCCTAAACTATAATTTTGTTATATTTGATAGTCGTGTGTTATATTTGATAGTCGTGGGCCATATTTGTGTTTTCATGCCTAATAGAGCAATAAAGGCGAGTGTTATTTGCGTGGCGCAATTACTACGCGCCGCGCAGTAAGTTGAGTGGTTCGCTCGAGGGCTTATATAAAGAGATAGCGAGCGGCAAACAGGCCTATTTGAAGATTCAGTCCAGACAAGAGAGAAACGAAGTTAGACACCAGAGTCAATCTGTAGCTGCCTTGAGCACGCGAGTTAATTTAGATTAGCATTAATGTTCTATAATTCTGAAATTATATTGAGCGTGTCTGTTCTAATGTTTAATGAGATAAATAGATAGATAGATGTGAAAGTTTAAGAGCGATTATTATATTCATCAGAAAGGCAAATATAGCAGGGAACTATTTCATACATGAAACCAGGCAGAGAAGCGATTTATTACTTGAATTTAGATAATATTAACTGTTATCAAGATGGCAGCCACGTGGTGATGACTTTATAAAAGCGGCGCGAGGAGTCTGCAGTAACACTCTTAGTTATCAAGCCTATAATGTTACGCAGTTTTATATCGTGTGAATTGACACGTGGGTGAAAGTAGGTTAAATGTAATTTTCCCCAGTAATAGAAGAGAGAGTTTTCGTGGTAAATTTCCTTTATGTGATGACTTTAGTTCTAGTGTTAAGTCAAGAGTTAAACGAGCTGAACTGAAGCCATCACATAGATACCTGGTTCTTTGAGGTTGTCACATTGATAAGGTGTTGTATTGTTGTGATGCTTGATACTGCTTTCTTAAGGTTATGAATGGTCAACTCTTCCCGACACAGTGTTAAGTAGTTAGGTCACCTTGTACGTCAAGTGTTGGAGCGCTGCCAAGGGACCGTGTTGACATGGAGTGAGAGTGTAGATGTAAACAACGCGAATGTGTGTACTGTTCTGTTGAGTTGACAAGTCACTCACTCAATCATACGTTGAAGTCAATAAAGGGCAGACTACTGCTTGCGTTTCATACATTTAATCATAGACGTACACTCCGACATCACGATACAGTCATTTGAACAGGTTGGCAAAAATCATCGTATATTCGAAAAATGGGTGACAATATCAGATGTACAGTTATGTGGCATATCAATATAAAGGAACGATAGAAGGCAAGCACTCAATATCCTGGTTGTCTATCGTCTCATGCTCCAACTGACTAATCGCGTCAGTTAAGGTGGATACATAAATGTCAACAATGGTTCACTGACAGAACCTTCTCTTGGCTAAGTTTCTTAAGCCCTAAATTCATCCAATATTTATAGCAACAATGTTACACCACAGTAGTGGGTTTTCATAATATGTAGGTCTCTGTACCATCATCAGGTAATAAGGCATTCCTGTTCTCTGGTGATGATCCGCTAGGCAATAATGAGATCCTAAAAATGGCTTCCGTCCTCCAGTGAGCGTCGCTCACTGCGAAGATGCATACAGACGCATATGGTAAAGGGCTCTGTTCGTAGACATAAATAATTATGTGAAGATATAATGTTTCTAATGCGATGTGTATAATAAATACAGGTGCTGCTAACAGAAGCGTCGTCAAATAAATAGTTCAGCACTCACATATGCAGACCATATCTCTGGCTGTAAAACTAGGCATAAGGAAAGTTCATACATAGTCTTTCATACCTTAATGTCCTAGAAAACACTAGCGGAAAATAGCAAATGCCATCCTTAGGCGTAAGAAATATATTCTGGGGAAGATTATAGACGTAATAGTCATACAGTAGACGACGACTTTTCCCCTAGAATTACACAGAGCACCAAAAAAATCGACGGACATAAGTCCGGGCAGCCAAAACAGAAATGCCTTTGACCCCCGAGTTCACGATACGCCAGATTGGGACACAAGAAAATATAACACATGTAATCGAATCTAACTTCGACCGATCAGGATTCTGTCCCCTTACTCTAAGAATCATTGATTCTCAAATAAATACTTTTCATCAGACAAATAGTTATTACTTTAGATTTGTATGCCTACCAACAGTAATCTGTGCGTCACAGACTAATATGTGCGCAACAAAGAGTAATTTTATTTTGTTCTTTAATGTAAGAGTAATTAAGTGTATTTCACGATTATTGATTATTCTACTGTATATCTTTAGTGGGTTACTTTGAGTCAGGTGAGAATATGTATTTAGATTTCTGGAGAGCGCGAGGCCACTCCTTGGGGCGTAAGGCACTTTGAGACAGGTGTTTCTCTGTTTGGTCCGTGCGGAGCATAGAAACACCAATGCAACTGGTGTCCATTACAGGCCCACGAGAAGCATTTATATGCTATTGCTGTGGTTGTTTCTGTAACAATGTGTTTCATGTGATGAGTTCCCAATCTCATCAGGAGTCATATACGACACGCTGGTTGCCAGGCGCACCAGTCGTCACTTACGACATGTTCAGAGTGCAGGAACGAATATTTATGTGGATCGGTTGAGAGGTAGTAGCTTATTCTCATTATTGGGAGTATTTGTTGTACATAGAGTTGAATATTATTTTATGTCCATTGGATGATTATTTAATTATTGTAATGTGAAGAATGGTGTGTGAGAGCACGTGGGATCACTTGGAGATATATATTTCTCTTCTCCGCTCCTGGGGGAGCATGGGGCCATCAGTGTGGTTTGCCTCCGCATGAAGCATTCAGATGCTCTTGTTGTAGTGGTTTCGGTAGCAACCTATATTACTCGGTGAGATTGCCAGCCTCATGCACAACACCATACTAGTATCGCGAGACGACATGCATGAGAGTGTGTGTGTGTGATAGTTGGGTGTGTGCTCTTGCAGTAGTGGTTTCGGTAGCAATCTATGTTACACGGTGAGATTGCCAGCCTCATGCACAACACCATACTAGTTGCATTGGACGACACACATGAGTGTGTGCGTGTGTGATAGCTGAGGGTGTCACGTGGAGTGGAAGGACTGTTTGGCAGGTGAGAGTATCATTATTTAACTATGATTTTAACTATTCGTTTGCTTTGTTTGCTTCTTCAGATTAGCAATCGAGCACTGTTGGGTGTTTGTTTGTTTGGTGTTTGGTTTGTTGGTTTATTTGTTTAATGTTTGCTTCAGTGTGCTCATAGTCACTGAATGGGTTGTAAAAATAAATACAGCCCCTGCCTTAAGAATCAGAGTTTATTGTTGATTAGGGTCGGTTGCGAGTGTGCAAGAGAGTGATCAAATATCACAACATCATCATCATCATCTCGCCCACCCTATCAGAATTGGCGTCGTCGACAGGATAGGCAGACAGTGACACAGAGCAAACGGCAAACGAACAAATATTGTAAACACCCAGCGGTGCGGTATTGCAGCAAGATGGCTTCGATCAATGCGCCTGTGAAGGTAGTACACGTGGAGGTGCCAGAGGTAAGGCTATTTGATGGAAAGGCAAATCCCACTTGGCAAGAGTTTGTGGAAGATGTAGAGGCCGTGTGGAAGATGGCGCCCTTTTGCGCAGAAGTCATGGTAGACGTGATCTGGAACAACGTTACACCAGTGGTCTCTAGGGAATTACAGATACGTGGCGGAGCCAAGGCCAGCCCTGAGCAGTTACTCAAGATAGTAGAAGAAGCCTACAGCGAGCAACCACCAGTCAGTGAGATGACCAGGAATTTCCAGGCCGTGAGTCAGGGACCTTGGGAATATGCTGTTTTATGCGAAGGTAGAAAGCCTGATACACTGGTGCAGGTAGCCAGTGTAGAAGCTCACAATGAAGAGGAGGCACTCAGAGCAGAATTATCCCTCCTAAAGTCCCAGATAGCACAGATGTTAGAGACCAGTTGGCCAGTACAAGAGGAGGTGCAAAGAGAGAAAGAACCAGGCCAACCGCGAAAACAGCCAAAGCACGACGAATAGGTGCGTGTTCTTGTATGTGAGAGTCAGGCTGTTGTCAAGGAAAGCTGTGAGCTGACAGCACCAACAAACGCAGTTGCACCGACAAGGCGAAAGGGGATGTGCAAGTGGTATAGTGTCCACAGGGGATGGGGGTTCATCACGCCAGATGATGGAGGTATTGATGTATTCGTACATCAGACCAAGATCTTCAGAAAGGGATTCCGGAGTCTGGCGAGGAATGAACGAGTAGAGTTTGACAGCAAACCCTAAGGGAACCATTAGGGGAGGAAACCAGTCTACAACTGGGGACATGACGACCAAGAGAGTCCCCAGCCGAGTTGTACCTATTCCAGAAGCTCAGCCCAAAGCATCGCCGCTCAGAAAGATTCCTACGCAGCACCAACGATCTGAAAGATTTCGACTGAAGCGCCAGAGGTAGTGATGTTGTCGGGACGACAACAAAATCAGGAGGGAGATATGTGATGGGGCCAGACAGACGCCCCCTTCATGTTCAAGGCATATTTATCGCCCATATATTTTCGATGTGCGCGCAGCAAGCTGGGATGTGAAAAGTGATAGAAGATATATTAGTTTAGGCCACAATAAAGCCTAAACTATAATTTTGTTATATTTGATAGTCGTGTGTTATATTTGATAGTCGTGGGCCATATTTATGTTTTCATGCCTAATAGAGCAATAAAGGCGAGTGTTATTTGCGTGGCGCAATTACTACGCGCCGCGCAGTAAGTTGAGTGGTTCGCTCGAGGGCTTATATAAAGAGATAGCGAGCGGCAAACAGGCCTATTTGAAGATTCAGTCCAGACAAGAGAGAAACGAAGTTAGACACCAGAGTCAATCTGTAGATGCCTTGAGCACGTGAGTTAATTTAGATTAGCATTAATGTTCTATAATTCTGAAATTATATTGAGCGTGTCTGTTCTAATGTTTAATGAGATAAATAGATAGATAGATGTGAAAGCTTAAGAGCGATTATTTTATTCATCAGAAAGGCAAATATAGCAGGGAACTATTTCATACATGAAACCAGGCAGAGAAGCGATTTATTACTTGAATTTAGATAATATTAACTGTTATCAAGATGGCAGCCACGTGGTGATGACTTTATAAAAGCGGCGCGAGGAGTCTGCAGTAACACTCTTAGTTATCAAGCCTATAATGTTACGCAGTTTTATATCGTGTGAATTGACACGTGCGTGAAAGTAGGTTAAATGTAATTTTCCCCAGTAATAGAAGAGAGAGTTTTCGTGGTAAATTTCCTTTATGTGATGACTTTAGTTCTAGTGTTAAGTCAAGAGTAATTTTATTTTGTTCTTTAATGTAAGAGTAATTAAGTGTATTTCACGATTATTGATTATTCTACTGTATATCTTTAGTGGGCTACTTTGAGTCAGGTCAGAATATGTATTTAGATTTCTGGAGAGCGCGAGGCCACTCCTTGGGGCGTAAGGCACTTTGAGACAGGTGTTTCTCGGTTTGCTCCGTGCGAAGCATACAAGGCGAGGTCAACTTAGGACAACTGTCCTTTGGATGCGCTACTATCCTGGCGCGTTGAATTAAGCCTACTTACTTGATGCGAAAATCCGGTTGGGTCTGGTTTGAGACCTTGAGTTAGAGGACTGCGCCTCCGTCTAAGAACACAGTAAGATCATTTCAATTCATCTGGCGAAGATGTGTAAGATGAGGTATTGGTTGCCACTAAAGCTCTGACTTGTACAAAATAGGCGAGTAAGAAACACGATTTCTCAATACGACATCAGATTGCTGTTGCTGGTTATACACTGCATGAGCTAAATTCCCGTTAGAGGGCTATGTGAAGAGGGTAGTAATTTCAGGTACTTTGTGACACTCGTGGCGTATATATATATATATATATATATATATATATATATATATATATATATATATATATATATATATATATATATATATATATATATACTAAAGCTAAACAGGCATTATATTATAAGTGTCCTCTCACCCCGAGATAACAAGAATTTAGGTGACACAGGTCGAATCTTTTGCCTAAAATAGCCTGTCTCATTTGGTCATCTACGGGCTCAGGTTAAAGAACGAGTATACTGAATGAGTAAACCTATCAAGATTTATAGTCTAATAGGGGACGCTGAACCAGCCACCTGCGATCGCGTGCTCACGCACGTGTTCGGGCCGCTCTGCTTATAGCGTAACCCTGAGTAATATAAACACTATTTTAGAATCTACAACAAAAGACGGAGAGACACGAAAGTTCCCGGAATTAGACATAATGTTATCTACCGCTAACCAACAGTCGGCACTCTACGGCCAGCTCAAATTCTCAGAACGGATGCTGAGCTTCTCTCCCCTGAACGAAGAAGTAGAGCGTTACCCAGCTATCACAGAGTTGTCCGCGCTGGGCCGTTCGCCTGAAAAAAACTAAGTAAGACGGCGGCTCACGTCTCAAAGAAATCATTTACTCGGCCAGTGGTCCAAACACTGTTACGAGCGAAGAGCATTCCCTTAGTCTGGCATACTCCAGTTGCATCTTATTGTGACCGTGTGGACAGAAGGATGTAATTTTAGACCGGGTAATTAATTTATGATCTAGTCTACGGTCTGTATTTGTGCTCATGTTGGCATTCTCACTCGGGAATGGGCGATCTAAACGAAACACACCTTTGCCATCTGAATGGAAGACAAACGTGAGACGCAGAAGATGTAATGAGAGACGCCCCTTGGTTTTAGAAATCTCGGCGCTGTCTGACACCAGGTGAACACACCTTGTTGAGCACAAAACCGTGAGAGGTGTGACTCCGGGCAACAGATATCGTGGGAATGTTACCACTAGCGGGCGGACCTTGAGTTGTGGACGATTAGGAAGATAATCTTTACTAAAATGTGATCTCATGTCATCCAAACTGAGCATAGGACTCCTGATTTGCTCCCTAGAGGGATGGGCGGAGCTTTGTCTGACATTTTGACGTGGCTATCGTGTTGTACAGCGGTGGATATGTAGATTTAAACTGAAACAGTGAGAGAGTGGAGTCAGAGTTGAGAAGGGGCCAAATCGTCTTCTTGTGTGGAATGCATCCTCGGTATGATACACCAGTGAGGTAGAGGATTTGATATCGCATATGTTGCGTCTGTGCTAAGAGAACTAACGACATAGAGGTATGCTTACATATGAGTACATTTTTATAATACTTTAGATTTAGTAATATTAGACGTTTCAGGTTTAGGAGTTATTGCTTTTTAGAGTTTGTCTATCTATAACAGTTTGATAGAAGCTGATTTGCGATGTATGTGTTTTCTAGTGTAATTTCACGTTTATCTCATCGCTATTTTCAACTGTGAGACTGTGTGTTAAATGTGTAAAGTATTAAGTGAATTTATAAGAGGAACTCTAGTGCCGCGTTGCGCTGTATACAAGTGTGTACTTATTACCATTATTATTATTATTATTATGTGTGTAATGTTAAGTAATAGTTATATTGCATTCTTGTGAGCCGTAAGTGTGGTTAATTTTACATCAGTGATTATTGTGAGAGAAAGATTAGCGTACCCTCTAGCTCCGTGAGTAGCCTATGCCTATTACATTTAGTATAGAGCTGTAAGAATAGAGTATATATCTGCTTGTTCTTTAGAGCAGCTAGGCCTCTCACATACTGATAAATTGATGTCATTTAGACCAGTGCGCTGTGTGGAATATTTCATCATAGATAGAAGTGTTTCATTTAAGTTTTCTCTCGCGTGATGATGTAGTTAGTATTTAGTATGAGTATGAAGGCATTATTGTTGACTTAACTATGTTTATTGTATGATTACATATATATATATATATATATATATATATATATATATATATATATATATATATATATATATATATATATTGATGCGTGATGCCATATGATGATGGATGGAATCCGCATGTCTGGTTTTGTGTGGTGTGCAGATGTGTTCAGTCAAAACAATGTTCATACAAAAATAACAGGGCAATCCACATAGGACGTCAGTAAACTCACGACGTATAAAGTCAATGATTCTTGTAACAGCCGTTGACGTTTTTCTTCATTATTTATTGTGGACGCCACAGTGACAAAATGGTTACGCGAATATGTAGGCACATCAAACAGTCATTATCACAGCAACATTCAATACAGCAATAGACGGTAGACAGCATTACAATGATGAGTCAGATGCATGTTATATTTCAAAGTGCTGTAAATGTAGTCAGGTGAAAAAACTCCATCCTTTTCTATAACAGCCAGGAGATAACCAGATGTATGAGATCAGTTCACTCTCCTTAGTTTGACTTCAGCAAGACAGACACGTCTGCCGAAGTATAAATAATGTCCTCAAAAATATCCTCTAGATAATAAAGGTTTTCCAAACCTAGTTCATTTAACAAAGTAGCAAGTAATGGTCCTTGGTACATGCATCAACCGATGCAGTACAATGCAGCGACATGTGAGCTGGGAAAAAACATCTCGTGACGACGACTTTCGAAGACAGGCTATGAATCGAAATCGCTCACGACCCAAAATCGATAGAGTTAATGAAAAAGTCAATTTACCTTGCTTTCAAGAAATACAGAAATATCACGCCTCCCGGCATGTGCAAATACACTAGAGGTATTATCCCGAATAAACGAAATATCCATAAGAGGACTACACATCCCTGACAGAACAAAAAATAGCGGAGATCCCCTCTTCAACGAGGCATCTCTTTCGCCATTCCAAATCGCTCACTCCACTAGTGGTGGGCGGAAACCGATCGACCAAGAAGCAAGACAAGTCATGCGCAGTCCAGCGCAAAATGACCACAGCTCAAACTTAACTGCATTCGATACCAACGCGAGAAGACAAATGCTTACCGAGAAAAGTGACTATAAATTTCAAGCAGTTGTTGCCCTTGCGTTATAAAATAGATATTGAAATAAAACGATGTTGCGAGAATTTATCACGCAACATATCACCACCTCCTCCCGATAAAAAAAAAAATGTGGAACATATTTTTTTTTTTCAATATCAAAGAGCATGCGATAAGCGGCTCAAAACGCACGAATTATGCGCTGATAATTAACTAAATTGCCAAACAATAGGCTAATTATAGAGTGTCTGGTGAGGATATACCTCAACAGAAAAATAAATATGTCTCAAAAAAATATTCACATCGGGGAGGTGTCACCAACACACATCACGTTAGCATGTAAACACAATATACGTATGCAAGTTACTATAATCATCATTAAACAGCATACTCTAATATTGTCTTTAAAAAATGGATGTACAAATCTGATAGGAAAATTTAAATAGTACATTCTTTGACATGTAATGACATAAGTACATAGTAAAGTTAAACTACATGACGATCCAGGACATATGCCCTGGTATTCCGAGGGTAAGTACACAATCTAGAACTCGTCATGCTTGATACTAGTAAGGTAAGTCCTCAGCTCAACAATGACATTCTGAGAAAGTACAAGCAATATAATGCTAATTAATAACTAATATGCTTCATAAGGTACAATACATTATTAATAATTGTGGCTGTTTAGTAAACTAACGGCCCTTATATTAACTACTCAGTCCTCCTCTATCATCTTAAAAAAACGAACAGAAGAAGATGACAACAAAGCACGATAGTGTGTACATATAAAGTAAGTACAGATGTGCTAATCTATTGTAGAAATATAGGTGTGTTATGACTCTGTAATATATGGAAATATAGGACAGAAGTATTAGTTGGAGTCATGTGGGCATCTAGACAAAATGTCAGCCATCACATTATCCGCACCACGGATAGCTCGTACCGTGAAGTGAAAAGGTTGAAGAGCTATAGCATATCGAGTGGATCTCGAACTCTTCAAATTCTTAGTCTGAATAGCTGTAAGAGCTTTCTGATCAGTCTCTAGAATGAAATGTGCGCCCAGGAGGAATCTTTGTAGTTTTAGAATTGACCAAACCATCGCTAACAACTCACGGTCTAAAACCGAGTAGTTCCTCTCTGCCGCATTTAGTTTTCTAGAAATGTACATAACAGGATGCAGAGTATTTGCATATTCTTGCATCAGTGCTGCTCCAATCCCAGTGGATGAAGCATCACTCCGAAGAACAAAAGTCCTATCAAGAGTAGGTAATCTTAAGATGGGAGGAGAAGAAAATATATTCTTGATTTGGGCTAGTGAAGATTGGCATTCTTCAGACCAACGGACCAGATTAGGCGAACCTTTCTTCAACAATGTTGATAGAGGTGCCATGATCGAAGATAAATTTGGAATAAATCTCCCATAAAATTGAATTAAACCTAAGAGACTCCTAACTTGTTTCTTCGTTTTAGGAACAGCGATGTTCAGTATTTTGGAAGTATTGTGGTCTTCTGTCTTCAAGAGACCATGACCAACACGATGACCCAGGAAAGAGATTTCACCAAAACCAACAAAAGCTTTAGAAGGTTTTGCTGTCAAATTATTCTCACGTAGAGTGGACAGTAAAGTCATATAACCCTAAATAGTGATCTTCCCAGGTATCACTGAAGAGACAGATGTCATCTAAGTATGCGATGACATCCGAACGATGTGACAGAATTCGACGCATCATGCGAACGAAAGTGGCAGGGGCGTTCATGAGACCAAAAGGCATAACATTCCATTGAAATAGACCCCTAGGTGTAGAAAAAGCAGTAAGAGGTTTGGCATGCTCTGCTAAAGGCACTTGCCAATAACCTTTAGACAAGTCAAGTTTAGTGAAGAATCTAGAATTAGAAAGTCTAATCAGTAGATCTTCTAACAAAGGCATCGGTTCAGCGTCGAACTTTGTGACCTGATTCAATTTGCGATAATCAACGCAAATTCGTATGTTCTTATCCTTCTTCCGGACAATAACCATGGAAGAAGAATATGGTGAAGTCGATGGTTCAATTATATTTAATTGAATCATTTCATCCAATTCCTTTTCCACTTGCGACTGAAAGTGTATAGGAATAGGATAAGGCCTAACCCTAATTGGATTATTGTCGGTAAGAATTATGTCATGTTCTATGACATCTGTGTGTCCAGGAATGTCAGTGAGAACATCCTGAAATGTTTGTAACATCGACGAGACTTGTCGATGTTCGTCACCAGAAAGATTAGGAGAAACAGAAACGTTTTTCCAAGATTCCGTGGAATGTAATGGAACCACTGGAAGGGAAAGATTGACATCTGAGAAGGTAGATTCCTCATCCTGTATGACAGACAGGGATGAATAATGACCGTGAGGTGCAGGAGCATCATCCGTTGCCTGGAAAATAGGCAGCAAATAATCCGGACGTTCATGAAATTCCGAAAGCATGTTTATGTGGAAAGTTTTATGCTTTCCATCAATATCGACCACATAGTCAACATCGGAAATCCGAGAGACTATTGCATACGGACCTTTCCATGCAATAAGAAGTCTATTTTCCCTACTGGGGAGTAGGACGAATGCTTTGTCACCTGGACAAAGTTGTCGTAGACATCTATTCTTGTTAGCAAACTGCCTTGCCTTCTCTTTAGCAATTTCTGATGAAGCAGTTGCTAGCTTACATGCCTCAATGATCTTTTGTCTAAGAGCAATGACATACTCATATGAGGATTGAGTTTCATCGCTAATATCATCGGCAGTGATGAGATCGTGTAATAAAGACATAGGGCCGCGTGGACGCGCGCCAAAGACAAGTTCGAAGGGAGAAAAACCTGTGTGTTCATTAGGGACTTCTCTATAGGCAAAGAGAGCCGCGGGTAAAACCCTGTCCCAATCTTGAGGATGATCTTCAGTTATCTTACCAAGCAAAGTCTTGAGCGTTCTATTCAGACGCTCAACTAACCCATTAGACATAGGATGGTAGATACTACTGAGAGATCGTTCAATATGTAAGGTAGACATTACCTGTGACATAGTGTCAGATATGAGTTGAGTGCCATGGTCTGACAATATTTCTCTGGGGAACCCCAAGCGAGAAAATATCAACCAAATAGCATCTGCGATATCTGTAGTAGATATGCTCTTAAGAGGAATAGCCTCTGGCCAACGTGTGCACATATCGACACATGTAAGGATAAACTGATGTCCTCTGGCCGACTTGACCTTAAAAGGGCCAATAATATCTATGGCCATTTTCTGAAACGGCCGAATAGGAATGTCAGCAGCCTGGATAGGCGCAGCATGTCGTGGTCCTCTAGATTTGACCTCCTGACATACCTTGCATGATCGGCAGTAAATACGAATGTCCTTATTGACAAAAGGCCAAAAGAAAGCCGCAAGGACTCTCGACTTCGTACGGGCAAAACCCATATGTCCAGCACATTGCGAGTCATGAGCATGTTGTAATATTTGGACTCTCATGCTCTTGGGAACAAGAATTTGCGAATGTGCCGACGTAGTCGAATCTTGTACCATACGTACAAGTACGCCGTTTCTCATTGCAATCCAAGATTTTCTATTTGTATCCTGATTCGGATCACCTTTCTTCGCAAGAACGAAGAATTTTTTTAAAGAAGGATCTCTTCTTGCAATTTTATGAAAGAGTCACGAGTGATTACTAAGTGACTATCTTGGCTATCAACTTCATTATCACTATTCAGTGAAGTTTCGGGTGTTTGTAGAGCTTGTGCTCTTGTAACTACTGCATTTGTAGCTTGCATGTTATTATCTTCCCAAGCAGCAATCTGCTGTGGGGTACACTCCCTAACTTCGTGAATACGACCAATAATAAGGTCCGCAATAGGATTAGGTAAGAGACAAGCATGCACATCTCCAGTAAAGAAAGGAGTGGCAATGCGAATTACAGCAGTAGGATATTTTTCTAGAGTGCCGCCAAATGTGACACATTTAATAACCCTTCCTGTAGCACAAGATGGATCTACAAGCGATTGTCTAACACCAATAGTGGTGCATCCGGAATCGAAAAGTAGTGAGACCGGAGTATCATTAACAAGACCCTTATGTAGGATTAAAGAACCCCTCCCGTCATGCGCAACAGCAGCAGGAAGAGCGGGAAGTGGGTGACCACAACTCAAAGTAGTTATGGTACCCGGTTCGAATAAAGTACTGCATTGGGGGCATTTGTTTGCTCTCTCAAAGTCAAAAGCAGAACCAGTGACAGCGTCAAAGTTTTTACTATCAACAACATGATTACAGGCTCCCTCAGTTTCCTGTTGTACAGCATTAGCCTGCTGATATCTCTTTTTTTGTGTTGAGATCTACCCCGACTATTATTACCTCTGAAGTTATCAAAGTTATTATTATCTCTGCAGTTATTATTGTCTCTATTGTAATTGTTATCCTGGTTCGAATTCCAGTTTCCACGATTACTATCATGTTCACATTGATGCGAACATCTATTTGTTTGGTTTTGAGGTCTTCGGCAGGAATAACCTCTATTACCATATCCTCTTTTGAAATGCCTATAATTATTAGGGTGATAGTAACGAGTACTATCAGGTTGTCTCCAATTCTTCGAAGAAGAATCACCATGAAATTGATTTCCATGATTTTGACAGAAATTACCGCTACTCTTTCTATCAAAATTTTGTTGGAATCTACGAGCAAAGTTTTGGCCATACGGAGCTGCCGAAGCAACTGGTAAACCTTCTTTCACCTTAGAGTTACCCATGGTTATGTGTGGGTGCGCAGTTACGTATTGGCAACAGAAATCTTCCATTTCTTTTATTGTTTTAGGTTTACGTTCATGAAGGAAAGCAAGGAAAGACTCATTGACAGACGACATGACTTGGTCTCTAAGTATTAAGTCCATAAGTCCTTCATAAGTTTTTTCCGTCTTAGATAGTTCAACCCATCGTGAGAAAGTAATGCGTATTCTTGCAATAAACTCGGAGAATTCAACTCCATTTTCAGGTAACATGTTTTTAAATTGTAGACGATAGCCGTCTTCGTTAAGCTGATATTTCTTTAACAAAGCGGCCCTGACAACCTCATAATTGTTCTCTTGTCAGGTTCATCCACCATATTTAATATACTTAGAGCTTTACCTGTCAGTATCCCTGATAACTGATAAACATATTTTGCTTTGTCTATGTTATGAGCTGTACATGCTTGTTCAAATCTGTCCAGATAGAACATTATGTCATCACTGGAAGGGACTAAATGTTGGTAACTTAATCTTAAAAGTATCATTATTAGCCTTACCAGAAGATGAACCCCTTGTTTGAATCATTACCATTACTCATGCTCGTCAATTTCAATTTTTTCCAACTCTAAAGCTAAGACCTTTTCTTCATGTTCCATTTTTGCTTTCTCTTTCCTCTCATCAGACTCTCTCTGTAATCTTCTTTCCTCAGCCTGAGCCTCTTTTTGAAGTCTTTCATTTTCAGCTTCTTTTTCAAGTCTTTTATTTTCAGCCTCTTTTTCAAGTCTTTTATTCTCAGCTTCTAGCTGGAGTTTTCTTTCCTCAGCTTCTGATTCCCTTTTTTGTTTTTCCATTTCCATTTGGAATCTCTTTTCATCCACCTGCATCTGCAGTTTCTTTTGTTCAGCTTCCATCTGCAGTTTCTTTTGTTCAGCTTCCATTGCTTTATCATATCGAGCAGTTGCAAATTCTTCTAACTTATCACCAGTCTTCCCAAGCAATTTACCCTGCTCAATAAAGTGCTCAAATGTAGACATGTTGTCTAACATATAAGTCCAAAACCTGAAATAATTAACTAATTTATTTCAAACCTAAGTGTAACAAGTCTTAATTAAGCACTTGTATATTCACATCACCTTATATTATCCCAGTCTCTGTGGGAAACAAGTCTCCAATCAAAGAACTTGTATATGAAATATCAACAATCAATTCTTGATCATAAGTGCACTTCTCATTCAATAGTGCACGACACTATTCATCATTCATTTATCATCAGTGTAGTAGTAACAGTGCATTAGCATAGCCCATTAACTAATTACTATAACTGTAAACAATGACTATGTAAACACATGCAGAATGTAAACATTGAAAATGTAAACAATACAAACAATGTAAACAATAACAATGTAAACAATAACAAAGATCAGCAACAATACAAAAACTTTCGCAGAAATCAACTAAAAATAAAGCAGAAATTAATGAAATATCACAAAAAATGTGACGATATCTGCGATAGAATTAAACAAAATACATGACACCACAGTGTATAAACAAAAATGTTGTATGAAACTAAATTATAGACAAGAGTAGGCTAACAAATACAAACAAATCAAAACAAAACTAAAGAATGCGAAATAATAACGAAAACAATATTAAAACATGTCATCACAGCTAACATAAATAGCAACAGAAGTCGCTTAGCAAATTCCAGTATTGGAAATTTGCAAACCTTACAGAAAACGCTCACAATAGACGACCTCTATGACGTGGCATAATCTAACGGAGACACCACCCAACCGAGAACCCGCTGAAATATAAACATATAAATATACGAATAACATATAAACATATAAACATATAGAATGAGATGATACACAGAAGACTCAGCAGAAGTATAAGGGCACAGTTTACATACAAACAGGCCACTTAACTTATAGGCTTCCAATCGTAGAACAGCAGAAAAACGGATGTCAATCAACGTCCTAAAGAGCGAAGCTCCAACGATGATGGCACATCTGAACTGCTTCCACTGCTAACACGATGGTACAAGAGCTTCTGAAATACTGTGTGTTGAGTTGTTTCGGCACTTGACCTTCTAATCCAAAAGTAAGTTGATGGAAATCGGTACTTGGCCTTCTTCAGAAAACAACCCGTTTCAACCGGCACTTGACCTTCACAAAAACGACAGCACTGGAACCTTGACAGCAGCAACTTGCTTGACTTGCGTAAAAGATAACAGCAGTCCGAGTTATCCGGCAACATGTAACAACGCCGGGTACTGTCAAATTCTTGTTTTCCGTCAAAAAGTTGAAATTTTGACTTTTACCGGGCAACGCCGAGTACTTTGAAAATTTTGAAGATGTTGACTGTATTGAAGAATGTTAATTTCTTGAAGGATGCTGATGAATTCTTGTTGAAAATGAAGTGGGTAAGGGACCCCGTGTTTGCTGGTACCAGAATCAAACCAGCTTATGGCCACCAAATGATGCGTGATGCCATATGATGATGGATGGAATCCGCATGTCTGGTTTTGTGTGGTGTGCAGATGTGTTCAGTCAAAACAATGTTCATACAAAAATAACAGGGCAATCCACATAGGACGTCAGTAAACTCACGACGTATAAAGTCAATGATTCTTGTAACAGCCGTTGACGTTTTTCTTCATTATTTATTGTGGACGCCACAGTGACAAAATGGTTACGCGAATATGTAGGCACATCAAACAGTCATTATCACAGCAACATTCAATACAGCAATAGACGGTAGACAGCATTACAATGATGAGTCAGATGCATGTTATATTTCAAAGTGCTGTAAATGTAGTCAGGTGAAAAACTCCATCCTTTTCTATAACAGCCAGGAGATAACCAGATGTATGAGATCAGTTCACTCTCCTTAGTTTGACTTCAGCAAGACAGACACGTCTGCCGAAGTATAAATAATGTCCTCAAAAATATCCTCTAGATAATAAAGGTTTTCCAAACCTAGTTCATTTAACAAAGTATCAAGTAATGGTCCTTGGTACATGCATCAACCGATGCAGTACAATGCAGCGACATGTGAGCTGGGAAAAAACATCTCGTGACGACGACTTTCGAAGACAGGCTATGAATCGAAATCGCTCACGACCCAAAATCGATAGAGTTAATGAAAAAGTCAATTTACCTTGCTTTCAAGAAATACAGAAATATCACGCCTCCCGGCATGTGCAAATACACTAGAGGTATTATCCCGAATAAACGAAATATCCATAAGAGGACTACACATCCCTGACAGAACAAAAAATAGCGGAGATCCCCTCTTCAACGAGGCATCTCTTTCGCCATTCCAAATCGCTCACTCCACTAGTGGTGGGCGGAAACCGATCGACCAAGAAGCAAGACAAGTCATGCGCAGTCCAGCGCAAAATGACCACAGCTCAAACTTAACTGCATTCGATACCAACGCGAGAAGACAAATGCTTACCGAGAAAAGTGACTATAAATTTCAAGCAGTTGTTGCCCTTGCGTTATAAAATAGATATTGAAAATAAAACGATGTTGCGAGAATTTATCACGCAAACATATCTATATATATATATATATATATATATATATATATATATATATATAAATATATATATATATATATATATATATATATATATATATATATATATATATATATATATATATATATATATATATATATATATACAGACTTGCATGAACAAACACAACACACACACACATGGACATATAAGCGCATCTACCAGCATATTTTCACACATGTGTAACACCACACACAACATACACACAAACACACATGGACATATAAGCACGTGTACTTGCATATATTCACACATGTGTATGTATTATTACTTAGATGATGTTTGTCCATTAGAAAGATGCTAGTTTATTTTGTTTCACTTTATTTCAGGGAGTCCAGCAGTCTGTGCTAGGTTTTATGGTGTTACGTAGAGAATACCTAAATAGCTAGGTTATACGGTGTTGCATAGAAATTACCTACAAAGTAAACTTGTGGACAACATTATTTTCTGTATGATTCATATGCTACCTGATAGGGTTTCCTTAATAAAAGTGGGACCCCTGTCACCAAGAGAGTTTTTCTGTGACTGCGGAGCGTGTGTGAAAGTAGGCCAGAGAGAGAGTGACGACAACATTACACACGAATTCTTATTCTTCTTCACACATCGTCTTCGCACTGTCACACTATTTAATATTATCATAAGCTGCCTATCGCTGGGCCACTAAAGACAGAGCGATGAATTTATAATGAGGCCCAGAAGCGAAAATAAAAAACCAATCATGCCTTGGGGTGGAGGTCTGAGCGGGGAATAATAGGACTGCGGTCGCGATAGAAGAATAAAAAAAAACGAAAGTTCATATAGCCGGCACGAACAGAAAAATTAGAAGAGTAAGACAAATGGGACGGATTGGAAAATTCAAATTATGTCATTTTGTGACAGTCATACGGGGGGGGGGGGGGGGGGGGGGGGGGGGGGGGGGGGGGGGTGCAGACATGCACTTAACTCAATAGTGATAAACCAACTATAGTTTTACAGTTACAGATAAACATGTGAAATAATCACTTATAGCTTAACAATGAAAATAAATAAAGTTGTTTATAAAAAAAAGCAGCGATGATAGGAAGGGTGAAGATC
Organism: Oreohelix idahoensis; assembly: GCA_024509875.1. Taxonomy (NCBI): domain Eukaryota; kingdom Metazoa; phylum Mollusca; class Gastropoda; order Stylommatophora; family Oreohelicidae; genus Oreohelix; species Oreohelix idahoensis. Next base: position 18,826 of record JAMPIV010020007.1, on the reverse strand, counting down.
AGAAAAAATAGCGAGCATATTTGGCGTCACATCCCCTATCCTAACATATTTATTAAATATCAAAATTCGAGCGTTCACTTTTCCTGTGTCCGTACCTTCCTCTAGTGCCATTCATAGTGAGTATTTTTCCCCTTCTCCCTGGACTGGATATTTTGGCCGGCATTGGGTACAATTAAGAACGCACTTCCTTGTGTCCACCTGGGCAAAAGTGATGTACATTTATAATGCATGTCGTCGCACCTAATGACATGTGTATCCCTGAGGGCGATATTTGTCCAGCTTTTATAATGTGAAATCTGAGTGGGCGTGGAACAATTAGTTGCTTCCCTTGTTTCGGTGGCGATATTGCATGTCGTCTTCTTTGAGGAATGTTCCTGCTGATATATGCCACTGATTAGATCAGGGGTCTAAGGTGACATCATCATCCTGCTCTTTTTCAGCTCTGCTGTGCTGAGGAGAAGTGGTGAGTAGATTCCAGAGTTCTCCATTGTTTGGAGCTGTGTGTTCTGTTCCAACACCGTCCTCGTGTTCTATAAATTGTGGTTTTAACCTTTCTGGTTTCCAGAGCTATAGCGAACAGAAAATCTTTCACACATTGTCAAATGTCGCGTTGCACACTCAGTCAGAAGTGTTCGAAGGAAACATGCCTAACTAAAGCGCGTGCACCTCGATGGGGTTTATGCATTATCGATGTGGGAGTGGGACAACTAATTGTGTCTTGTTCCCCGACCCGTTTGTAAATTAAACCATTCTCCCTATAGTATGCTCCCTACGGATTATAGGAGTAGTTTTATGCAACTTTGCAAAATAAGGCTTTAGAAATATGTCATCCCTTTAGGCCTTCTTCAGCGCAAATACGTTCAGGCTGATTAGAGATGAGAGCTCAGGGGCCGCTTTGGGGTGTCCTGGGTTCTCTCTCTTTTGTGTCGACCTGGGGTCTTGTGAGGGGGTCCCTGGGAAGACATATTTCGTCCATAGGATCAGAGGGCATACTTCTTCATCTTCAAGTACCATGCCTAGTGGCGTAGGAGACCGTGTCTTTCCACGGCTTCTTGTCTCCAGTACAATTTATCAATTCTGCTCTTGACTTCTGTCCATGCCATGATGGCAAACTGTCCAGTATTTTTCTCTCTTTGTCTTCTCCTATCTCTTTTCCCTTCAGACTTACCTGTTGTTACGATATATTCTAGCTTACCTGTTGTTACGATATATTCTAACTTACCTCTTGTTACGATATATTCTAACTTACCTGTTGTTACGATATATTCTAACTTACCTGTTGTTACGATATATTCTAACTTACCTGTTGTTACGATATATTCTAACTTACCTGTTGTTACGATACATTCTAACTGACCTGTTGTTACGATATATTCTAACTTACCTGTTGTTACGATATATTCTAACTTACCTGTTGTTACGATATATTCTAGCTTACCTGTTGTTACAATATATTATAACTTTCCCCCCCCCCCACCCCCCCCCCCCCCCCCCCCCCACCCCCCCCCCCCCCCCCCCCCCCCCCCCCCCCCCCCCCTCGCCCTCAGTGACCACCTGTTTTGGTTCACGACTGATTATTCAGTATTCACAGCTGTTGCGGGGCTTTATACGATTCACTTCTTTTATTGTTGTTGCGGCCCCGTCTTCTATTTCAGTGGTCGTTGTGGAAAGCCACCGTTCTCATTGATTCAATAAGCTTCTTAGTTCTGGTCATTTGATTCATTAATTCTTGATCGTGCTATTGTTGGAATAGTTACGCGAATGTGAGTTAATACTTTCTGTCTGTCACAAGGTTTGAACTCAGTATCATAATTGTTGAATTTGTAACTTCAATGAACGTGATAAGTCTCTTCTCGAGTCCACACAATTTTTAATATACATTTCAAACAGTAGACAGTCCATGGAGGTTGATTATGAAAACATTATATATTAGAATTGAATCATACATCATAAATGCTATCCATGCATTATAGTCCTGGTCCAATAATATGCAACACTATAGTCAGAACGTCGTAACTATATGTACGCGCGGTTGGGACATCCAACGGCCGACAATGAGATTAGACGTCTGGCGATATAAAACGAATGTGGACCATAATTTCATCCTTCCTTGACTTTAGTTAAAATTACTAACCTCGATACATTCCTCTCTTCATAAGAATATCGGACTGACCCATGTCCGTACTGCAATAACATATGTGCGGCAATATCATGCCTACCACTGGAAGGATTATAGGACACGTCTTATCCGTTTGACGGTCATCTAAGAAAAGGGTGTGGTAACCTAGTCACGGTGCGTGACATACCAACGCACGCATACACGTCATAATCAATCGTGTGTATCGCGTACACTAACTAACAATTATTTACATTATATTAAACGTAGTCACCTATTAATCTTATGCTGTTAACCTCTAGCAGACCATGCCAATAAAATACCTTAACAATTCCCTGTCCACTGGGGGGAAAAAAAAATCTATTAGATAGATTTTTTTTAACAAAAACCCATCTGAAAAAATACCAATATGTTAACAATATCAAAAAAAAAAAATTTAACGAGATTGCGGCATATGGCCTACGACGTTCTGTCTAGAACCAATGTCGTGGTCATGTCGACTAACCAATAGTCATGTAATATATTCATTATTTATATCATAAATAAATATAAATGGTAATAAGAACTAAAAGAGAATGGTAATGTCGATCTCTAATTAAATAATTAATTAACTTAAAATATGTCGTGATAAAATGTCATGTCAGACTATTTTCAAGTATCAAAATTATACTAAATAACTATACTAGGTATGGAATAAGAATAAGTTGTTGAAAATCTAATGTAAGAAAAATGAGAGGATCTGTTAAAGAAAGACATAATAACGAATAAAGAATAAATTAGAGAAAGAAAAAAAAATGATGTATAAATTTAACTAAGTTATGTGTGTTGAACATCAAGTAAGTGTAGTATTAAGTTATTAATACCTTTCTAACTAATTTAAACAATAGTATGCAATATAATCATGTAATTCTAAGAATATAATCAAAGAATTATGTGAGTTTTCTTTTCTTTCCTTCATTTTTTTAAGTTTCATTCATTTTTTTAAAATTCAACTCACTTGTCATTTTTAATGTGGATTAGTTTTAAAGAATAAATTAAAGTAATTAACATTGGATATGAAGATCCATTCGTAGTCTTGATCCTTGAATTTCCATTAGACAAAATGTTCAAGTATTCTGAATCACGTTATATAACGAATTAGTTCGACTGGAATGTCATTTATTTTCTCCGAAGTGTTTTGAAACAATGTTGTGACAAATGTAAACCAGGAAAGTCCCGGTGTAAAGACGAATATAGTGTCAATTGATTGCAGTCACTTTGCGTATAATTTGCCTATAGAAAGCAGCGAGTAAATGGTTCATTCATGTGTCAAAAAGCAACGATGGTGCTATGTTCTTTGATTAAGTTTCTCTGTACATGGTATTGTCTTTGCGACAAACAACGTAAATTAGGAATCGACATCATTAGGATTTCGAGATAATGTATCTGCCAAGATGTTGTCGGATCCTGTGATGTACTCGATTGAAAACTCGAAGGGTTGGAGGAGTATAGCAAATCTGGTCAATTTTTGGACTCTTGTGATTTGCTCGTTGTAGTGATGCTACGGCCCTTTGATCGGTTTGTACTACAAAAGGGGCTCCCAGTAGGAATTTTTCTAGTTTGGTTATCGCCCACACGACGGCTAAGAGTTCGCGATCAACCGTAGAGTACTTCACTTCTGGTGGTTTCAGTTTTCGTGACACGTACAAGTTTGGATGGAGGATGTCGTCATGGTATTGGAGCAAACATGCGCCAATTCCGTAGTTACTCGCATCTGTACGAAGAATGAACTTTTTTTAGAAGCATCAATTAATCTCAAAATAGGTGGATTTGAAAATATAGAAATTATTTGCCGAAAAATTCTGTCACATTCGTCAGTCCATGTCACTTTCACTGGCATGTTCTTTTTTAGTAATGAGGACAATACAGCAGTGATGGATGACAAGTTAGGTACGAATCTACTGTAATATTGGACTAGACCTAACAAGCTTCTCACTTGTTTCTTCGTTTGAGGAACGGAAATGTTTAAAATTTTTGAAACTGTACTGGGTAATGTTCGGATATATCCAGCTCCAATAATGTGACCCAAAAAAGTGATCTCATGAAATGCTACCTGTAATTTTGTAGGTTTAGCAGTTAACTTGTACCTTCTCAAGGTATCAAAAACGTATCCAAGACCCAAAAAATGTTCCTCAAAAGATGAACTAAACAAGCATATGTCATCTATATATGTAATAATGTCTGGTCTACCTGAAAAAAATGTGTCGCATCATGCGAACAAAGGTAGCTGGAGCGTTAACCAGCCCAAAAGGCATCACGTTCCACTGGTATAGACCTAGCGGAGTTGAAAACGCTGTGTGGTATTTTGCTTTTTCGGTTAGTGGTATCTGCCAATAACCTTTAGTTAAGTCTATCTTAGTAAATATAGTTGCTGTCGATAGACGTGGCAGTAAGTCATCGAGAAGTGGATGTGGTTCGCTATCAACTATCGTTTGTGCATTTAATTTTCTATAGTCGACGCATAGTCTAATGTTATTGTCCTTCTTTCGGACAATAACTAATGGAGAAGAAAATGGGGAATTACTAGTTTCGATAATTCCTAAAGATAACATCTGTTCAAGTTCCTTAGTAGTTTTAGTAAGAAAGTGTATAGGAACAGAATAAGGATGTACCCGAATTGGAGTATCCTCGTTAAGAGTGATGTCATGATTAATGACTGATGTGCGACCTGGAACATCGGTCAACACATCTGGATAAGATTGTAGCAGATCAGCAATCTTTTGATGCTGTTGCGGTGTAACCGACGAAGAGATGGTTACGTCCCGCCAAGATTCGCTAGATTGTACTACAGGTACAGGTAAAGCTAACTGTACCTCAGGAAAAGAAGATTCTTCTTCCTGGATAACGGATAAATTAGAATAGTGACATGTAGGTCTGAAAGTGTCATCTAATTCATGAAAAATAGCTTGTAGATGTTCAGGTCGAGTATGAAATTGCTTGAGCATATTTATGTGAAATATTTTGTGATGTCCCTTAATGTCCAGGACATAATCAACATCAGAAATCTTATTGATAACCTGGTAAGGACCATTCCACGAGATTAGTAGTCTATTATTGTTATGTGGCAATAACACATAAGCTTGATCTCCTGGAAATAATTGACGTAATCGTCTATTACTGTTTTGGAAAGTTCTAGCTTTCTCTTTCGCAGCCTCAGATGAAGCTGTTGCCATTTGACAGGCATCAATAATGTTATTCCGGAGATTAATTACATATTCATAGGATGACTGAGTGTCCTGAGTCATCTCAGAATCGATTAATAAATCTTTTATCAGTCCCATAGGACCTCTTGGAGGAGCGCCAAAGACTAAATGAAACGGAGAGAAGCCAGTTTGTTCATTTGGCACCTCTCGATAAGCGAATAACACCGCTGGTAGCACTCTGTCCCAGTCCTGTGGATGGTTAACTGTAACTTTATGTAGCATTTGTTTGAGTGTACGGTTAAGTCTTTCTACAGCACCATTACTCATTGGGTGATAAATGCTGCTGCGGTTTCTATCTATTTGCCAAGTCTTCATTACCTCCGTCATAGTCTCAGATATAAATTGAGAACCATGATCTGACAAAAGTTTTCTAGGAAAACCTACTCTAGAAAAGATCAAGTGTAGTGCATCAGCTACATCTGTTGTGGTGGTTGTTTTTTAATGGGATGGCTTCTGGCCATCGTGTGCATAAATCGATGCAAGTGAGAATAAACCTATGTCCTCTGGCTGATGGTAAAAGTGGGCCAATGATATCAATGGCCATTTTGTCGAAAGGTCTCACCGATATATCACAAGCCTGAATAGGCGCCGTGTGAAAGGCTCCCCGTGCTTTCACTTCTTGGCATATCGTACAGGAGCGTACGTACTGTGAAATATCTCGTGATACTCCCGGCCAAAAAAAAGAAGATAATACTCGTGAACGTGTACGAGTATAACCCATGTGACCTGCACACTTAGAATCATGTGCATGTTGAAGTATGTACCGCCTAAAAGCAAAAGGTACCATGACTTGTTGTCTTATCTGAGTTTTATCCATAAAACATCTTAATAAAATGTCATTTTTAATACTAAACCACTGACTATAATTTATGTCCTAGAAAGATTGTCATCTTTGTTGACCAGCGTAAAAAATTTTGTTAGTGACCTGTCTTCCCTCTGTTTTGCAGCAAATGATACTCGGTCAATAGCAGAATGAATCTCGATATTTTCATGATCATTTGTTTCCTTGTTTTCCGTGTCTATAGTCTCTAATTGTTTTGTATGTGCTCTGGTTATTGCTGCATTTCCGATGTATAGATTATTTTTTTCCCATTGAATACTCTCATCTGGTGTGCAATCTTTACTCCCGTGTATGCATCCCACCATAAGGTCGGCAATTGGGTTTCTTAACATGCATGCTTTAACATTGCCTGTGAAGAAAGGTGTGTCAATGTAAATAATAGCTGTTGGATAATATTCTATGGTTCCCCCAAAAGTCATGCACCTGACATGTTCTCCAGTTGCACAATTTGGATGAACAAGTGTCTGACGGATTCCGATCGTGGTCGATCCCGAATCTCTTAAGACTGAGGCGATGGATCCATTAACTTTTCCTCTGTTGAAGATCAGTGATCCTGTTCCGTCATTGACTGCTAGACTGACTTCTGGTAGAATATGACCGCAGTTCAGAACTGCCTCTGTTTTGCAGCAAATGATACTCGGTCAAGATTACATGTTGGGCAACTATTTGCCACGTTATAATTCATTGCAAAACAAGTAGACGATGACTGTATTTTGTTATCAGTAGTTGAACTCTGAACCCTAGGGGTTGTAGCAGTAGTAACAGCTGCCCCTGTATTATGGTTATAAGTTGTCGATCTACGAGAATGAGAACGATGACGAGAATAATTAGATGAATTATCCCGTTGTCCTCTATTGTAACTGTTATCTCGATGTCTCGAGTTATAATTATCGCTATTGTTCCACTTGTAATCATTATTATAGTTATATGATCAATTATAACTTGAGTTACGTGGATTACTGTTATTTCTTGACTGAGGTGAATAGTTTTCTGGTTTGTTGTTATCGTCCTCTATTAAAGCTATTGTTAAAGTTATTCTGTCCCTTATGAAAATTAATGTCATAGTTTCCTTTGAACCTACCCCTGTCTACACTGTGTGTTCTAGGTTTGTTATGATTATGATATGCCATATTGGAGGCTACAGGAAGTGGTTCTCTTATCAATGTGCCAGAAATATTAGCATTCGGATGAGCTGTGCAGTAATTTAAAGAAATTTTTTCTAACTCATCAATAGATTCTGGTTTTCTTTCTTGCAGATAAGCAAAGAATGGTGGGCTGACAGATGATAATACTTTATCCCTCAATAACAAATCGACTAACTTGTCGTAGGATTTGTTGACACCTGCCAGTTCAACCCATCTGTTAAAAGTATTGCGTATGTTAGCAATAAAACCTGTGAAATCTCTATTGTTATCTGGCAACAAACTTTTAAAACGCAATCTACATGCCTCTTCGTTCAAGTGGAAACTACGTAGTAAAGACAACGTCTTAATGGCCTCATGGTCTGTTGATAGTGTTGCATCTATATTTTGTGCTGCACTTGCAGGTTCGCCATCTAGAAATTCCTTAAGTTTCAGTGCCCATGCCGCTTTGTCAAGGTTATTCACCTTACATATGTCCTCGAAGTGCGCGAGCCACAATGAAAGGTCATCAACTTGTAACTTGAATGGAGGCAGCTTAAAGTAATAATTACCTTTAAGTCGTCGTGTGGATGAAGATCCAGATTGAGCAGTATCATTTTGGGTTGCTGCAGCAGCGCCCTGTGAATTAAGTTTTGCTGTTTCTAATTTAAGTCGTTGCAGAGCAATTCCATTTCTTGCATGCAGTATGATTTCTTGTCGTTTCAATTTATTCTCTTCTTCAATCCGTAGGATTTCATCTCTTGCTATCTTTCTTTCTTCTTCTTGTCTTAATTCTGCCTTCTTGCCTCCTGTTTTTCTTTCAAATTTCTTCCATCTCTGCTTTAGCAATGGCTATTTCTTTTCCGCCTGTTTTCTTTCAAGTTCTTCCATCCATCTACTGCTTTTAGCAATGGCTTTCTTTTTCCTCCTCTTCTGCCTTATATTTTGCAAATTCAGCCAATGCATAAGCCTCGAGAAAGTTCTCCTTTTTTCCCAAAAATCTTTACCATTTTTAATAAAATAGTCTAAGTTAAGCATCTTGACGTTTATATTGTACGTAATGGCTATGTAATAATTCACCAATAAATTTTAAGTAATTATTTATACTTATTCAATTTATGAATAGTCGATATAAAAACAATCATAATATTATTGAACTTAATCTGGGAATGTTCAATTTTTAATTAATTGTTAATATTATCTAACTATTATTTGTAGATTCCATACATTAGACATACTATGTTGGGAAACTATTACATCTATCCTCGTTAATATATCATACATAGTTATGATATTTATCTATTTCCGGTGCAACTGAATTACTATCATGCACCTAATAATAAATAGTAATATTCCTCAAGTATTATATTATTCAGTCAGTGATATGTGCTAAGTAAATCATTTAGTAATGGAAAAAATGTACCAAATAATATACACACTATGTCCTTTATATGCAGGACAGACTAAAAAAGTCAAATTATTTTACAAATAATATTATTATTATATTATGCCTTAATCATGAGCTATAAAGTGCATCGCCCATTTCTTGGACTACCACTGCAAATTGGTGCAAAGTCCCTAATTCTCCTTAAAAGTCATTAAATTTTAATTATATTCATATACACTCTTATTAAGCAAGAAATTATATTATTAGTGTTAAATCATGAACAGATGAAATGAGGGACATACGATACGATGGGTAAACCAAGGATAAACAAAAACCATATTATCACGAAACAAGACGTTTCTACAATAAAAAATTGATATTATGAAACCAAATCTGCAAACCGGAAATATAGAGTAGGGTGAAGGTTAACTGAATATAGAGTTAAATCTGCGTACACAAAAATTAATGACGCAAACATGGACTCATTGACGGTTATACAAAAAAAAAAATGAACTGAATAATAGCAAGATCAGAAAGAACAAGATAGATTACTAACATTGATACCAAACTAAATAGAATTTAAACTGAATACGATAAAATACACCGATTATTTCACCAAACTAGACATCTAACATATACTGTGAATTAAATGCAGTCCCGAACGAAACAAGCCCCGGAAATGTCATCGACGCGTTCTCCGCGAAATGCGATTTAATTCACTACCCTAAAGACCGTTCAGAATGAATATCGGCAATCCGTAGAGCCATAATTTATTCATTCTGAATCTCCACTCCAACCTCCCACAAATTAGGCACAGCACAAACAATGAAAACAAATATAACGTGCATATAAAATATATAGAACGGACATGCCTGCAAAATGTGAATTAGACTCAGTGATGTTTCTTATGAATGACAACAGTCACGAACTGAGACTTATCTTTTAACCCGTCGTCCGATGCGATCTTCACCAACGGCCTAGACTAGAGGATAGGACTGTTTGCTCCTTGTTGGTAAATAATGTCTTTTCAATCCTATGATCTACTGAGAAGTTGTATTCTTGAATGAAACATTAGGTGAGCTGGCATCGTCCTTCGATCGTTGGCTTGTACACGGAATATTGTGACGTCACTGATTTTTGCATAGTTACACAAGCCACGTCATGTTCGGAATCATGTGACTTGAACGTTTTCTTGTAATCGTAAACAGTCCGTGAAAGTATGTAAACAAGAAAAATTTCTTTCTTCCTTCGTTCCCCAGCAATGGCAACCACTCTGTTGCGGGGCTTTATACGATTCACTTCTTTTATTGTTGTTGCGGCCCCGTCTTCTATTTCAGTGGTCGTTGTGGAAAGCCACCGTTCTCATTGATTCAATAAGCTTCTTAGTTCTGGTCATTTGATTCATTAATTCTTGATCGTGCTATTGTTGGAATAGTTACGCGAATGTGAGTTAATACTTTCTGTCTGTCACAAGGTTTGAACTCAGTATCATAATTGTTGAATTTGTAACTTCAATGAACGTGATAAGTCTCTTCTCGAGTCCACACAATTTTTAATATACATTTCAAACAGTAGACAGTCCATGGAGGTTGATTATGAAAACATTATATATTAGAATTGAATCATACATCATAAATGCTATCCATGCATTATAGTCCTGGTCCAATAATATGCAACACTATAGTCAGAACGTCGTAACTATATGTACGCGCGGTTGGGACATCCAACGGCCGACAATGAGATTAGACGTCTGGCGATATAAAACGAATGTGGACCATAATTTCATCCTTCCTTGACTTTAGTTAAAATTACTAACCTCGATACATTCCTCTCTTCATAAGAATATCGGACTGACCCATGTCCGTACTGCAATAACATATGTGCGGCAATATCATGCCTACCACTGGAAGGATTATAGGACACGTCTTATCCGTTTGACGGTCATCTAAGAAAAGGGGTGTGGTAACCTAGTCACGGTGCGTGACATACCAACGCATACACGTCATAATCAATCGTGTGTATCGCGTACACTAACTAACAATTATTTACATTATATTAAACGTAGTCACCTATTAATCTTATGCTGTTAACCTCTAGCAGACCATGCCAATAAAATACCTTAACAACAGCTAACCTCTATATCCAGAGGCCAGACGATATAACTAGTTCATCTAAAACCGCGGTTTTAACTTTTTTCTTAATAAATCCTATTTAAATCGTAACTACCGCAACAGAAAGAGTCGTGCGCACGACATTCTTTAGGAGCCCCTGTATTTTTACAGTTCGTGCCTTCACCAACAATGGCAAGATTAGAGCTTCGAAATCTAACCCTGAATCATAAAGGCAGTATACTGTTTGGTTAGCAACTGTTACATTCACTTTGGTGGAGGGATGACTGGGATTTTGTTGGCATGTCGTAAGGTCAAGATGTCGATCTTGTTAGCAAGCATGCAACGTTAAATGGGTCCGTTTTCAGCCTCTTACATTCCGACGTGAAATGTATGTCTTTTTTACACGATTTGCCCAATTGCCTCCGAAATCACCTATGCATGATTGCTCTGTTTCTGCATGGGGACATTAGTAGTATAGTAGGGAGGTTACGGGTTGCATTCAGGCGGATGAGCGTGACTTTTATATAGCAGAATACTCCGATCGATTCAGGCGGATGAGCGTGACTTTTATATAACAATATATTAGATCGATAATGGTGGGTTAGTAGGTTGTAGTTAATTACTGGTGTTAGCTGGTCGGTGGAGGTAGGGAGAAGGGTATTGACTTTGGTTGGTGGGGATGCCGACTTGTGTGGTGTAGCTGGTGGTTTTTTGTGCTGGTGTTGTTTATTTATACAACATATTTTACAACAGGTAGACAATATTTATACATATATATATATATATATATATATATATATATATATATATATATATATATATATATATATATATATATATACATGTAGACAAACATATATACAGACAATATTTAGACAACATAGATAACAAAGGCCAAGATTTTTTAATAAATGAATTTAACATCACAGTGTTTTGTTACAGCTTCTGACCAGAACAAATATATATAAACAATATAAAAATCGATAATGGCGAAAAATATTTAAAAAATCTATAATGGCGGCGTAGGTTACTAAGGGGTTTTTTAAGGGAGAGGGTATTGACTTTGGCTGGCGGGGGTGACGACTCATGTGCGTGTTGTGGTGTACCTGGTGGTTGTGGGTCTTTCTGTGATTTTGTGTGGGTTTTGTGCGGTTGTATTGTGTATAACTCAACAGTGTGTTGCTATGTTTGTTTATACAACATATATATATATATATATATATATATATATATATATATATATATATATATATATATATATATATATATATATATCTATATATATATATATATATATATATATATATACATATATATATATATATATATATATATATATATACATATATATATACATATACATATGCATAAGAAAGCGGGCCCCAGACTTTTTCCGAGAAACGAAACACAATTTACGAAATGGTAAACGAAATATGTATCGTATGAGGGGGAGATAACCCAACCGTCTTGCCGTTGTTTTGCAAAGGGGGAGATAACTGTGCATACTAAGTGATACTCAGTGATTGTTGATTGTTAACTTTGATAGATATTCAGGCCCTGAAAAGGACCGTAGCTGGCAGCCGTAGCTGGCATAAAAATGCAATGTCTATTCTGGAGGCCAGTAAAGTGAAATGTCCTCAAGGATAGCTTCAAATACATTTCTAGTTGTAGGTACTCTCGACCTCCACATAAACTCGGCTAGGTAGGTTTTCAGATGTTGTCTAGCTGTACCTCGATGTTTTTTATTTCTCCACTTAGCGCTGCCCCACATTCTTTCCACTGTTTGCGTGTGTACTCCCGTGTCTGGATCAATAAAATTGTATCTGTGGTTGACTTGAAAATGAGAAAATCCAGATGCCTCGATGTCAGCGCTTCTGTACCCTCTCCATGAGTCAGAATAGATGGTTGAACCTTCCTTGATATGTTCAACTATTGCTTTTAAGAGAGTTGCTGCGCTCCTATCTGGGATTGGCACCAAGAAGACTTCACTTGTTTCGCGACACACTCCTCCAAAAATCCATTGTTGCGGTAGGATTCTTCCAGTGTTGTTTTTCCGTTTCGAAAATAAACTCTCATCGATTTCAACATTGTGACCCTCACCTCCAATCTGACAGTGTTGCACTTTTGAAAGAGAAAAGACGCATACTTCACGTAAGAACGCATTCCATTCCACAACAGTTGTTTTGGAAATAAGCAGTTCCCTAGCACATACTTTCACTGAGGTTGACTCATGGCTCCAGTAATAGATAAACGAGATAACGTTCACTAGGGATAGTTTCGTGGACTGCAAACACGTGCCACTACGTAGCTCTCTTCTCTCCTTATGCTTCCGTTCCCTGCAGATCCATCTTATTCTGCCAGCGGTGTAACAATGAAGTTTCATTTCATGGCCAAGAGTACAAATTCTTTCAGCCGGCAATATGCCACGCGCTTGTAAAAATTTGACAGCGTCATTTTCAGTGCGTGGCAAGATCGATAAATTGAACTCCATGTTGATACAAAGGCGGTCGGATCGTCGAATGGGCGGTTGATACAAAAGTCGGATCGGGAGTTGTGAAATAAAAAGTCGGATTCGCGTTTTCAAAAACCTGAACTTCCGGGGCCCGCTTTCTAGACCAGTACCATATATACTAAAGGGGATTTTAAAGGGAGAGGGTATTTACTTTGGCTGGCGAGGGTGACGACGCATGTGTGTGTTGGGGTGTAGCTGGCGGGTGTGGGTGGCAATGTTTTGGTATTTTAATTGTTGTGTGTTGTTGTAGTGTGTTGTTTCTTTATACAACATTGTCGTAATTTTTATCTGAGAGGGTGCTGATGAATATTGGTCCCTTTAGAGTGTAAAGTGATATTGAAGGCTCTGTGAGAATAAGGATTTAGGAGAATGAGGTAGTAGATTCACAAGCGCTGTGAAGGAGCAAGGACAGTCTCTTATTACGACAATATCTGTTTTCTCACAGACTACTCCTATCTCTCTTCTGCACAACCAATTGTTTGTCAGTTCCAGTCGCTCAACGCGCTCACCGATTTGGTGATTCTGTCGCTCAACGTACATGAATACAACCTACACAGATGGAAATGTTTGGAGTTTTAGGCCAACCGACAACCAACACAAATAAATATTAATACCTTTATTATCATAAAGGACTCACACATAATTGTACATTTACAGTCAAAAATCAAAGGTTACAGAATACAAATATGATAAGGGAAGAGGGGGTTTTGAGGAGAAATATCCCCTCCACCGTTTCCCATTTATATTTACTAACAGACAAAACCCGGTCCCAAAGACAAGAAAGGGGGGGCGATCAGAGATAGGCAATTTAACCCACTGGTAAAGTTATTACTCTGAGGCCAGGGGTTACAGAAAAAAAAGGGGGGGGGGGGGTAGAACAAAGCTAGGGTTCTCAATTGTCTCCCTTTAAATCAACAAATTTTACGGGAGGGGGGAATGAACACAGTTACCCAATCCCGCTAGGAGAGATCCCGTACAAGGAATATAAGGCACCTTAGTACAAGGTCGAACTAATTAAAAGGGTAAAGAAAAGATAAATCTCCTTTCATTCAAAAAAACACACTAGGGCTGGCCATCCCCACAAACACACACGCAGACTTATCGAAAGGTGAATTCTGGCACTTCATAGGAAATACATCAAAAAACAGCACTAAACCTTGGCTGAGGTAAAAGTAATTGCTTCCGTGTACAGCCCCAGATTTTGCGGGTTGTTGAAGTTAACAAAGTGTCCCGAAATCGCTGGACGTTGAAGTTTAACGGTACTGTTTATTTATTAGATAAAGTTCCTAAAGAAAGGCACAGGCACTTGGCTAGGCGTGAGGTATGGTGTGGTTCCTAAAATTTGCACAGCTGGTGGAGATAACTTCCTTTTTCCGTAATGTCACAAGTTAAGAAAAACACTGATGTAAGTTCTTCTTCGGGGGGGGGGGGGGGGGGTGGGGGGGGGTGGTTGAATCCACTGAATATACGTGACAGACAGTGTTCAAGTAGATCGATGCTTTTTCTTCACAAATAGGGGCAGTGAATAAAATATGTTCTGCTTCCAGTTTTCTTTAAGGACTCTATATGAACTAGTATTTTTAAAGTGTTTCTTGAATGGCTTTATTCTCAGTTACGTTCAGAGGAGCGGGGCCCATTACAGGTCGCCACAAGTTTAGCTTTAAAATGTTCATATGTTACTGGAGTTATCGAATTGAGTTTGGCAGAACTCTGTATATAATTAATAATTGCTGGGATGCAGGTTGAATGATCGTTCTGAATGAAAGATAATCAAAACAAGAAATGCATTACAAATCATATTATAATCTGACGCGATAAATTACAGTTAGCCTATTTACTTATTAGCGTCGTCAATTTACAAATAAGGAAAACTTCCCGTGAGTTAAAAATAATTAAAAGCACATCTATCTATACAGAACTAAACTGTATTAAAGTTATAATTCTCTTTAACGTCTGCAAAATAAATTTACGCGTCAATTGTATTAGGAAATACTTTTAGCTGTAACATTAGTTTGCACTAGAACTTTGAAAATGGGTTATTTAATAAGGTTAAATTTACACCACAATCCATTGAAATCAATTGAAATAACTCGACCACTGATCACTCGAAGCTAATGTATAAATTACCGTCTGCACAGAAAGAATACACTCCAATAGTCACGAAGGTAGATGAAATCCAGCAGGAATCCGACTATGCTAGTGCAACTAGGATTCTGTCAGAGCGAACGATAAAATGCAGTTATCGGAGTTCTCTATTTATACTTCTCGAATGTAACTTGAATAGGGCGTGTTAAATTTTCGCACCTTTCTTGAACTTGAGCAAAATTCGAGATACCTCGCCGTTGTGTTAATCGTGGCGATTCCTTCGTTTCCCCCGGTCTACCGATTTCCTTCCGTCTCAGGCTGCTCGCATAAGAGTGCGAAAATTTCCCGAGAAGCTAACTCTGTGAGCTGAAAGTTCCTGATTCTTTAGATCGCGGCCGCTCCACGTTGAATTCTGAAGATCAGCCTGTTCTTTGATGGTACCGCTGTTCTGAGAGCTTTGGCAACTCCCACCAGGCGGGGTGACAGCCAGGTAAGAAAATGATCTGCTGTTTATTGCTCTAGAAACAGGAGTGAGTCTATGGCCCGTCCTCTTTTGGGCCGGCGTTAAGGAAAAGATTGCTATAAATCGTTCTCAGAAATGGTTGTGGGCGGGATTTAACCTCCCATCAAAGGCCATGCGATCTCAAACGTTCGCATAAGATAGCAGGCTACATATTAATGATCCAGCGTGTAAGGTTCTCGTGGAAATCTGCATGCCGGTAAAAGTTACAACAGATGATCAGGGGTTCTAAAGTTATGAGAGGCCAATATTCTGTTATCATCCATCGAGTCAGGGAAATTCATTTGTCATACTTAGACGTACGTCACAATCGTCCCCACTTTTGAGACATGGAAACTCGTTTTCATGTTTCATTTATGACAATGAAGCTGCCCTGATCGGTAGCTTTTGGATGATTGGCATCGTCGATTTTCTCCTCTTCCTCCGTGGTCCAGTTTCACTCAAGAAGTCAGCTCCGACATTCTGTTTTCCTTGAATATATTCCACTTTGAAGGAATAAACACTCAATAGCAAGGCCCAACGCATTATCCTTGCGTTGAATTCCTTCTTGGCCCCAGGAAAGCTAGTGGAGCATGGTCTGTTTGCACCGTGAAAGAAGTACCATACAGAAACTCATGATGGCGTCTGATGCCATGAATCAGAGCGAGACATTCTCTTTCAACGACACTGTAGTTGCGTTCCGCTTTATTCAGTTTCCGACTGCCATAGGCAACTGGAAATAGCATGTTCAGGTCACTGTCATCGGCTTGCAGCAATGTTGACCCGATGCCCTGACCTGACGCATCAACTCTCAGTATGAAAGGTTTCTTAAGGTCAGGTAACCTTAGGATGGGGTATGCCGACAACTGTCCTTTCAAAGTGCTGTATGCATGTTCGCACTTTTGATTCCACATGACCTTATCAGGACAACCTTTCTTGGTGAGGTCAGTCAGAGGTGCTGTCAGTCCGTTGAAGTTCTGGATGTATTTCTGATAGTATGCACATAGCGATATGAAGGAACGTACGTCTTTCTTCGTTCGGGGTCTTTTTGCTGCCACAATTTTCTCCACGTTCTTCTTAATAGGCCAACTGCATCCGTGAGAAATAGTATGCCCCAGGAAGTCTAACTGTTCAAACCCGATGAGACATTTGCTAGGTCTGGCTGTGAGACCCGTTTCCTGTAGTCTCCTGAGGAGCATAGCAACCGTAGCAATATGTTCTTCATAGGTTTCCGATGCAATTAATATGTCATCCATGAAATTATGGATATGGGGACTTTGCAAAGGCTCTAGAAGCTTCCTCATCATCCTGGTGAACACTCCTGGTGCGTTATGCAAACCGAACGGCATCACATTAAATGTGTAATGTCCTTCGCTAGTGCTGAAAGCTAACAAAGGTTTAATTTCCTCCTTGACTGGTATTTGATAATAACCTTTACTGAGGTCAATCTTGGAGAAGATCTTTGCTTTGCTGAGCTTGGTGAACAACTCAGAAACAGTTTGGAGAGGTTCGGGCTGGAATTCCGTTACAGCGTTTAGCAACCTGTAATCAATGCACAGCCGAACTTCCTTATTGGGCTTCTGCAACAGCACTACACTCGAGCTGTAAGGAGATGTAGACTCACTGATAATTCCTGCCTGACGCAGCTTGTCTATTTCTCCGCGAAGTGCATCCGCTTTAGCGTACGGGATGGGGTAAACTCTGGTTTGAACAGGGGTCTCGTTTGTTAATTTCATATCAAATTCAATGAGATTTGTTCGACCAGGTACATCCGTTAAGACTGCACTGTACTGTTTTAGTAGAGCCCTGGTTTCTGTTTGTTGTTCTGGTGAGAGATTGTCGCCGAACTTGACATCTTTAAAGGATTCTGTGGGTTGCAGTGGATACTCCATGCAACCATCATCATCTTCCTCGTCTTCCGTTGCTATGGCGACAGCCAGGAGATGCTCGGAGGATGGCACCGGTCTTTCCAAATATTTCTTTAGCAGATTTATGTGGAAGACCTTCTCCTTTCCTTTGATGGAGATCTTGTAATTGGTACGTGAGATCTTTTTAAGGACGGTAAACGGCCCTTGCCATCCGATGCGAAGTTTATTGCTTCCGGTTGGGAGTAGCAACAAAACTTTCTCCCCTGTTTGTAGTTCTCTCTCTCTTTTGCAGCTTTGTTGTATCTTTTAGCGTGTTTAGCGCGGGCTTTCGTAAGGTTGGTTGTAGCTAGATCCCATCCTAGCTTTAGCCTTTCCTTGAGCTCAGATACATACTTGCTTGCAGAGACGACTGTCTCGTCAGCCTTTTGGTCTGTCAGGGACCGAAAATAAGGCTTTAGTGGCCCCTACCTTCTGCCAATTAAAACACTTACAAATCCCCACCCCTATACTCATTCTCTCTTTCCACCCTACTCTCAATTTTTACCCCTTACTTTCCACCTTCCTCTCACACACACTTACCCTACAACTTAAAACACCATCCCCCCTAACCTACCCCCATTATTATCTTTATCCCAACCCCCCTAAACGTCCACTAACCCTCCCCCAAACTTTCCTTATTACTTTCCAATATATTCACATAAATTCCCACCCCTCACAACCTCTCACCCCCCAACCCCTTCACCTTCCAATTTCACCAAATACCTACCCCCCAATAATCTTTCCACCCCCCCCTATACCCCAAATCCCCTCTTTCAACATCTCCATCAATTCCAACATCCATAACTCTTACCCTCAACTTCCCCCCAATATCCCTATACTCCACCTTACCTTCATCCCCATAACCAAACAAAATTACCAAACCCTTTTACCCCATCATACTCCCTCCCCCCCCTAACCCCATTCTACCCACCACAATTCCAAATCCCCATTTACCATTTTTATACCCTATCAATTTATCACCCCTAATTCCCATTTCTCCTTCAA